>CM061243.1:109851592-110446473 GCA_030848705.1 Heracleum sosnowskyi | reverse complement strand
AGCTGAAATATTCTTAAAACATCACGAGACCAATTAATTGAATTCACTAATCTAATAAATAAACAAAGATGACTATCAGTTATGGACAAAAACCATGGAGGATGTACCTTGGTAATTCTGTTCAGGATTAAAGTCCACGAAGCCCAAAAAGAAAAAAAGAGAGGTTGTCAAGTAGGATTGTTGGTTAGATGTTCTTAAATGTTAATTTTGCATAGTAATGCTTATACTTTTTCTATAAATTTGCTTGGTATCTTTTAAAGTCATCGAGTTGCAAGGAAACAGAATATATAATACACGTTGTCAACATTTCTACTATTTAGCATGATTAAATGATTGTATGGGGACTACATTTGTGATTTGTGTTATTATATTTCAGATGTTTTGGGTGATTAAAAAGCAAGATTGGTATAGGCCAGACGTTTATCTGTACAAGGACTTGATTATTGCATTAGCTAAAAGCAAAAAAATGGATGAGGCAATGCAGTTGTGGGATAGCATGAGAAAGGAAAACTTGTACCCTGATTCTCAAACGTACACTGAAGTCATACGAGGCTTTTTGCGGAATGGGTCTCCTGCAGATGCCATGAATATTTTTGAAGACATGAAACAATCTCCAGATCCACCGGAGGAGTTGCCTTTCAGGATTCTGTTGAAGGGATTATTGCCGCATCCTCTTCTGAGAAACAAAGTCAAACAAGATTTTGAGGAGATTTTCCCTGATCAACGTATATATGATCCACCAGAAGAGATATTTGGACTGCGCTGAGGTCTGTCTTTGAATTCGGACGTTGTGTCTTATCATTCTATATCTGTATTAAAATTGCATCAAGTATGAATTGATAAAGTATAACTCTTATAAAGGTAGATTTAATTTATATGAAAGACCTCAGCGTGTAAGATGGAGAGTAGAATATGCCTTCATTAACAGTGTGTAATGCATTAAAACTTAAAAATCAGATCCAAAGTTGGGCAAATAACAAGCTAAGCTAATTAGACAATATATTTTTCTTTCTGCCAATCAGCATCTAAAAATCCTTCTTATTGTATCAGCATTTGCTGAGATGGTCTTAGTAGATGCCTTCTTTTGTGTTTTTCAGAAACTTGAAACATGCATGTTCCCCCCATTCAGGCTTCATCTGTAATGTACCAAACACTGCCCAAAATCCCACAGCAAAACCAAGAACTAAACTTACATAGAACCCTGTTGTTACAACCTTCTCATCCTCATCATCTTCGTCGTCTTCTTGTAGATTGTCATCTTTACTTTGCTGATGATCTGTTTCATCACCGGGTTGGAAGGGGAAGCCCACAAAGTTCCACATTCCCAGCGTAGTTGGAGGCGTCGAAGCTCTGTAGTTGGGTGCTTGATGGAATTTTACCAGAGAGATTGTTGTATGACAAGTCCAAAACACTGAGGTAGTTCAATCTAACAAAGCCATTTGGAATTAAACCAGAAAGCTGGTTTTGTGACAAGTCTAGAGATTCTAACATGTTTAGCTGCCCAGTCTTCTGAATGATGCTTCCTGTCAAACTATTTCTTGACAAATTCAAGCTAATTAATTCTTTTAAACTTGCAAACTCTCCAGGTATGCTCCCAACTAGTTTGTTGCTCGAAAGATCAATGCTTTTTAAGTACCCTAATGTATTTATGTATTCTGATTCGTGTCGTTTCCATTGCACCAATGCATTGCCTACATAATCACCACCTTGGTAATAGTAACCTTCATAAGCTGTAATGTTGAATACGAGCGCACCACTTGAGCTATTACTTTGAACCAATGCTGTAAAATTGCTAATACAAGCAGGTATATTTCCTGAAATGTTGTTCTGAGAGAGGTCCAAGATTTGGATACTGTTGAGATAACACACTTCTGGAGGTATACTTCCATGGAACTTGTTTGATTGCAGGCTTAAAACAATTAAACTTGTTAGATGTGTACCTACCCAGGCTGGTATGTTTCCTGATAATTTATTATTACCCACATCAAGAATATTTAGTTTGCTGCAGTTCTTCATGGGCAAAGGCAATACCCCTGCCAAACTATTGTGCCTCAAATTTAATGTTTGAAGCCGGTACAAACTACCCAGAGAGCTCGGAATTTTCCCAGAGAAATTATTATTGCCCAAATTAAGAATAACTAATTCTGACATATCCTTCCAACAATCAGGAAGCTCTCCTGATAACTTGTTATCTGAGAGATCAAGAGAAGTGAAGTAGCCATTGGCAATTGAACACAAGAACGAAACAGGTCCAGTAAACATATTTTTTGAGAGATGCAAAGATGTCAAGTCAGGTGGGAGTGATGGCACAGACCCTACAAACTGATTAGAATTAAGATCTAAACTGGAATAAGAAACTAACTTGGATGATAAATCAGGCACTGAACCACTCAAGTGGTTGTAAGACAGATTTAGATATGTTAATCTTGGGGAGAGATCCCAAAACCAGTTAGGAACTTTGTCAGAAATTGCAGCATAGGAGATATCAAGTTCAGAATAATTATTCTGAGATTGAATCCATTCAACTGGTTACCGAGTAGACTGAATGTCTTCAAGGATGAAAATTTTGTAATATCAGGCAATGAACCAAATAGCTTGTTATTACCTAATCTCAAAGTGTCCAAGGATCCTGTGGCGCCTGCTCCTTTGAATAGCCCTTTTAAGAACTCCTGTAGCTCTCCATCAAAATTGTTTCCAAATAAATCCAACCATTGCAAATGACTTAAATTCCTCCCAAAAGACTCAGGGATATTACCTTGAAGCAAATTGTTAGAAAGATTGAGATTTGTGAGGAATGTCATCTTGCCAAAAGACTCTGGAAGCAAATTGTTTGAAAGATATGATCACTTTTACGCAGCAGCCGCACTGATATGAAGAAAAACTACCGTTCACGATGATTCACGATTCGAATAATTTAGTCATCGTCAAGGTCCAAGACCATTCTCAGTTTCCTTCTTGATCCAGCGTGTTTATCCGGTGCAACGCCAACAGGGGTTGCATCATCCTTAAAATCGGCCAACTGATCACCTAACTCGTCATGCAAATCCTGATGATGCACTGGATCATCCCTATCTGTTGTAGATTTCCTGCTGAAATAATTTACTTCATCCTCTATATCATCATCAATGTGCAAAGAAACTTCATCTGCGACACCTCCTGTCTCAGTTTGTTGCTCATGTTTGCGCCTGTTATACTCATCTTGCAATCATGCCAGAACTGAACTCTTTTAAGCTTAAAACAGTTCTGAAAAGCTAAAGCATGACTTGTACTTAATAAAGATATGGTACTGACTATTGCTACCAACACCATATATATACTTTCATCTGTTCCTAGCAAGTGTGCCAGAGTTCTTGCAAAGTTAAGTCAAATACATGATACTGTATCAATCCTCGTATTTGCTCAGGTTTGTTCTAACTGTTGTTTATACAGCTTTGGTTGTAGATACTAATTTGTAATAGAAGAAAATCAAGCCATACCAAATAGTTCTATATTTAATACATGGAACTTACCCCACAATAGAGCTTAAAAATTCATCATCAGGATCCTCTTGCGAAACTTCTCTAGTTTTATTCTGGTCTGGCATTTCTGCAACATTGCCCGTCTTCTGCTTGGTTCTTTTCCTACAATATCCGAGGCAATTAAGCTTAAGAACAAGGGAACGCCTTTATCAATGACAGATAAGCTCAGGTTGCCAGAATAGTTTGTAGATAATATTTGCAAATCAAAACAGAGATAAGAATATCAAACCACGTCATTAATAACCGTACTGTATGAATGAAACTTACCCTACAACAGAGCTTAATGGTTCATCGTCCGAATCCTCCTGTGAAACCATTTTAACTATCTTCTGGTCTGGCCTTTCTGCCACATTATTTGTGTAGAACTTGGTCTTGCTCCTCCATTATCCAACACAGTCAAGCATGATAACTAGTGAGCGCCAGTACCATTGACAGAATAAAAACAAGCAAGTGTTGATCACAGAGTGTTAGAAAATGGAAAGTTTGAGACATATTATATATATGTTCTTGATGGAATTTCCGGAAACTAACAATTGGAGGTTATTCCTTGTAATGAGGACTTAAACTTTCATGTTTGGATCTAAAACATTTTCTTAGTGTAATCCATAAATAAATTGAGTTGAAATAGGTTGCTTGAAATGGGTTATGTGGATTGGTTATATTTAAATAACTTGTATCCCACATTGAAATGGTAATGAGAGGTTGGTGGGTTTATATAGAACCATGTGCAAGAGTAGTGTACAACTACTAAGGCATGTGGGTGTGCATGGTGTTAGTATGTGCCTCGCGCGCGCGCACACACACACGCGCCGCCACTCGCCTCGCCCCACCACGGCACGGCACGACTCGACTCGACTAGGGTCGATGGGCGAATGTCTCGGCGTCTCGCGTACGCGAGGCGACCTGGGCGAGGAATTTTATTACCTGTTTATTTAATATTATTTATTGATTTAATTTAACAGTATCAGTATTTATTTATAACAGCTAAACGAACTGGATCAGGATTTATATTAAATCTTGATGGACCAGTTCTTGGATCAAATCCTGATGGCCTGGTCAGTGCTTGGAGTGAAATCCTGATGACTACTGATCCTGATGGCCTGTGTCAGTATTTGAATCCAGTCTTGACGAAATCCTGATGGTCGATCAAGTACTGATGCCACTCCTGACGGACAGCAAGTCCTGATGGCTTGGAGTACTGATGATGATCAAATCCTGATGGACCAGGAAATCCTGACTGAGCTGTTAAATCCTGATGACTACTGTTATGGTAATTAAATCAGAATAATTAGCATTAAATGTCATATCTTCAGTTACAATATTTTGTCTGTTTACGTTTTATTTTGTATTTTTATATAGATACAAAACATAACGTTTGACAGAGGAGAAATAGACGTAACTCTGAAAACCCTAGCAACTATCATCTTCTCTGTTTTCTCTCAACACATACAGAATACATAGTTCTTGGGCGAAGTGAGGTGCAGGTCGCTGTTGATCATTGTCATATCTGTGAGTGGATTGATCTGTGCTGTTTTATCCTGGGAGTGATATTGCTGCAACCCTACACAGCGTAAGTGGGGCAATAATCTCTTCAAGAACAGTCAAGACTTCTCGAAGGCTTGGCGACTCAGCTGTTTTATTTATCTATCAGTATTTGCTAAAGCTTCTGAGAGATAAGTGTTCTTTCTTATCTTATTATTTACAGTCTCTGATTATACTTTTATTTCGACCTTTGTGTTTGTTTCGTTTATTGGTTATTTGCCTGTTCTTGTTAATTCGATATATATATAACTGCCCTATTGTTGCTGTGTAGTTAGTATTTATACCCAACAATCTTGAAGAGATTATTTTCTGTGTTATATATTGTTAATTAACAAGATGGTTAACGGAACTGTAACTCCTGATGGTGCTATTGCTTCTGGTTCTGGTGTTACTGTACCTACCATTGATTGGACCACGTACCGTTTCCCACAACCTATTGATTTGTCAGGAATGCCTGATAAATTCGGTGGGGGTGTTGGTTTTTCTCGTTAGCAGAAAAAGATGAAACTGTGGTTAACGGTAAAGGGTCTATGGCCGGTGGTGCAATATGAGAAACCGGTTATTGATCAGGAAAAGGCTGAAACTGTTAAGGCCTATGCTATGTGGGAGGAAAAAGATGGGGTGGCTAGGGCTGCTATACTGGCAGCTTTAGCGAACACTCTATTTGATGTGTATTCATCTGACTCCTTCACTGCTAAGCTTTTATGGGAGAAGCTGGACCAGACACACAATACTGACTCGCAAGGGTTGGAAAAGTATTTTGTGGCTAGGTTTCTTGATTTTAAACTGGTGGATACAAAATCCATGACCGAGCAGGCACATGAATTTGAGATGTTGGTGCATGCTTTGAAGGAGTCCAGAATGGACCTTCCTGAAAAGTTTCAGGTTATGGCAGTGATTGAAAAGCTTCCTAAGTCTTGGGAAGAGTTTGCTCTCTCCCTGAAAAGACAGAAAGGAGAGATCACTTGGACAAACCTGATGTTGGACATCTCTGTGCAGGAACAACACAAGTCCAAACAGGGACATGTGATGCCTGCTGAACATGGGAGTTCAAAGGTTAATGTAGTGACTGTTGGACAGAAAAGAAAGGCTGTCACTAAGAAGGATAACGCTAAAACCAAAAATGACAAGAACAAGGCTAAGAAACCAAAGACAAACAAACCATGTTGGTCTTGTGGACAGGTTGGTCATTGGAGCAAGGACTGTCCTGCAAAGAAAGCAAAGAAAGCTGTTGTGGTAGCACAAGCTAATACTGTGCTTATAACCACTGATGGGCCCAAGGTTAACATGGTTGTTGGTGAGGTTGTTGCCTCTGGAACCAATGACGGGTATGTTACCTACAACCCTGTACTTCTTTCCACTTATCTGTCACATGAATGGTTGATTGATACTGGAGCTAATGTACATATTTGTACTGATATTAGTTTATTTGTATCTTATCAACAGAGTCATGGAGTGACAGTGACGATGGGGAATGCTAGTGCTGCTCAAGTTCATGGAATAGGAAACGTGGACCTGAAGTTTGCTTCTGGGCGTGTTCTATCCCTCACTAGAGTGCACCATGTTCCTGACATTCGTAGAAATATAATAAGTGGAAGTTGTTTAGTTAAGAATGGTTTTGAACTTTCTTTGAAATGTAATAAAGTAGTTATTACACATACTGGTACATTATTTGGCAAAGGTTATTTGTTTGATGGTTTATTTTTAATAAATGTTGAACCTGTTTTGGGCAGTTTTATTAATGATAGTGTTGCACCTTCTGTTAATTGTGTTGAATCATCTGATTTATGGCATGCTAGACTTGGTCATTTAAATTTTGGTGCTCTAAAGAATATGATGAACTTAGAGTTGATTCCAAAATATGCTATTGAAAAGAAATCTAAATGTCAAGTATGTGTGACTGCTAAACAAACTAGGAAACCTTTTCATAATGTTGTTAGGGATTCAAGAGTATTGGATTTAGTACACACTGACATATGTGCATTTTGTGGCATGTTGACTAAAGATAATAAACGATATTTCATTACCTTTATAGATGATTGTAGTAGATATTGTTATGTTTATTTACTTAGACATAAGGATGAAGCACTAGAAAAATTCATTATGTTCAAAACTGAAGCTGAAACACAAACTGGTAAAGTACTTAAACGTTTGAGATCTGATAGAGGTGGTGAGTATACTAGTACCTTGTTTAATGAATTTTGCGCAATCAATGGTATAGTTCATGAGGTGACTCCACCATACACACCTGAGTCTAATGGGGTGGCTGAACGAAAGAACAGAACTTTTAAAGATATGATTAACAACATGCTTATTAATTCTGGGTTGCCTAAGTACATGTGGGGAGAAGCTTTGAATACGGCTTGCCATATTCTGAATAGAGTTCCTCTGAAACATATGGACAAGACACCTTATGAATTATGGAAAAGTAGAAAGACAAGTTTAAAGTATCTTCGTGTGTGGGGGTGCCTTGCAAAGGTGCTTGTCCCTGAACACAAGAGAAAAAAACTAGGTCCGAAAACTGTTGATTACATCTTTCTGGGCTATATTGAAACCACTACGGCTATGAGATTTTAAGTATTAAAATCTGACATAGACGGTATAGTGGCTAACACTATAGTTGAGTTTCGTGATGCAACATTCTTTGAGGATGTGTTCCCTATGAAGACTGGTATACCTCAAGGTATTTCTAATGATGATCCTACTCACACATCAAGTTCTATTCCTGATCATGTGGAAAAGATGACAAATGTGGGGGCAGATCCTGACAGTAGTTCTACTCATGACGAAGTAGATGAACCTAGAAGGAGTAAGCGTGCAAAGGTAGTCAAGGACTTTGGAAGTGATTTTGTCACTTACAATGTCGAGGATGAACCTTTAACTTTCAGACAGGTCATGGATTCTTCGGAGTCAAGGCACTGGAAAGGTGCTGTAAAATGTGAGATTGACTCTATTGTTTCTAACAGAACATGGGAGTTGGTTGATCTTCCTCCTGGGTGTACTACTATAGGATGTAAATGGATCTTCAAAAGGAAGATGAATCCTGATGGCTCAATAGATAAGTATAAAGCTAGGCTGGTAGCTAAGGGTTTTAGGCAAAAGGAAGGCATTGATTACTTTGACACATACTCTCCTGTTGCAAGGATGACAACAATCCAAATGCTTATAGCATTGGCTTCCGTACATGGTCTTATCATCCATCAAATGGATGTAAAGACAGCTTTTCTTCATGGTGATCTTGAGGAAGAGATTTATATGGATCAACCTGAGGGATTTTTTGCTTCGGGTAACGAGAGGAAAGTATGTAAGTTAATCAAGTCTATATATGGCTTGAAACAAGCTCCTAGAGACTGGCATAAAAAGTTTGATGATACTGTTTTAGAATCAGAATTTGTAGTTAATGAAAGTGACAAGTGTGTCTACTATATGGTTAAAGGAAATGAATGTATTATCGTGTGCCTATATGTGGATGATATATTATAGTTTGGAACCAATATTGAGATTATTAACGAGACAAAAAGTTTCTTGAAAAGGCACTTTGAAATGAAGGATATGAGTGAGGCTAGTGTGATTTTTGGGGTCAAGTTGACACAGTCAACTGATGGAATAACATTGTCACAATCTCATTATATAGAGAAATCTATACTTGAGAAGTATGGTTATTCAAATTGTAGAATCGCTAGTACACCGTACGATCCTAAAGTTGCCCTAGTCAAGAATAGTTCAGGAATTCCTGTGTCTCAGTTAAGGTATTCTCAGATTATTGGGAGTTTGCAATATCTTGCTAATGTGACTAGACCAGATATTTCTTATTCTGTGTCTAAGTTATCTAGATATACAAGATGTCCGAACAAGACTCATTGGGAGGCACTAGACAGAGTTTTTAGATATCTTAAGGGAACTATTTCCCTTGGTTTGCATTATCGAAGATTCCCTGGAGTACTCGAGGGATATAGTGATGCAAGTTGGATAGCTAAGAAATCTGGTACCAATGGAGTGACTGGATATTTGTTTACCCTAGCTGGTGGAGCAATATCCTGGAAGTCTACTAGACAGATTTTGATAACTCGGTCTACCTTTGAGGCTGAGTTGTGTGCACTAGATGCCACGGGGATGGAGGCTGAATGGTTGCATGGACTTATGTCAGTGTTACCTGTAGTAAGCATACCGCTTCCAGCCATTGCTGTTCATTGTGATAGCCGTACAACTATCGACAAGATCAGTAGTGAAAAGTATAATGCTAAAACCAAGAGACACATCCAAGTTAGACTTAAGTCTATAAGGGGTCTTGTGTCTGAAAGGATTATTGCTGTAGAGTTCATTGGAACTCAGGATAATATAGCTGATCCTTTGACTAAAGGACTTGAGCATGCAGTAGTCCTTAAGTCTAGGTTGGGGATGGGACTGATAGCCCATCATAATTCATCAGCAGTGGGAACCCAATACACCTGAGAGGAGATCCCTTGAAGTGTATTCAATGTGGTAATAACAAGCTGTGAGGGTGAGTTGGTAGTACCTTTACTATATACCTTGATACGCACGTATCTGAGTCTATCCCCTGAAAACCTAAAAGGTACTGTTACTGCCAGTATAGCAAGAGTTATTTTGAACTCTGAATGGGGTCAAGTCATTTGACGAGATGATCGCAGTACATCTCTGGAGATGCCCAGCTAAGCGAATGTAATTGTGTGGTCGCAATTAGAGGAAAGGGTTATTCCTTGAAGCATTCGACGAACAGGATCGAGACATGACCATTAATGTCTCAAAGCCGTAGATCAGCACCATAGCCTTTGATTTGTCGTCGTCTATGGAGTGTGGTTACACCAAACGAATAAAGATTCAAGGTGAAACATTCCATCTAGATCTGGTAGCCATCGAAGTAGAGGACTTAGGAGGGTTCAAACCCGGAAGGGTACCGACTCTGAAAAACAAGTCATGATAAGAACCGATATGTAAGCATTTCTGTATGGATTTGTGGGGGATTGTTAGAAAATGGAAAGTTTGAGACATATTTTATATATGTTCTTGATGGAATTTCCGGAAACTAACAATTGGAGGTTGTTCCTTGTAATGAGGACTTAAACTTTCATGTTTGGATCTAAGACATTTTCTTAGTGTAATCCATAAATAAATTGAGTTGAAATAGGTTGCTTGAAATGGGTTATGTGGATTGGTTATATTTAAATAACTTGTATCCCACATTGAAATGGTAATGAGAGGTTGGTGGGTTTATATAGAACCATGTGCAAGAGTAGTGTACAACTACTAAGGCATGTGGGTGTGCATGGTGTTAGTATGTGCCTCACGTGCGCGCACAGACACACGCGCGCCGCCGCTCGCCTCGCCCCGCCACGTCACGACTCGACTCGACTCGGGTCGAAGGGCGATTTGGGCGAATGTCTCGGCGTCTCGCGTACGCGAGGCGACCTGGGCGAGGAATTTTATTACCTGTTTATTTAATATTATTTATTGATTTAATTTAACAGTATCAGTATTTATTTATAACAGCTAAACGAACTGGATCAGGATTTATATTAAATCTTGATGGACCAGTTCTTGGATCAAATCCTGATGGCCTGGTCAGTGCTTGGAGTGAAATCCTGATGACTACTGATCCTGATGGCCTGTGTCAGTATTTGAATCCAGTCCTGACGAAATCCTGATGGTCGATCAAGTACTGATGCCACTCTGAGCTGTTAAATCCTGATGACTACTGTTATGGTAATTAAATCAGAATAATTAGCATTAAATGTCATATCTTCAGTTACAATATTTTGTCTGTTTACGTTTTATTTTGTATTTTTATATAGATACAAAACATAACGTTTGACAGAGGAGAAATAGACGTAACTCTGAAAACCCTAACAACTATCATCTTCTCTGTTTTCTCTCAACACATACAGAATACATAGTTCTTGGGCGAAGTGAGGTGCAGGTCGCTGTTGATCATTGTCATATCTGTGAGTGGATTGATCTGTGCTGTTTTATCCTGCGAGTGATATTGCTGCAACCCTACACAACGTATGTGGGGCAATAATCTCTTCAAGAACAGTCAAGACTTCTCGAAGGCTTGGCGACTCAGCTGTTTTATTTATCTATCAGTATTTGCTAAAGATTCTGAGAGATAAGTGTTCTTTCTTATCTTATTATTTACAGTCTCTGATTATACTTTTATTTCGACCTTTGTGTTTGTTTCGTTTATTGGTTATTTGTCTATTCTTGTTAATTCGATATATATATAACTGCCCTATTGTTGCTGTGTAGTTAATAATTATACCCAACACAGAGCACCACACAGAGCACCATTGTACAATATAGATGAAACTAACCCCACCAAAGAGCTTAATGGTTCGTCATCAGAATCCTCCTCTGAAACCTTGTCTACTATTTTTGGACTGGCCTTTCTGCCACATTATTTGCATTGAGCTTGGTCCTACTCCTACAAAATCCAAGACATTTAAGCATGGTAACAAGGGAACCTGTATCATTGACAGAATAAATGCAAAGTGTCGACCACAGACCTCCAAATAAAGTAGGATAGGTAAGAAAAAGGGTACAGGAGAGCTATAGCTTATCTTGTATCAAGTTAAGGTGTAGAGTCAGTTTTTAACATAGGCATTATGTTACAAGTTCAGAGTCAATACAGGGAACCTTTGTCCATCTGGTTCCACCAAGAAAAGCAAAATACTAACTTAACCTCAGTTTACAATTACCCCCACGTTGACATTCATATTGTGGTACACAAGATCTACTTTGCCTAACCTTACTGATTCAAAACAATTTTGTACTTGGTATCACTAAAGAATATTGGTAAACCGGACGTTCTGTTGCAATATACAAATCTTTTCTTATATATTTTAAGGTATAATGTTCTTCTGCAGAACATTGAGTTTTTTTTAATAAATTACATGCTATATTTGTAAAATAAATTAATTTTTAGCATGATATGATTACTCTCATTTTTATAAAAATATATAGAAAAAATCAAAATGCAAAAATGTAATAAACAATGAAATAGAATGACATATTCTGCATAAGGACATAAATAAGTTCTAAGGGTTCTAATTATAAGCGGTTCTACGCGGAACCTAACCCTATTTTCTGAAGTTTTGGATGTGATTTTGTTCAGATAATGATGGATGATGTTTTTAATATATAATATATTGTAACAATTGTTAAACGTGCGGAAAATTTGAAATTTAAATGGATGATTAGATCATTTACTTATACTAGCTTATAGCCCGTGCGATGCACGGTTACTTAAATTTTATTTATAATTATTATGTTTATAATTATATTTTTATTACGATGCAACACACGATTGTTTTTTTAATATTTATAATTATATTTATTTATGAATATTTTAATATTTAAAAGTTATTAGTTACATGATTAAATTATTGTTAAAAAGATTTAGCCAAAAAAAATTATAGTTAAAATTTTGATATTTATTATATTTTACACGCTCAATTTAATATTTGTTTATATTGAGTTCTAAAAGTTAGATTTGGCCAATTTTACGGTTCACATGAAATTCACAAAATAATCTTTAATTTAGTTGTGGTTTAATAGTTCTTTTTCAATTAAAAACTATTCTAAAACTAAAAAGAGAATAAAGTGACTAAATTTAATGTTGAGAATTCAATTCGATTTAGGAAATCTACTTATCTGTAGTTTAGATTATTAGAATAACCTTTATTAACCAAATACATGTTTTAATGTTAAATCTAACGGTTTTCACCTATCTATTTAAGATTAAACGATTTTTATCATTTTGGTTATAAATGGGTTTCCTTATTTAATTACAACTATTTTTATGTTTTAACTTTTTGGAAAATCCAATCCTAATATAATATCTTTTAACTTATATCATTTTTAGATAATAATTTCTTTTTATATGATATAATCTTGATCATCTATTTTTAAAAGTATTGGATCTAACGGTTGAGAATGTTTTGGCGGTATTTAGGACCAAATTACCAGGATAACATCATTATTTTTTCTTAATATTTATAATATTTATAAGTTTTAATTTTTTTAAATATTTATTGCTAAAATATAATATACTCTTTTTTGTAATATGTTAATGATGCGGGAACTTTGAACTTTTGAGAAAATAAATTATCAATTAAAATATATTTTTTTTGTAATAGTTCTTCTTTTAAAGTAGTACACCGTGACGATCAAAATTCTGTATAAAATTCATTTTTTTTATAGTATATCCCGTAAATATCTATGTTATTATATTAAAAACTAAATAATGAAAGCTTTCTTATAAGTGTGGTCGCTTTGTTTGATCACTCAATCCATAATCGTTGGATCTTTCAAATTAAATTGTTGAGAAACGTTACATATAATAGTAAAATTATCATGTAGAATGATCTAAGATTTGAATCTACCAACAACATATTAAAATTTACAGGGTTTTTTTTTCATTTTTTTTCTTTCAGACATAGGTTATTTGATAATATTTTTTGTAAAGTGCGATTTTTCAGAAAAGTACTATACTAATTGATTAACAAACTTTTAAAGTTTCGAATTTAATAATTTACAATGTATATAGGTTAAAAAAGTTAGGTCTGTTCTGTGTAGCTGAGTCTACAATTTCAAAATACAGTTTTTTTTAATATGAATATAGTCCTACTAACAATGAAATTAGGTCTCTATGAGTGCTTATAAAACAAAATCACCATTTACGTATAATTTATTATTTAATAATAAATTATATTTGATTAGTTATGATCTATAACTTAATAAAATATGATAAAAAATATGCACAATTTTATAAAATTTTATCCTCGTATTATTATATTATTTGTTGATTTGAATTTTTCTTAGATTGATTTTAATTAAATTGGCGTTAAAATAATGATGACATAATAATCATTATTAGAATTTAAATACTCACTTTACTAATTTGGGCTTTATCTTGTGTTTTAAAAATCTGATTTTGACGATTTTACACCCCACGTGAAGATAATTAAATTATTTTTAATTAAAAGACGGTTTAACAATTTTTATCTAACTGGAATTGTCCATGGAAGAGAAAAGAAAGTCACGAATTTTTTACATGGAGAATTTTATTCAATATATAAAACTTATTTATATATGGTATATTTGGTATAAATTATCAAAATACACTTTTTAGAATTTGATTAAACGATTTTCATTTATCTAGTTAAGATCTAATAGTCCTTATTAATTTGGTTGTCATGATCAAAATTTTGGATAAATCACTATTATGCTTATTATATAAAAGAGTTTAATATAATAAGGATGTCAAGTACATACTGATATAAGTATCTTACTAACTGCTTTTACTTTTAATGTTTCGGTTTTATTTATAGTGTATATAAAATTTTTAAAATACAATATTACTTTAAAATTATTAAACAGTATAAAAATTATGTTATGATTATATAAAATTTTATTCTCATATTATTATAGTCTTTATCGATTTGAATTTGTTCTTAATTTATTTTAATACTTTATTAAAAGAAATATAAAATTTCTATATTTAAAACAATTAGTGGAAAAATAAATAAATTGGTGCTACAATTATAAAAAAATATTTATTAAAATTTAGATACTCACTTTACTATTTGGGTTCTATCCGAGTTTTAGAAATTGAATTTTGACGATTTTACAACCCGTGTGAAACTAACGAAATTATCTTTAATTTAATGATGATTTAATAATTATTATCTAACTTGACCAGTGACCTACCCATAAACCGAAAAGAAAATATGGTTAGGTATTATATTCAAAATTATTGTTTATGAATATGAAACCCTCAATATTTTAATAATATTTTGATATTATCCTTTTATGTTTGTTATATGTAAAATAATATAATTATAATTTGAATTAATCAAATTGTTATGTTCCTTCAGGAAAAAAATGTTTAAATTTATTCATGTACATGAGTTCTCCTAAGTCTCTTATAACGCAGGGTCCACATGTATCATTGTTATATGATATACATGAGCATTATATTGATAATTTTTAATATTGTAATCGATATGAATTGTTATCTGATATTTAGTTTAACAATTATTATATAACTCGAACTATATATAAATTAAAGAGAAAATATATTTAAGAATTTTTACATAGAAAACTTTTAAATTATCAAAATACACTTTTTAGTATTTAAATATAATTCTATTATTAATCAGATACACTTTTTAATATTAGATCTAACAATTCTCATCGATCTATTTAAGATCTAACTGTAATAATTAATTTGGTCGTATAGTGGTCGTACACGGACCAGATCGATTTTAATTTTTTCTTAAATTGATTTTAATATTTTATTGAAATAAACATAGAATTTATAAATTTAAAAGAATTAGGAAAATTTAAAAGATAATCACTTTACTGTTTGGGCTCTATCTTGAGTTTTAGACAACAAATTTTAACAATTTTACAGCCCACGCGAAGCTAACAAAATTATTTTTAATTTAATGATGGTTTAATAATTATTATCTAACTGGAACTATCCATAAACTAAAGAGAAAAGATAATTACGATGTTTTACATAAAGATTTCTATTCAATATAGAAAACCTATTTATAATTGGTTTAAATTAAAAAAAATATTAAAATTTAGATAATCACTTTACTGTTTGGGCTCTATCTTGAGTTTTAAACAACAGATTTTAATAATTTTACAGCCCACGCGAAGCTAACAAAATTATCTTTAATTTAATGATGGTTTAATAATTATTATCTAACTGGAACTATCCATAAACTAAATAAAAAAGATAATTACGATTTTTTACATAAAGATTTCTATTCAATATAGAAAACCTATTTATAATTGGTTTAAATTATCAAAATACACCTTTTAGTATTTAAATACTATCCTATTATTAATCAAATACAATTTTTAATATTATATCTAACGGTCCTCATCTATTTGAATATTTATAGTTTTATAATCCAACGGATCATATACTTTTGGTAGTACAGTGACCGACCAAAGTTTTGGATAAGATCTCCCTTACGCTTATTATATATAAGGAGTTAATTTTAATGTTTGAATAACGTTTGAGTAACGGAATGACATGACATATGCGAGACTCAAAATACAAGGGTATCTCTCACAAGTCAAAAAGAATGAATGGCATTTAAAAAGGCCAAAATAAAAAAGGTACCCATGAGAATATCACTAAATAAATATGTAAATAAATAATTCATGAGCGTGACACCGAGTATTCTAATTATTGAGGAGGGGGAGATTAATATAGACTTCACTACTCCACCTTTTATATTATACATATGCGTGAGTTTTTAAATTTCTTGTAACTGACCTTACCAAAAAACTTTATTGGGCAATTTATCAGACGCCAAAGATACAGCTGATGATTGATGTTCAATTAATAAGATAGAAACGGTCTTATTGTCAAATTCAAAACTCCTGAACTTCAGAGGCAGCAATAGATAATTGACAAGTTTGACTATAAGTCGTAAAAAAATCCGAGCAGGGCACCACAATGCAGATTACCAGTAACTGGAACATTTGATTATGAAAAAGAAGCTCAGGAAATATCATTACAGATCAAATGAGCTAGCAGGGAAGGAAGTGCCTGCTTACTAGGGTTCGGATATGGTTCACTTGCTTATATATATTTATAAGTTCCCTCCAACATCCTCATACTTGGTACAAAGTAGGATTAAAAAGAGATAAATAAATGAAATATGTTGAAGCTTGATGAGGTCTTAGGAACAATAGATCTTGTACCAAGTTTAATATGTTGTAGAAGTGCACCTTGTAGACAATTTATCTAGCAATATTCGTACATACCTTTTCCTTAGTGATGATAATGTGTCGGCATCGTCAAAGCCTTCATCGTACATGTCATCAGGCTCCTCATCCCTCAAATGCAAGTGGGAACTCGACTTCTTTGGTTGAGGAACACGTAAGCCAAGCTGCTTCAGTTTCCTAGAAACTTGGGCTGCCGTGAATGAGCCATCAGCATCCAGTGCATTTGCAATCATGAAACTGCACCTCTTATGATCTTTAAACCTTGAAAGTAGAGACATTTCATATTTCACTTGCTAAGATAGAAATCATAAATAATTCAAAACAGTACTTTATGTGAAAGACAGAAGCTAAAACTAGTATATATCAGTTCAAGCACTTACTGCTCAAATAAACCTTTAATCATCCCTTCCTGCTCTTCACTGAATGCACTCACTCTTTTTCTAGTGTGCCTGAGAGAGACAAGTAGAATATTGTCATTGAAAGTTTTAACAAAAGCACATATGATCCAAAAGCAATATATTTAATTGTTTTTGTTTTGTTTTCCGCAGGTGTTTAATGACTTCTGCTTGATGCCATAACAAGTAAACTGAAAAACATGCTAATAATTGATAACATGATGAAGCTTTTAACTTTCAATGGGTATAGATAAAAAAAACATACAAAACCCGTCGCCCTGAAGAATTTTCTTGCAAATCATTCAAGTCAGGATGAGCAACTTCACTTCCTGATGCCTTGGCATCTTCCCTAACTTGATTAGAGGCGCCATTCTTAAGAACTCTTCTCTTTTGTGGAAACTTGAATCCCAACTGTTTAAGCTTTCTAGAAACTTCACGAATTGAAATTTTTCCATCCAAATCAAGCTCTTCCGCAATAAGATGAATACAGTTTTCCTTGCCCTTATATCTAGAATATCCATATTGTGAGACAGGTGGAATTATAAGAATGATAAAAGTGTCATACCAGTGTACAGAAAACAGGAGGTAAAAAAAAAGAGAGAGATACTGGCCCTGCAGCTACGAACAACCAACACAAAAAATTGTCTACTCTCATCTTCATGAATTAAATACAGGCCAACATAGTGGAGTTCTTATACAGTAAATATTCCAAAGCTTAAACATATCCAGTTATTTACGACGTGTTGCAAATACATGTTAGACTTCTTCCACGGTCTCACGTTAAATGACCTTCTGCATTGGTAAGATACAAAGACAAGGTATAATCTATTTTAACAATTTTAAGACAAGTACATTACTTTTTTCATTGATCTCAGGCACAGTTAACATTAAGTTAAATAATATAATGTGTAACATAATATATACTCTACAACTTAATTTAAAATCACAAGACATGAAAGATACTACAAAAGGAACAAAAACTGGCTGTACAATAAACAAGACATCAAAAGAGACTTACTTATCGTAAAGGTCCTTTATTTTATTGTCCAGCTCGTCATTAACACCTAGCACTTTCATTCTTTTAGGTACCCTTCCAGGCTGGTGCTCAACAGAAAACCTTTCACTGGAACAAAGGACAAGAATTAATGTTTTCAAGGCACAGAAATAGTAAGAAATATCTTCTTAAGGTTTGCAATTTTGGATCCCATACTCTTTTGAATTTTCCTTCCCATTGCTTCCTTCATCAGAATTTGATTTTATGCTTCCATTTGCCTCTTCCATATTAACAGCACTCCTTTTCAAGAATTTATTACCTTCTGGAGTGCAAGGATTCTCCTCACTGCAGATAAGTATGTTAAAGAAAATCTTGAATTGACTAACAAACTTAGAAGTTATCCTATTTTGTTGATATTCAATTTTTCTATCAAAGAAAGTTAAAATAATTAAACCTTTGTAGATAAATGCACTTGACTGTCAGAGATCAAAGATGCCAGATTGAGTACACTCAAGTTTTTCATAGAAAGTTGTATGCATACTTGCATATTCAGGAAATAGGCATCAAGTAAGTCAAGAGCAATCAAACTATAAACAATCTGAACTACATAATTAAATCTTACTTTTGGTCATCTGTCCCATGGAAAGGCATGAAATCAGCTTCATCGTCGCCTAGTGCATCAGCTATGCTTCTTCGATTCCATCCTTTCCCTTCCAAGGAAGCATCTACTCCATTACTGGAAGTTTGACCTATTTTGTTGTAGTCTTTCCTCATTTTAATAAGGTCTTTTAACATAGAGTCGCAATTAATATAATGACATTCTTTACGCGTTTTCCAGAAAAGAACTTCCACAAAGAGAAGGGGATTAGTCTTCATTTTCCTCAGCATTCTTCTTACCAAACTTGTCAGAAAGTCAACAATGTTCTGGTATCCTCTGCATGGAGTTGTTTTTTGCTCCACAAGAATACTGTGAAATGTAGTAAGGAGTGACAGCTGCAAAGTTTGTCAGGGACATAAACATGAAGTAAATTTCAAAATTTATATTCCTACCAAGTCCTACTTTTCAAAAGACTTACAGAAATATTCATAAAGACTTTTACCTGGTATAACATGGGAGAAAGTTCTAAATCATCACATATCCTCTGAAGGATGCATATTATGTAGTGATTTGTACTGCTAGAATTGCATTTATAGAATTTGAGTAACCAGCACACTCTTTGGATGATGGTGGTGTTTGCAAGAGAAGAGATCAAAGTAGATATCTTGAAATCAACTTCATCTATCTGCCCTAGCTGCTGTTCCCCTTCAGAAGAATCATCTGCTCCATAATCTTCGGTACCATTATTGTTATTGCCTTCCAACTCCGGCATATTAGCTCCAGGATTTGCTGCTTCTATATCAGGTGTATCTTCTTTATCGTCTTGAAGAAGTTCGATGACATTTTCTTGCATATTACTTCCAGGATTTGCTACTTGTACATCACATATATCTTCTTTATCAACTTGAAGAGGTTCACTGACATTTTCTTGCATATTACTTCCAGGATTTGCTACTTGTACATCACATATATCTTCTTTATCAACTTGAAGAGGTTCACTGACATTTTCTTGCATATTACTTCCAGGATTTGCTGCTTGTACATCAGGTGTATCTTCTTTATCGACATGAAGAGGTTCACTAACATTTTCCTGCATATTACTTCCATGATTTGCTGCTTCGGCATCAGGTGTATCTTCTTTATTGACCAGAGGTTCAGAAACATTTTCCTTCTCACCAATAGCTTGATTTGTAGGTTCTGTATTGCTTGAATCTATAGGTGGTATTGCAGAACCAGAGGTGCCAATCTCATTTTGAGTGGTAATATGATCTCCAACTGTTTCATTAACATTCTCATTGTCATCTTTGAATGTTTTCTTTGCTCTTCTCTTCCTTGACTTCTTAGAAACCTTTATCAAAAAAGAACTTAAAATGTTTAAAGAGTTGTCAGTCAAGATATGCGCAAAGGCTTCTATATTGTAATGTACCAATACCAAATTAAGACAACTATGAGTACAGATGGGATGCAATTAGCAAACAATGGTAAGCAGACTAATAAACTATCTCTGATTCTTTCCTGTTTAGCTCAGAAAAGTAACCACCTTATTGCTTCTTCTTTTAATGATAGTTCCAATACCTCTTGTATAACTGATTCTAGATCCAATGAGTGATAGACGTGAAGGGATAATCCAAAATGTTATTTTCCTTTAGTTTCTCATGCAGTACACCAAGAACTAATATAGTGGATGGTTCCTTCCATGCAGTAGCTGGGAAGGACCACTCACTATTTCCCATAATACTTTCAGAATGTTATAGATGTACCAAAATGTTCCTCTACCTTAACTTAAATCACTAGATCAACGGAAAGTCAAAATGATCAAGCTAATATGGTTAGAGATACTCTCTGACCTAGAAACAGGGTTAGAGATAAACAATGGTGCTGGACTAACATGGTTAGCCAACATCATCAGAAATCTAGCATAATAGATATTTTTCTTCCTATTTGCCTTATCACCCAACTTAGCACCAATTTCATACATAAGTTGGGTGCTAAAGTTGTAATATCTATCAGTTAGGAGCATGGTAAATAGAATCAACATGGAATTAGTTAATGCATCAAAATTACTAATTTTACCAGAAAAGACCTTGATGAATACATCAGCTAAATAACTGTATTCCCTAACCAAACCTCTCCTAATTATTTTACCCAGATTATCAGTAGGCAAAGAGTAGTTTATGGAATTTAGCATGTTAATCATTTCAGTATATGTGGGCAAAGCAGAACAATTATTTTCAGGAAGGTGTAAGCATGCTTGTAACACATCAGAATTAACTATATACTCATTACCTTGAATGGTGAATTGCAGAGTGCAATTTGTCCCACTGTACTCGAATGAGGTCCAAATCTCCTCGATTATTTCATTGTAGAGTGGTGTAGAGTGAAACATTGCGTAGCTCAGCTTGCAATTCTTCATGAAATCCATCATCTTGAAAAAGATGTTGTTCGGGCTTTCCTTGACAACAAAAGGGATGGAGTTGTTCTTTTCATAAATGAACCCTCCAGCAGACATGAGTTTCACGATGGGTGCCATTGTTGAGTAAAGAAAGCTTGAACTGTGATTTGCTTTGAGAGAGAAAGAGTAAGAAAGCCTTTGGAATTTTTGAGAGCAGGTAGAAAAGAATTAAAGAAAATAAAATTTCTTAAATACTCCCCCAAAAATTCTCAAAAATTAAGTCCAATAATAAATGTAAATTACTGGATTGGCTTAAAAATATAACCGTTACAATTAAAATATTACCATGATTTATACTTACAGGGGTGTATGCATAGATCGTGGTAAAGGACGTGCAATTTCAACGGTTCAGATTAAAATCGCTATATCAACGAATCAGAATTGGGCGTTTATGGTCCCGTCTATTTCGTTGATAAAGCTGCATTTCGTTGATATAAAAGAACTATCAACGAAACACCCAGAAAAATGCTAAGACTGTCAACGAAATGGTGCGTTTCGTTGACATAGAAATTTTGACTGAGACAAAATTTCACTTTTTCCTGAGAAAATTAATTCACAGAAAAACATAGCAACTTTCTGGCTGCATAGTAACTTGCAAAAATCTCAGAGATAATTAAGAGAAGTTTAGCATACCTAGCTCACTTACTAATCTTGAGGATGTTGATTCATCAAGTGGCTTGGTAAAGATGTCTGCAAGTTGTTGTTCACTAGGAACAAAATGTAACTCCACAGTACCATTCATAACATGTTCTCTAATGAAATGGTACTTGATGTCAATATGCTTGGTCCTTGAATGCTGCACTGGATTCTCAGTAATGGCAATGTCACTAGTGTTGTCACAGAAGATAGGAATTTTCTCAACTCTTATTCCATAATCAAGTAGTTGATTTTTCATCCATAAAATCTGTGCACAACAACTTCCAGCTGCAATATACTCAGCCTCAGCTGTGGAGGTGGAAACTGAGTTTTGTTTCTTGCTGAACCATGACACAATCTTGTTTCCTAGGAATTGACAGGTTCCAGTTGTGCTTTTCCTGTCAATTTTACATCCTGCATAATCTACATCTGAATAACCAATTAGTTCAAAGCCAGATTCTCTAGGATACCAAATGCCAAGGTTTGGTGTTCCTTTGAGATATCTGAAAATTCTTTTAATAGCAACTAAATGGGATTCCCTAGGATCAGCCTGAAATCTAGCACATAGACATGTAGCAAACATAATATCAGGTCTACTAGCTGTTAAATATAAAAGTGAGCCTACCATGCCTCTGTAACTTGAAATGTCCACAGATTTTTCCTTAGTATCCAATTCAAGTTTGGTGGCAGTAGGCATGGGAGTTTTGGCAGGAGAGCATTCCATTAAGTTAAATTTCTTTAATAAATCATGAATATATTTTGTTTGACTAATGAAAATGCCTTCATTAACTTGCTTCACTTGGAGACCAAGAAAGTAAGTTAATTCTCCCATCATGCTTATTTCATATTTACTTTGCATAAGCTTGACAAACTTTTGACAAAGTTTTTCATCTATAGACCCAAAAATTATGTCATCTACATAGATTTGAACAAGTATAGTAGAGCCATTCACAACCCTGTGAAAAAGAGTTTTATCTACAGTACCTCTAGTGAAGTGATTCTCAAGGAGGAACTGTGAAAGTGTGTCATACCAGGCTCTAGGTGCTTGTTTCAAACTATAGAGTGCTTTGAGGAGGAAGTATACATATTCTGGAAAATCATCATCTTCAAAACCAGGAGGTTGACTTACATACACCTCCTCTTCCAATTCCCCATTCAGAAAAGCACTATTCACATCCATTTGATAGACTTTGAAATTGGCATGGGCTACATAGGCTAGGAAAATCCTTATTGCTTCTAGTCTTGCAACATGAGCAAAGGTTTCATCAAAATCAATTCCCTCTTCCTGTGAATAGCCTTTTGCAACCAATCTAGCTTTGTTCCTTGTGACTATTCCATTTTCATCCATTTTGTTTCTGAACACCCATTTTGTGTCTATGACACTCCTGTCCTTAGGCTTGGGTACCAGCTTCCAAACATTGTTTCTCTCAAATTGGTTTAGCTCCTCTTGCATAGCTAAAACCCAATCTGGATCTAGAAGTGCATCCTCAACTTTCTTTGGCTCATCTTGAGACAGAAAGCTACTATATAGACATTCCTCTTGAGTTGCTCTTCTAGTTTGAACTTTTGAAGAAACATCACCTATAATAAGTTCAAAGGGATGATCTTTAGTCCATTTCCTTGAGGGAGGTAGATTTGATCTTGAAGAAGTAGCTTCATGATCATGATTGCCTTGATTGGATATTTGTCCTTGAGAAACCCCCCCTGAGTTTGTTGTCCCTAATTGATCACTTCTAGAAGCATTTCTGTGACTGTCAACGGTATGACCACTTTGGCTGTCAACGAAACGCTCATTTTGACTGTCAACGAATCCTACATCATGACTGTCAACGAAATGACCATTTGGTCTCCTGGCAGCTATTCTTTTCAATCTCAATGCAGCAATTTCATCTTCACTGCTGCTTTCATCTGTGCTAGATACACCAACTTTGGGCTGTTTCTCAATGGCTTTGACATGATTCACTTGATCTCCTTCCTCATTCTCAAAAGAAAGACTTTCATGGAAACCTTCATCACAGAGACCTTGAATTTTGAGATCATCAAAAACAACATGTACAGATTCCATAACAATGTTGGTTCTGAGATTATAGACTCTGTAAGCTTTCCCTGCTGCATATCCCACAAATATTGCTTCATCCGCCTTTGCTTCAAATTTCCCCAAATGCTCAGCTTGATTTCTCAGAACAAAGCACTTGCATCCAAAGACATGAAGAAAATCCAATAGTGGCTTCTTTCTTTTGAGTAGTTGATAAGGGGTCATTCCCTTGGCCTGATTAATCAAAGAAATATTTTGAGTGAAGCAAGCTGTGTTAACTGCCTCAGCCCAAAAATAAGTTGGTAACTTTGATTCATCTAGCATTGTCCTTGCAGCTTCAATAAGTGTTCTGTTTTTCCTTTCAACTACACCATTTTGCTGTGGTGTTCTTGCTGCTGAAAACTCATGCAAAATACCATTTTCTTCACAGAACACCTTCATGCTTGAATTCTTGAATTCTGTCCCATTGTCACTCCTAATCCTTCTTACTTTGAAATCAGGATGATTGTTTACCATCTTGATGTGATTGATAATGATTTCACTTGCCTCATCTTTGGAGTGCAGAAAGAAGGTCCATGTAAATCTAGAGAAATCATCAACAATCACAAGACAATATTTCTTCTTTGAAATGGACATGACATTTACAGGGCCAAACAGATCCATGTGAAGCAACTCAAGCTGATGGACAATTGATGACTCTGTCTTGCTTTTGAATGATGCCTTCTTTTGTTTCCCTTTTTGACAGGCATCACACAAACCATCCTTGGAGAATTCCACCTGTGGAATTCCTCTAGCAAGATCTTTCCTTACCAAATCATTCATAACTTTGAAATTCAGATGAGATAATTTCTTGTGCCATAGCCAACTTTCATCCTTGCTTTCCTTGCTGAAGAGACAAGTGATGGTGTCTGGACTTGTGCTACTAAAGTCAGCAATGTACACATTCCCTCTTCTTAATCCAGTCATGACCACATTGTTGTTTCCTCCTTTAGAAACAACACAGGCTTCTTTAGAAAAAGTAACTAAAAATCCTTTGTCACAAAGTTGGCTGATACTAAGGAAATTGTGCTTAAGACCATCCACCAATGCAACCTCATCTATGATGACATTCTCTTTTGAAATCAAGCCATATCCCTTAGTGTAGCCTTTGCTGTCATCTCCAAAAGCAATACAAGGGCTAGCTCTTTCCTGGAACTCCGTGAGCAGGGTAGAATCACCAGTCATGTGTCTTGAACAACCACTATCCAAGTACCAAAGATTCCTTTTGTCTCCCTGCACACAATAAAACCAAATCAAGTTGATTTTGGTACCCAAGTTTCCTTGGGTCCTGTTTTGTTAGCCTTGGCTTTTCCTTTTATATCATTTTTCACCTGAGACTCAGATTGATTTAAATCAATCTTTATCCTTGGTGCTGATTTCTGAGGGTTGCTCACATTTTCATTCACAGCATGCATAATTGGAGGAACAAACATGTTATTCACATTCCACGGCATTTGTGGCACATTAAACATATTCATGTATGGATTAGGCACAAATGACATGCTAGCATATGGATTCTGAAATTGTGCATATGGAGCAAACATATTAGGCATAACATGCATTGTAGGCATATAACCATTCATTGCAGGCTTAGGTATTTTCACATTAGCAGTCTTCTTAACAGATTTGCAGTTAGTAGATAAATGACTAACACTTCCACAATTAACACATGTCTTTCTAGGAGCATATTTATCAGGTGTGTAATTGTTATGTTTGTTAATCCCTACTTTTCCATTCCTGTTATTCTTTTTATTGCCCTTAGCCTCAACTTGAACTTTCTCTAACTTGTCTTTCAATTGCTTGTTAGACAAGAGACCTACATTAGCTCTCTCAACAGGCTTCTAACTTTCTTTGATTTGCTAGACTCACCTTGAACAAAGTTCTTGGTGACAGGACCATACTTGTTATTAAGTCTAGTGAGTTCTTCTTTTCTTTTCTCTGTCAATGAAACAGCCTGATCGGTTGATGGTTCATCTGTCAACGAAACAGTGCATTCCGTTGACATATCAACCTTCAACAAATGATCATTGTTGTTTGTTGACTCAGATTCTGATTCTAAGGTTTCACCAGCATACCCTAACTTTTCTTTGTTCTTTTTCCATGATTGCTCACAGAAAGATTCCATACCTTGAACATTAATGATGTTGGTAGCAACATTCCTGGAATCTTTCCATTTTGCAATCACACTTTGTTCTATTTCAAGTTGTGTTTTAAGAATTTCTTCTCTTTCTAACACGTTCTCAAGTTCCTTCTTAGCATCCCTACTAACACACCTCATTTTCTCAAATTCAATGAGCTGTGCTTCTAACATGGCATTCCCATCACTTAAGAGCAAATTAGTCTCTTTTATTCTTGAATTCTCTTTGGTAAGTGATTTAAGAGTAACACGCAAATTATATAGTACAGTAGACATTTCATTTACTGCACTATCGCATTCCTCTTTAGAAAGCTCAGAAAGATTAGTAATTGTTACCTGGTTGCTTGAGGAGCTTGCTTCCTGCTCATGATTGTCAGCCATAAGAGCCAAGTTGACATACTCAACATCATCATCAGAATCTTCACCATTACCAGCCCAATCATACTCCTGAGACATGAAAGCCTTTTCTTTTTGCTTGAGAAGTTCAAAGTATTTCTTTTTATAGTCAACAGACTCAGATTTCCTGTTGCCCTTCTCAACCTTGGGCTTTCTACAGTCTCCAGCAAAGTGACCAAGCATTCCACAATTGAAACATTTAGATTTAGACTTTTCAATCCAGTTATTTTTGCTAGGTTGAAAGTCTCTCCTTGGTGGCCTTGCTTCTGAGTTTCTCTTGAACTTGAACTTAGAGAATTTTCTTGAAAGAAAAGCAATGTGTTCATCAATCTCATCTAAGTCATCCAAGTTGGCTGGTTCTGGTTCTTCTTCTTCTGTCATCTTCCCTTTACCCTTGCTAACATCACTCTTACAACTAGCTCGACTAGTTGTGGCTTTTGCAGTTTCTTCATTGTCATCTTCCAGTTGGTTCACAGATGCAATCAATGCAATAGATCCACCTTTCTTCTGTACCTTTTCAATTTCTTCATCTTGCTCCATTTCCAACTCATATGTCTTTAAGGTTCCATAAAGCCTTTCAAGAGTGTAGTCTTTGTACTCTTGAGTGTTTCTGAGAGAAACAGTCATAGGCTTCCATTCTTTTGGAAGAGCTCTAAGAAATTTAAGGTTTGAATCCTTGGTTTGATAGATCCTCCCATACAACTTTAATCCATTCAAAAGCTTTTGAAACCTACTAAACGTGTCATTTAGGGTTTCACCAGCTTTAAAATGAAAATGCTCATATTGTTGTATGAGGAGTTGCATTTTGTTCTCCCTAACTTGCTCAGTTCCTTTACAGAGTGTTCTAACAGTATCACATACTTCTTTAGAGGTTGTACAGTTTATGACATTGTCAAACATCTCTTGCTCCAAACCATTAAACAGAATGTTCATGGTTCTTTTATCTTTATGGATTTCTGCAACATCTTCAATAGTCCATTCTGAGACAGGTTTTGGAATTTCTACATCAGGAGCATCATCTGACAGTCCAACTCTAGATGCAAACTTCATGGGAACGTGTGGACCTTTCTCAATGCAGTCTACATACCTCTCATCCATAGACATGAGATGTAAATGCATCTTTACTTTCCAGTGAAAGTAATTGTCCTTATCAAGAACTGGTATCTTTACTCCTGCATCCTTCTTCACCATGGTTACTGTTTTGGTCTTGATCTTTAAACTTCTTGTATGTTAGAAGCTTGCTCTGATACCAATTGTTAATCCCAAATGACCTAACAGAATTGTAGAAGGGGGGGGGGGTTGAATACAATTCTTGATATTTCTCAAACTTAAAAACAACTTTCAAAATAAAACTGAACTTATAAAGTAAAAACACAAGCACATAAATAATTTCAGTTGGATTGTTTGATGATCCAACTGAAGTGTTTTTATTTCGGAAATAATCTGTGATACAAATTGTACACAGCTGCTCAGTTACAAGATTGTAGAGAAGTATGCTCTCAAAGATAGCTAATACAATCTATTTGTTTTTCTTCTCACACTCTTATTTTAACTACTACACTTGGTTATATATATTTCCAAGTTACAATGCTATTTTTGGCTACTCTAAAGTACATTAAAGGTAACCGCCAGTAGCTTGCTCTTCATCCTTTTTGTCCAATGGTCCTTGGAGATCTTTGTCTTCTGTCTTCAGGCTTATAGTGATCCCACTCAAGAACCAGATTGGAAATTGGAATGTTTCCTTATTCCCTATGTCCATTTTGATGGCTTCCAATACAAAGTACACTTCTACATCTCCTTTTGATCTGTCAGAAAGCTGTCACTATCACTTTGTCAACTATTCGGAAAAGTGATAATGATTCGTTGATGGCAGGAGGATGTGTTTCGTTGATAGCTTTATTCTTCGTTTCGTTGATGGTATAATCCTTGTTTCGTTGATAGAGTAATCTTCATTCCGTTGAAAGATTAATCTTCATTCCGTTGACATGTCTTCACTTAGGCAAAATTACAAGGCACAATATATTTACACTTAACCAACCTATTTTGCCTATCTAGTACAAAGTCAACATGACTTAGAAAACTTGACTAATACCTACAACAAATACTTATCAATCTAGTGAAGTATTGTAAAATGCAATTGCTACATCACTCATTTCGTTGATGAGCTTCCTGTCAACGAAACGCTGCAAAGCATGCCATTCCGTTGACAGTTACAAAAATGACTTAATACAAAATCTACTAAGTGTTTTTATAATTA
Organism: Heracleum sosnowskyi; assembly: GCA_030848705.1. Classification (NCBI taxonomy): domain Eukaryota; kingdom Viridiplantae; phylum Streptophyta; class Magnoliopsida; order Apiales; family Apiaceae; genus Heracleum; species Heracleum sosnowskyi. The sequence continues at coordinate 110,417,705 of CM061243.1, read as the reverse complement.
TCATTAAGAGCAACATATTCCTAACATGTTATAAAGCCGCTACGAAGCGCAACGGTAAACTAGTTATATGTCTAGAACACAAATATCTTAAAACTTAAAAAGGTCTTCTTGAGTATATTTTTATATTTTATGTCGCTTATTGGATATGAGTTATAAGAGTGCAAAATCTTATAAGAGTGCAAAATCTTAAAAAGGTCTTCTATGAATACCTTCTTTTTTTTATGTGGACCAAAATCTTAATAATTCATTTCTATCTAATCCAATGATTTTTATTCTTTTTCCATTTTTCATATATTTTAACAAAGTTAAATTACAACTATCAACTTAATAACCACCTATATCTCATAGTGTATATATATTATACATATACAACTAATCGTAACTATTTCTTACACACGTGTTTATAACATTGTAGTTACATATATAATTTATATAATTTCACAATACTAATCACAACATCAACGCACTTTATTTACCTGAGTAACATGCATTTTTGTTAGTTAAATTTTTTAAGTTATCTTCCAAATTATTTGTATGTTCAGTATATAGCATGATCATTAGATATGGATGCAGAACATCTACAAGTAGTATAAAATGTGCAAAACTATGTATTATACTCATGTTATCTACAATTAGTTGTATGTGCAGAACAATCATTAGATTAGTTATTATGCACTCTCTGTACTTTAGACTACATCATTTTTTATCATGTTTTCGTACAAGTTTAATGTGTTTACGCGGTTTACTTATTCATGTACATATGATATTCTATTTCCTCTCACTATTGCAGCATAATTACACGTATATTTTTTTCATTTATGAGTTTTCCTTTACTCTGCATAAGTTATACATAGCTCCATAAGAGTCGTTAATTTGTATTAATCATTATCCCGAGGTGCTGGAAATATCTACTGCTAAATACATATCACTTTTTGGAGTATTAAATACCAAGCAACATAATTTTATGTGTAATTTGAAGTATGTTATTGAAAAATGTTAAAATAAATCGTATAAGATCGGTTAAGTTATTTCGCTATAATAGAAGCCATTACTCGAGCATAAGACTTGATGATCATATGTACCAAACTCGGCTATATCCTTCAAATGACAAAAGAAATTACATAATCTTACGAGGCCCGTTATCTCAAAACATTACTTATTAAAAATACATGAAATACATGACGATAAATTGACAAACACAGTAAACAAGAAATAGTTCTGCACTAACACTAACACACATTCCATGATTCTTACAAAAAACTATGGAGTCAACAAAAAAATATATATGTAGAACTCTTTTATACTGTAAATGTAAAATCCCGTATTTTTTTTTATTATTATAATATTTTTTATTTTAAAGTAGTATTTTTAGTTAGATATTTATTTTATTTATAAAAATTCTATAATTTCTTTTCGTACAAGATTTTTTGTACAAAGATAAGATTCGTTATTATTGGAAAGAAGTGTCAGAATATTTTTGAGAATCGATATGTTTTATTTAAGTAAATAGTGTGTAATAAAATATTATATAGCAAATTATATTATTATTTAATGTAATTTTAGGTTTTGTGTACCCTATATAAGTACCCTTAAGAAAAAGGAGAAACGACATACATTAATTCAGCCCTCGCACGTACGTTAAGCTCTCGATTTGTATAAATGTTCATGATTATTGTTTAAATATACGTGATACTTATGAACCATGATCAAATATGCCTTGCTCTTGTTTAATTTATGTAATTAAATCGCATGCGTTGACAATAACACATGATGTGTGTCTATTTGTATACTTAAAGTGTTTTCTGTTTGAATCTAATTTATTATTTTTTTTAACATATGACCTTATACGAGATTGGGGTGTGAATAAATTGTCATAACTTTTTCTAGTGTAATTTAAAGATTAAACTGGTATTATATTATTGTGATTTCGGTGGAATTAACAAGCCAACGATTTGTTAAAGTCATGAGATCAATTGATGTAATTTGTTTTCGGGATGCATTAATAATAAATGGTGACCAATTCTTGTTTAATTATTTAGTTAATTATTAATGTATAACATGCTAGCAGGAAGAGTGAGGGGCGTTATTTTTCGAATTTGCATGCTAATAACACTAAGCCGTGAGTTAGTTTTATTGGGTTTCTAAGGCCCATTTGTTTTTCTTTTATTTAGAATTTGCATAATGATTTCAAGGTCTGTTTATATTGTTTCTTTTACATGCATGACTTGAGTTAATATATTATAAATGTGATACATGTACGTTCTGTTAAATTTGTTATTAACGGTTAATGGTGTATAAGTGAACATATGACATGTTTGTTAATTTCTAATTAATTGTTGACTTTAATATTATTATAGGATCTGTTCGTGCATTAATTTTCAATTTTCAGGTTCAGTGTAACTCAAGTGGGGTAGCTTTAGAGTTCGAGGATCTTAGGTTCATAATAGATTGGTTTTTGGATTATCGTTAGTTGTGTTTTTGTAATAGTTAGCTTTGTAATAGAACTTTTGTCACACTTTCGTCTGTAATTGTCATTGTATAGTACTTTATTTAAGTTTTGTATTTAGATTTAATAGTCCAAAAAGCCGTGCCGTTACAGTAAATCTTAGGTGGACATTTAAATAAAGAAAGAAATTATTTTACACTGACACTCAGTAATGGAAGTGTTGTCACAAAAATATACCATTTTACGATTATTAAAATCTGAAAAATAAAAAGAGTATACCAAATTTTTCTGGGATGAGTCATGGATCACGCTCTCTTTAAGACGTTTCGCGACTATGCCCGAAAGTGCAAGACAATCACTTTTGCCACGTCGCCCCTAGGATAAAACAGCCCAGAATATTTTCGTACGATAAAAATTTTGCAATAAAATTTATCGATCAATCTACACCTTTAGAAGGAAAACTGCTCAATGACACTCTCGGGAAAAAACACCTTTTTTCTAATGATAAATGTTGTAACACAGCTTTTTCGGAGAAAGAATCAGTGAAATGTTTATATGGCTTTCGGGGTAATCAGGAAGTGTATGCATGTAGAGTGTTGTGGATTCTTTCATAAAACTTTGTAATATAACATGATAGTTGACCCAAACAAAGAAAAATAACAAGAGGTGTGGCTTGCCAATATCAAGGTGAATAATGGATTGTTTATTGGCTAGAGAAGAAAAAACTAGGAGGAAAACATAGGTGGTAGAGATAATAATATGTTTGCTGACTTGTATTTGATTACAAAATATGCAACACCTTTATATAGGCTCAGAGGGAGCGTGTGCATTCAAGAAAGAGCAAGAAACATGGAGCTGATTACAAGCCTCCCTCTTAGCTTGCTGCAATAACTCTACCGTTACAAAATGAATCTGGACACCAAAGTTTCAAAACATAGAAATTTATTTCATCGGTTTTGATATGCAAAATAATGACACAATAAACCAAAAAATTATATTATTATTATTATTATTATTTAAAATAATTCACAAAATATCCAACAATCCCCCACTTGAATATTTTAAAAAAATAATCATTGAACTTGAGCAGTATTCAAAAGATTAAAGTTGTACATAAACAAAGGTGTCTTTAGACTTGAACCTTTGAGTAGTGAGTAAGATCCCGAGTAAATCAAGAGTGACTCGAAGTCTTGAAGTCTTAAACCTGCCCAACAATCCCACGACATATGCTATGTCGGGTCTAGTGCCACCGGCATATCTAAGGCTGTCGATGATACTTGCATATTCTTGTTGTCTTACACCTTGACCTTCGTTTTTAAACAGCTTAACACTAGGGTCATATGGTGTACTAGCAGAATTACAGTCAAAGTAATTGTATTTCTTTAAGATCTTTTCGACGTATCGAGATTGATCCAAAGAAAGTCCCTTTTCTGGCCTAGTAATCTTGATACCACGGATTACACTTGCTTCTCCAAGATCTTTCATATCAAAGTTGGCATTCAACAATGATTTCACTTTATTTACTGCATGAATATTTGAACCAAACATCAGCAGGTCATCTACATATACGCATATAATAGTGCAAATGTCATTTTCGAATTTGTAGTAAATGCATTTGTTACTTTCATTGACTCTAAAGTCATCCGACATGATAAGTTTGTCAAACTTTTCATGTCATAAAGTAGGTGATTGCTTAAGTCCATATATGGTCTTATCTAGCTTGCACACCTTCTTTTCCTGCCCATGGATCACGTAACCCTCGGGTTGATCCATGTAAATTTCCTCCTCTAGTTCACCATTTAAGAATGCAGTCTTCACATCCATTTGGTGAATCACTAGATTATGGATGGCAGCTATAGAAATTAAAACTCTGATGGATGTCATCCTCGAGACTGGTGAAAATGTGTCGAAGAAATCCACATTTTCTCTCTGTTTAAACCCTTTGTGTGACGCCCTCCAAACCCGGAGTACAGATTTGGGGAGTCACTCGACCAACGAAACTCAACATACCTGAATATAATACATGCATAATATAATAATAACATAAAATACCCCTTATCCAAGACCGCATCCAGATTATGGCATGAAACAAGTTTCTAAGTCAACATTGTTATTACAACCAGTTCAAAGTTATTATTACAAAACTTAATATACAAAGCTAGACATCTAGTCTAACTTCCAAAATAAGACAACTACCCGTCCAATGACCATCACTCGGGGTGGTCTCCTAGCACCTGGAGAACTGTCACTCGCGCTGTGTCTGCTCATTCTCTCGCTTCACTGGAATAGGGTTAGAAAACAACAAGTATGAGCCAAACATGCTCAGCAAGCAATATATATATATCCAATGCAGTTTCATAATGAAAGGAAATCACAATTATTTGAATCAATGCACAACGCACGATTATATCAATCTCATCTGAAGAAAAGGATTAGAATTGGACTTTTATTTATCATATTCAAATCAAAGGTTGAGCTGCTGATCAGTCACGCATCAACCCCGGACTTGCTTATAGCAAAGCCCTCCACTAGGATCCTTGGCCATCTTGGCCTTAATTAATTTCCGACCATAAATTTGGTCCGACCAGTATTGGTCCCAATTTAAAAAAAAACATTCCAATTCTATCACAGGATACAAGCAATACATGCTTAACAAATAATCACAACAAAAGTGAAATGGTATAATAATTGTAAAAGAGCTTCAACTTATCAAGATCAAATAAGGTCCGTGAAACTAGTTCGGAATGGTTTCAAAGGAGCAACACATTCGTTTCAAGGAAGTAAACAAGGTTATAATATATACAAGGTGAATTGAAGGAGAAGATTCTCAGTATTCAACCAGATTGTGAATAATTAAAAGAATCAGAATTTTTTATGGAAATAGTATTATCGGCTCAGATACAGGATAAGGATTGAATCAATGGTGTTGATTTGATGGCAACATGCATATAAGGTTGAAAACAATGTCAATTAAATAATAAGTAAAGGCACAGATACTTGTCTGGTCCACGTGGCCAGCAACTCTACCGTTCGCTACTCTACCTTCTCCTTTCCCTTGCCTCGGGAACTCGATTCTATAATATATAACTCATATTAGTACAACTAACCATTTTATTCTAGCCTCGATATATCACTCGTAACCATTTTTAAGTCTAAACAGTCTATCGGGCCATTTTCTAGGTTTATCGAACGCCCGATATACTTTACGATAGTCAAAATTCAGACACTAATCCATATACAAAGCATTTACGGACAATAAGACACATCATTCCACTTTATATAAACCATATAGTACTTATAAATATTTTTAGAACGATATTCGAGGCTTATTTGAATTTAAATAAGTCCCGAACAATTTTTAAATCAAAAATCAGATTTTTAATCCCAATATAAGTATTTAAAAACAATTTAAATCAATTAATAAAATTAATTGACACTTTTCAAACACTCCAACTATTTTTAAATAATTAAATCAGGCTAGAAAATAATTAATCTCAATTTAAATTAATTAAATCTAATTAATAATTAATTATTAAGAATTAACCGATTAAAAGAATTAATCAAATAAATAAATAAATAAATCATTAATTAAAAATAATTAAAATATTTAAATTTAATCAGTTTTCGAATTTAAATAAATAATTATAATTTTTCTGAATTTTCTGAATTTAAAAATATATTTTTAAAATAAAAATATGATTTTTTATAAAATTTTAAACTATTTTCGAATTAAATTTAAAAATAAAATCCAAAAACAGTTTTCTGAAAATGAATTAGGGTTTCGAAGATTGAAACCGGGTCGACAATTCGGGTAAACGGGTCGGGAAGAACAAAAACAGGTCGCCAAGAACAACCGGAAAATTCCCAGAATCCGGCGACTTTCCCAGAATTCGGCGAGCCAAAAACACGACCAAATTTAGGGCTTTGTATACCAAAACACTCCTTGTAAACTGAACAACATATTCTGATAAAAAACAAACCAAAAGCATCGCCGGAAATTAAAACCCGACTAAACTCCGACGAGCTTAACAAATTTTCCGATCTACTTATTACATACATGAAACTCAACGTTCTTTATGTTAAATCAAAGCTAAGAACACACACAATCAAAGCCCTATATCCAAAATCATGGAAGATCAATAACAAGAACGGACTATTAAAAAGAAGAATTCGGGTCAAAACCCGAAAATCGAATTCTTAAAATTGAACATAAACATGAAATTAAAGCATGGATTCCTACTAATTAGAACCCTAGGAACATGTTAGAAGCAATCAATTGAACGGAGAATCAACAGAATGAAAATCCCCAATTTGAATAAGAACCCTAATTTTAATTCTAATTTCAAAAATTCATAACAATTCGAAAAATTACCAGATGATGATACAGTTTGAAGATTCTGAATCTAGAGATCAACAGCTTTGATTTGAGTACTTGAACTTGTGATTTGGACTTCAATAACACTTCCAAAATTTGGTTTGATCTTCAAGAACACGAAGAACACGGTTCGGGGATTTTTATATATTTACTTATATGTAATACGGATTATACGAAGAATAATGTACGATTCGTCTTTATATAGTTATTGAAAAATAATACCCCAAACGACATTTTTGGATTGATCTAGATCCACTGGATCGCTTTAAATCTTTAATAAAGTAAAATACACGCTTTACGAGGCAGTAATTATCTACAAAGACTGATAATTATCCAAATCAATACATATCATTTGTATAACTAATGCTCAAGAATACTAGGGCTATAACAGATGTATTATTGATACAGACGATATATCAATTGCCCTAAACAATTAGGGTTTGGAATAACTTCTCCCTTTTTGAATAAAACGAATAATATTGACAAGTTCAGATAATTAGGGATTTAATGATACGAATAAATCTTCCGATAATGATTCGGATACGAATGACGAAGGAATAATAATGATGTACAAAGTTTCAACGGGGCCCTTGAATTTTCAAAACGGGGCTCAAAATTGAAGATATTTTTTCAAATGACAAGATATTTGAAAGTGGCTTTCGACGCACCAATTTAGCACATAATCCCTCAATAATCGTAACTTATTAATACCCAGATACTCCACAATAATTATTCTGCACAAGCATCTAATTTATATAATTAATAAAATTCACGGATATTACACTTTGGCTACTAAACGAGCCTTATACCTTTCAACAGTCCCATCAAGTCTTAATTTCTTCTTAAAGATCCATTTACACCCTATTGACTTACAGCCAGGAGGTAAATCAACCAAATGCCAAGTTTTATTGGATTCCAAAGAATCCATCTCATCACCAATGGCTTCTTGCCAAAGATCGGCATCTAAAGAAGACATGGCTTCTTTAAAAGTGGTAGGATCTTCCTCAAGATTATAAGCGTAGAAGTCAGGGCCAAAATCTTTGGCGACTCTAGCTCTCTTGCTCTTCCTCGGTTCGGTTTTTAAATCCTCTGTGTGTTCTTTCTCATTTAAACGAGGAGTAATACTCGTTGATGCACCCCCACTATTCCTCAATTTAAATGGAAACTTGTCTTCGTAGAAAACAGCATCGACTGATTCTACTATAACTCGTGCATTTAAATCAAAGAATCTGTAGGTTATGCCATCAATGCCGTATCCAACAAATACACACTCATAAGCTCTACTCGCAAGTTTAAGCCTCTTAGGATCAGGAATCCGAACGTAAGCTAGGCAACCCCAAGTCCTGAAGTAGGAAGTATCAGGTTGTCTACGCTTAAGCGTCTCATAGGGAGTTATCATACTTCTACTTTTTGGTACTCTATTGAGTACATGACAGACCGTCAGTATGATCTCTCCCCACCAGTGAGATGCAACACCAGAACCAAGCATAATGGAAACTACTAGCTCCGTCAGAGTTCTATTTTTTCTTTCGGCTTTTCCATTCATTTCTGGTGAATAAAGAGCAGTTCTCTCATGTATAATCCCATGAAAGTCATAATATTTGGTAAATAAGTTTGATTCGTACTTTGCTCCTCTGTCACTACGAAGTCTCTTGATTTTCTTCTTGTACTGATTTTCAACTCTATTCGCAAATAACTTAAACATGTCAAATGCGTCACTTTTGTTTTTCATAAGATAAACAAAAGTATAATCAGAACAATCATCGATAAATGTGATAAAGTATCTCTCACCATTTCGAGTTAAAACTCCATCTAATTCACATATATCATAATGAATTAGATCTAATGGTTCAGTTTCTTTAATCATTGCTGACCTGTGGAGAGTCTTAGTGATTTTCGCTTGACTATAATATTCATATTTATCTAAATCAGATAGAGATAACTTGGGAATTAATCCTAATTTGCTCATATTTATTATGCTTCGTTTATTAATGTGACAGAGTCTAGTATGCCGAGTATTGAAATGAGTCAACATGTAAGAAGAAATAGAAATTTTATTAACTTCAACATTCAACTTAAACATTCCATCTACAACATAACCTTTTCCCACAAAAGTACTATTCTTAGTGATGGTGTACAAATCAGAACCTATAGTCTAGGTAAACCCTCCCTTATTAAGTAAAAACCTAGAAACCAAATTCTTTCGCATATTTGGAGTGTGGAAGACGTCCTTCAGCAGTAGGGTCTTTCCAGAGGTAAACTTGAGCTCCACATTTCCAATTCCAGCAACATTGGTGGTGTGGGAGTCTCCTAGAAGCACCTTCTTATCTTCAGCATCCGCATATGTCTTGAACATTGTGCGGTCATAGCAGACACGGCGGGAGGCACCAATGTCTAACCACCACCCATCAGCTCCACCAACAAGGTTAACCTCCGTGATCATAGCTACGAAGGCTTCTTCAATGTTGTTTGCTTGTGGTTGAGCTTGACGCTTGAGTCTGCATTTCTTCGCCATATGTCTTGGCTTTCCACAATTGAAATAGTGGAAGGTTCCAGCGGCATTCTTGGGTGGTTGTTGTGCTGTCTGATTCTTCGGAGGTTGAGAGTTTCCTTGCGGGTTGCGGTTCATCTTCTTGAAATTCTTTCCCTTTGGCTTAAAACCCATACCAGAGTTCTTCTTTTGCTTGTTGTTGGAGACAACCAACACCTCTTCCTTCCGATCTTGCTTCCTTGCTTCCTCTTCAATCCTGAGGCGAGTGATAAGACTCTCTAAGGAGAATTCCTTAGTCTTATGCCTTAGGATGTTCTTGAAATCCTTCCAGTTTGGCGGCAACTTGCTATTATCACAGCTACTTGAAATTGCTCATCTAAAGGCATCCCCTCGATGATGATTTCGTGTGCAATTTTCTGCAGCTCGTGTGACTGTTCCTCCACAGATTTGTCATCAGTCATTTGGAACTTGAGATAGCGGCTTACCGCATACTTCTTGGCACTAGCCTCCTCTGTATCATATTTCTTTTGTAGTGCTTCCCAAATTTCTTTGGCCGACTTATCAGAATTATAGTAGTCATACAGATTATCGGATAAGCCATTCAAAATAAAATTCTTACAAAGAAAATCATTTTCTACCCATGACAAAATCATTTTCTACCCATGACTCTATCTCCTTAGCAAGTTCAACATTAGCGGGTGATACAGTTTCAGAGGACTCGGTACTAGAAGGAGGAGCAGGCATAACAGGTTTTGGGGTCGACAAAACATAAGCTACTTTACGCATGGTAAGAAAAAATAGCATTTTTTGTTTCCAACGCTTAAAGTGCACACCCTCAAAACGAAAAGTCTTATTAATATCAAAAGCAATATTACCAGAAAAATCAACGGTAGACATGGAAAACAAATATTTAAAAATCGTAAAATTTTGAAATTGTCTTAAAACTGTTGTAACAAAAATATACTATTTTAGGATTATTAAAATCTGAAAAATAAAAAGAGTATACCGAATTTTTCTGGGACGAGTCACGGATCATGCTCTCTTTAAGACGTTTTGCGGCTATTCCCGAAAGTGCAAGACAATCACTTTTGCCACGTCGTCCCTAGGATAAAACAACCCAGAATATTTTCGTACGATAAAAATTTTGCACTAAAATTTATCGATCAATCTACACCTTTAGAAGGAAAACTGCTCAATGACACTCTCGGAAAAAAAACACCTTTTTCTAATGACAAATGTTGTAACACAACTTTTTCGGAGAAAGAATCAGTGAAATGTTTATATGGCTTTCGGGGTAATCAGGAAGTGTATGCATGTAGAGTGTTGTGGATTCTTTCATAAAACTTTGTAATATAACATGATAGTTGACCCAAACAAAGAAAAATAACAAGAGGTGTGGCTTGCCAATATCAAGTTGAATAATAGATTGTTTATTGGCTAGAGAAGAAAAAACTAGGAGGAAAACATAGGTGGTAGAGATAATAATATGTTTGCTGACTTGTATTTGATTACAAAATATGAAACACCTTTATATAGGCTCAGAGGGAGCGTGTGCATTCAAGAAAGAGCAAGAAACATGGAGCTGATTAAAAGCCTCCCTCTTAGCTTGCTGCAATAACTCTACCGTTACAAAATGAATCTGGACACCAAAGGTTCAAAACAGAGAAATTTATTGCATCAGTTTTGATATGCAAAATAATGACACAATAAACCAAAAAATGATATAATTATTATTATTTAAAATAATTCACAAAATATCCAACAGGAAGTTCTACAGGTCTCATGCAATATATTGATGCCATGCACACATCTTAATTTTAAAATATCCTTGAGACAACAAGAAAAAGATGCATAATCTTAGTATCTAAATGACAATATATAATTTCTGAATGTTTTGCGCTCTCTCTCCAACAAACAATAAATAATGTGGATGGATAAATTTGAATGGTTAGTGCAGAATCGTTGGCATTAAAAAATGTACCTTTCTTATAATAAAATTATATGTATATTAGTTTATCTAAATGTAGTATATTGCCCTTGCATTTTGCACTATTTACATAACTGCCATTAAATTTGTTTTAATTTAGACCACATGATGTAATCTAATCTAATAGCGATCAAATAGGTCCTTATGGTCTCCAATTTAGATGGGTCTCTATTAGTCCTTGAGAGTATTGCAGAAGGGGAATTGAATGCAATACTAATAATTTAAAATCTTTTCCCAGTAACAAAGAAATAGATTAATAATTATCAGTTATGACACATGCAAACAACAGTATCTAAACATGATAGAGTTTCACAAAATAATTGGTTTATTTATTTTGCGAAGGGTTTTTCCATAACCTGGAAAAATAACGTTTCTAGCTTCTATCTCGAGAGAGATTACAACTGAGTTGTGAGAGTAACTTTGTAAACCTAATAGATTGTGTTCCTAGTTACATGTGAGATGTGAAGTTGTTTATATATTCAAGTGACAACTTCTTACAATGTGCTCGCATGTGACCTTTCCAGAAATGTATACTATATAGTCTAATCATAAACTATAAAGAAACCTAGATACATTCCTTTTGTAGCATACTCAATCTCAGTTGATGTAGATCTTGCATACCCTTGAATTGGTAAGCTTTGTCTTGTTCTCTCTCAAACTTCTGTCATAGTCTTTCAGGATTATAGCAGAGTCATGTGAATTCTGCATCACCTGCTACTGAAACGACTGTCACACTTTTTGACTTTAAAAGCAAATCAAAAAGGTCATCCCATGAGACATCATACCATGCTTGCCAAGTTCTGCTGTCATGGGATGTTCTAAAGCTGACAGTAAGATTATCCTAGGATTGGGGTGTCATATGGAAATCTATTGTCATGACCTTGCAGAATGCGCTGACAGTAAGGTACAAAGTTGCAGTCTCCAGGCTTCTGCCAAAGTTGTTGTCAAGACTGAAAGTTGTTGTCGTGAACAGTGTTATCTTGACTGCATGTCTGATGTTCCGTGTAAAGTTGTTGTCTTCGAAAATCTTGACAGCATGTTTATTCCTTGTATTTGTCATGTGTAGAATATCTTCTGGGGCTTGAACATAGTGAACTTTTTCCAGATTACATTTTTTATTACATGTATGTATGATAGTACAATTTAGACATTACATGGAACATTTTTATGGTTGTGACAGTATGTCTCTCTTAGCCTAATTAAAGACTAATTACATAGTTAAGTTGTCTATATGTAATTACCCATAAATCCTAACATTTTATATAGAACCCAAGTCTGGATTTAAATTGTTTAGAGTATTTCATAATATCCATTTTTTGATTGTAGTCTTTATAAAAAAAATTGATGAAACTTTATCCAATTAATCGAAAGATCAAATTACTATCATATGAAAAACACACAATTACACTATAACTTTTTAAATCCGATTGAAATCATTTTTTAAACACTCGAAATTGCATATGATTCTGCATATGTTTGTATAACGAGTTACATAGTCCAAATCAATCATTTATTCATAAATAATCAATACAACCTAACAATTAATGTAAAATAAATTAGTGAATATAACTCAAATTAACCATAAATGTAATTTATATTATTGAAGTAATACTATCTTTTACGGTACTTCTCATCATCTCACTCGAAATGTTTATCTTTGCAGCTGCACTGATGATCCCAACTGTTGCTAATCAATGACTTAGAGATATAGGTATAAAAGCAAATCTTTTAGTAAGTCATTTTTTTTACTTTATCATGCAGTTTCAACTACTACTATATTCTATGGATACCTACATTTTCTTTCCTGCCATTTTTGTCTATAGGGCACATACCTTTCAACCCTCACGAACTACAAAATAAACGTTTACCCCCATAAAAAACGTGAATCCCCATACACAATTTAATTAGGTTTAGTCGTTTTGCATGTACATCTACCTGCAGATTTTCATTTATCGTACTACCAAACCATCTATTTCCTGTTTTTTTGCTAAAAAATGTAGTACACTTGGCCTAGTAGCAACATGATGCAGACCACGCCTTGTTGATATGAAGGGATATGCATGCTGACAACTTTCACAAAACTAGACTACCATATATAGTTGTTTGAAAACTACAACAAACATATTTACCTATTTTATGTCACTTAAATGTTTTTAGAGATTAGTTTGCAAAACATCAACTTCAATCACAATAGTTGTTCTTACTAAAATATTAAAAAATACACTACTACATGAAAATATCCAACATGTATTCAAGTGAGGTGTGAAACTGTTTATATATTCAAGTGACAACTTGTTACAATGTGCTCACATGTGACATTTCCTGAAATGTATACTATATAGTCTAATCATAAACTATAAAGCAATCTAGATACATTCCTTTTGTAGCATACTCAATCTCAGTTGATGTAGATCTTACATACCTTTGAATTGGTAAGATTTGTCTTGTTCTCTCTCAAACTTCTGTCATAGTCTTTCAGGATTATAGCAGAGTCATGTGAATTCTGCATCACCTGCTACTGAAACGACTGTCACACTTTTTGACTTTAAAAGCAAATCAAAAAGGTCATCCCATGAGACATCATACCATGCTTGCCAAGTTCTGATGTCATGGGATGTTCTAAAGCTGACAGTAAGATTATCCTAGGACTGGGGTGTCATATGGAAATCTACTGTCATGACCTTGCAGAATGCGCTGACAGTAAGGTACAAAGTTGCAGTCTCCAGGCTTCTGCCAAAGTTGTTGTCAAGACTGAAAGTTGTTGTCGTGAACAGTGTTATCTTGACTGCATGTCTGATGTTCCGTGTAAAGTTGTTGTCTTCGAAAATCTTGACAGCATGTTTATTCCTTGTATTTGTCATGTGTAGAATATCTTCTGGGGCTTGAACATAGTGAACTTTTTCCAGATTACATTTTTTATTACATGTATGTATGATAGTACAATTTAGACATTACATGGAACATTTTTATGGTTGTGACAGTATGTCTCTCTTAGCCTAATTAAAGACTAATTACATAGTTAAGTTGTCTATATGTAATTACCCATAAATCCTAACATTTTATATAGAAACCAAGTCTGGATTTAAATTGTTTAGAGTATTTCATAATATCCATTTTTTGATTGTAGTCTTTATAAAAAAAATTGATGAAACTTTATCCAATTAATCGAAAGATCAAACTACTATCATATGAAACACACACAATTACATTATAACTTTTTAAATCCGATTGAAATCATTTTTTAAACACTCGAAATTGCATACGATTCTGCATATGTTTGTATAACGAGTTACATAGTCCAAATCAATCAATTATTCATAAATAATCAATACAACCTAACAATTAATGTAAAATAAATTAGTGAATATAACTCAAATTAACCACAAATGTAATTTAAATTATTGAAATAATACTATCTTTTACGGTATTTCTTATCATCTCACTATTCTTACGCTTTTATCTTCACTTTACATCTCTCTCCTCTTCTATCGTCTTTTTCATTATTTTTTATCAGTTACTGCAATTTTTGCTTCCATTTCCTTGTTCATAACTTTGTTTAATATTTACCCTCACATATACACACACATAATCAACAATATCAAGTTCATTTTTGATTTGGTGATTGTTTATTCGATTTATCTATACTAATACTTTTCTACAAAAAAACATTCAATCTTTATAAGACTTTGGAAACTAATGCTAATTACAGATTCGTATATGTAATATATATGCGTGAATCTATATATGTTTTTCGACTATAAATTAATAAGATAAAAATTCTTCGACGATGAATAAACTAATTATGCTAAACTTGAAAGTTAGTTTCTTGTTAATAGTTGGTAGTTTTGGATGTTTAGTGGATGATTTTGGTAAACTGATGTTTTTATTTGGTGAAATTTGGTGGATTTTGAAAATATGATGTTAATTTTTTGGTTAATTTTAGTTGATTTTGATGAATTGGTGCTACATTTGGTAGATGTAGGTGGATTGTAAAAGTTTTCATGTTGAACTTTAGGTTGATTTTAGTTGACGATGCTTATACTTGGTTGTTTTATTAAACTACATTATATTTTAGGTGAATTTATGATTAGTTAAATTGCATACACCGACTGTTAAGTTGCATTTGATTATTTATGAATTATTAATTTATTTGTATTATGCAACTAGTTATACAATTATGTGCAATTTCGAGTTATTTAAAAATTAAAGGTATGATGGTGGTTGTTTTTGATTGATTTCAGTTGCAAAATCGTAAATCATATTTTTTAAATATTGTTTTTTTTTTAAATTGTACTTTTGTAATTATTTTTTGAAAAAACGTATTTTGTAAAATGAACAAATCATATGTTTTAAAAAATAATCTAAATCTTGGTATTTTTGAAAACAATCCTAAGTTAAAACACTTAATTTTTTTATATTAAAAACATGACATTTTACGGTAGACTAATATGAAACACCAAGGAGAATTTATGAAAATATACACCTACATGGCTACATCCTCTCCTGTAATAACCTGAATTTTTGGTAAAATTTAAAACTTTTCTTATTATGATTAAGTGCATCAGTGAATTTGGTAGATGAATAGTGATTTTGAGGGTTAAGAAAATTTTTCATGTCACCTATGTACGAGACGAAGTGTGGATATTCCAAAGTCATATTAGTGATCTACGGAGTAAATAAGTGAATGCAAAGACGATCGGAATTCAGAAATTCCAAATTTTATTTTGGTATAGTATTTGACCGGGCAGCGAATTATATATTATTATATTCAAGAAATGAGATATTAAATTTGAGGATTTGAGGATTTAATATTTTGGAATTTTATTATTTTATTAAAGTCGATTTAAGGATTCGATTGTTGGAATGAATAGTGAATAGGTACTATTCACTGCGAGAATCGCGTAGAGTTTTATTCGCTCTTTTTAGGAAATATTTCGAATCGTTTCAAGAGGAACAAGGCAACATCTACAGGATTAAATATAGACATGGAAGTAACATGTAATAAGATTAATTCGAGGGATGCAACATTTGGATCATCCAGGTATAAAGAAACGAACTAGTAAAGCTACTTTAACCAAACACATGCATGCGCGACACGTGTCCCTGCTTTGCCACCATGATACTCCATGGCTCGACATGTGTCCTTATGACAAGGATAACTCTTATGACTCACCCCTCTCTTAACAAAAATCAGCATTTCTAGCATAATTAATCAAAACAAAGAAAAGAAAAAGGAGAAGAACTCTCCCCAGATTTTCTGCTCAGCAGAAACAGAGTTCAAAGAAAAATCTATAACTCCATTTCTATCCATCCTTAAATCACCAAATTTTAACCATAGATTCTCCACTCCATGGGTAACATTCGTCCAAAATTTCATGGCCAACACAGGAGTGTAGCCTAGCCAAATCGCTTCCCCAAGTTGGATAATCCAAACTGTCCAGTTTCTGTCCAGCGGGAAGATGAGACTCAAAACCCTAGCTAGGAAGCTTTAAATTTGGCGATCTATAGCTCAAAAGAAATCTTATGAAGAGTACAAGGTCTGGTAAAAATCTTAGAACCAAACTCTTGTTTTTCGATTTTATATGGAGTTTACAAAGTGATGATGAATAGTAACTCCGAAAGTTGTTAACTTGTTTTCTTGATTGAATCTTAAGGTTTAAGCTTTGTAAGGAGTATATAAGGCTTGTTGAGTGGTTGTGGCCACTGGTTAGTGTTGGTAGAGCATCAAGGAAGGTATACCACTCATCCACCCTTTGATTTATGTTGAGATTTAAGTGAAGTTTCTAGTAATGTAAGAATAAGCATGATTATGGAGTTTGGAGTATGTATGGTTAATTCTTGATGGATACTTGTTGTTGGTTGATGTTGGTGATATGTTCTTGAAGTATATAAACTGATTATGTTGTAAAGATGGTTGTGTTGTTGAATTGATTTGGTTTTAAGAGGTTTTGACATAACAAAAACCGGGAAACGTTACGATTATAGCCGTCGTAATGCCCATTTGATTTAAAGGCTGTTTTGAGCAAGAATTAAGAACTGGTCTTGGAATATTTTTGAACAACACCAACCATGAACATGTAGGTTTTGTTTTAAGGGTTGTTTTGGTATAAAGATCATGTTTATACGAATTACGGTTTAAGAGAAAAGTGAGTTTTAGTAAACGCCGTTCGGAGGAACAACCCATCTCTGGTCAGTCACTTTGAGGCTATATTTGGACCACTTAGAAGCCATATTAAAATGTGAAACTTTGAGGAATAATACTAGAGACAGTTAGGAAGGCTCAAGAAAAAGATTCGGATTAAAAAGATTATGTTTCGATTTTATAAAAATGTTTTAGCCGAGGTCGCGCAAGTGAAAACCACTAAGAACATGACTTAGAAACCAATGTTGTAAATGGTTAAGTATAACTTGTATTCGAGGATCGATTTCGGACTAAACCTACGACTTAAGTAATTGTCGATTAACATGGACTTAGTATGAGCCTATGACGAGCTAGTAATGCCTTGGTTGTGTTTCGCTTACGTGTTTAAGCATTGAGTACAAGTGGATTATCTAGGGGATTAATCGTACGTTTTCTTTGACTTTGTCTAGATTGTCCGGCATCGTCGCGAACCCCTATCACTTCTCGAGCATCAGGCAAGTTTACTAAACCTTACTCTATTATTCAGAGTATGTATATTTTCCAATGTTCAATACTTGTGTATTCCCAATTTATATACCAAATCTTTGTTGCAAGTATTGTGGCAAGTTTTCAAAACCTATACTTACTGTTGTTGTGATAATAAACTGTTTTCACATATGATATGTAAATGCGATATATAAATTGCATGCTTGTTTTTGAACTGCTATATATAGCAATACTTGAGGATATGACTTGATGTGGGGCTTATAAGCTAGATATGGGATATCAGTTATAAGCCAGTTTGTATATATAAATGCCCTAGGATTAGGGCGGGTGATTTTCTCTAAGATCAGAATTAATTATATTTCTGTATAGGTTAAGGATTATTTTCCGATAAAGATATCGGGTAACTGTTATTCGAGGGTTAATTATTTATTTAAAGAATATCATTTATATTCATTTGAGGATTATTGACTTAAAGAATATCATTTATATTCATTTGAGGATTATTGACTTAGAGAATATTATATATATTCATTTGAGGATTATTGACTTAGAGAATATTATATATATTCATTTGAGGATTATTGACTTAAAGAATATTATTGTGAATATTCATCTGGGGATTATTTAATGAATATTAATTTTGAATATTCATTTGAAGATTATTTTATTAATTAATGAATATTATTTATGAATATTCATTCGAGGATTAATTATTTATTTAATGAATATTACTTTTGAATATTCATTTGAGACTTAATTATTTAATGGACATTATTTTTCGAATATTCCTTTGAGATTTATTAATTAATGAATATTATTTTGAATATTCATTGGGGGTTTACTTATTTGAGGAATATTATTTTGAATATTCATTCGAGGTTTATATTATCTTGAATATTCATTCGGGGTTTATTAGTTAATGAATATTATTTTAAATATTCATTTAATCCTTATTTATTTAATGAATATTCATTTAATCATTATTTACTTAATGAATATTATTTTCGAAGATTCGTTTAATGTTTACTTATTTAATAAATTTTATTAATTGTTTTTAAATCAAAAAGAGGTTCCCAAAACAATGTTTTCCATTTAAGTCCGTCTTTTAAGAGGATTTAAATGTTCGCTCAACTATCAAAAATATGGGAAACCTGATTTAAGTAACTGCTATTCATTTTAAACTCTCAACTCAAAACTGTCGGGGGACAGATATTTTCTCAAAGCAATTTAGTTGCTGCAACTTAAATATTGTGCTACCACCTCAACGCTCGAGGGGTAAATTCATGGAACAAGTCGATATCCATTAACAAGCATCGCTTGGGAAATATTGGAGAATCTTCCTTTCCAACCTAGATACAACTACTGAGTGGAGTCGTATCAACAAGTATTACACTTGGGGAAAGGAAGACGATCTTTACGTTTCAGAGTCATGGATTTCATCTGAACTAGGAGCATGTGTAAGAGGTCGAGTCGCGCCGATCCATCACCTTATTGCCCCAAATGGGCCGGGAGATCCAGAAAGGCGGTAGACAATGTCAGGCTGTCGTGATACTTCCATCTACATGTAGAAAACATATTTTGTTGTACAACCTGCTACTGATCATAGTAAGGTTGGTACGACGGGCGCGGAGAAGGCTCCAGTATTGGTTCATCATCCATTTTGGATAATTCTGCAACATGTACTGAAAGGGACCACGGATGACTCCATTGGTACAGGTTTACCGATCATGTTGGCAGAGGGATTCTGCAACATGTATTGAAAGGGACCAAGGATGACACCGTGGTACAGGTTTACCGGTCATGTTGGCAGGGGGTCGAAAAGTGTTCGAAATGAAGTTACAATAAATCCTTGTAACTTCATCTTTTATTTTATGAGTTTGACTCTGGTAAAACTTTACTCAGATACATATGCATAAGTGGATTTTGGGTTACGGAAACCTTATATTGAATTTTCCTTATAACTTCATCTTTTAAGTTATATGTTGGTATTCTGCTCACATAGCAGATAATTTTTGGAAATGCTATATTGGTTCACTTTGAAACCTCATCTTTTATATTATACTAGAACTTTGTTCATAGTATAAATATCGAAAGTTGCAGAATATTATGAAAATGATATTTGAAGTACAATAATGGTACTGTTTTTGGGAATACATTCCGATAAGGAAATAATTTCAGTATCGAGATATTTTGACAAATTATTGTCTTATACCCGCTTTATTCTGGGTTGAGTTAAAGGCAGGATTATGCCATACTTTTATTACCTTGCTGAGCTATCGCTCACTCTTGCTATTGTTTTATATATATTATATAGCAGCGAAGCAGGATGCCAATGGGTCGGCACATACCCCGCAAGGCGTTTCCATAAACAGTTTCTAGCAGTGATCCCGAAGAGTAGTACGAATCAATCGAATCAGGCTACAGCTTTTGGTATTCAACTTATGTATAGATATGAATGGTATGAGAGGATTGTGAGCATCAGAAGACTAAGTTGGTAATGTAACATTACTTAGAAATTGTATCAGTGACAAATTCAAAAGACATTTGGGTATTGTAATAAAAATTATTTATTCCGCAGTTGTTGTATTGTGTCGTTTCTGAGACTCTAACCTGTGTGTGTGTGTGTGAGACATATGTTGTGGGGTCATGAGCAGGTGAATTATGAAGGGTGTGAGTAATACAGGTAAGGCAAGGAGTACATGGATCGTGACTACCCTAAATCCCTGACCCCGGATTTGGGGCTGTTACAGAAATGGTATCAGAGCGTTAGGTTACAGTCCTCAGAAACGATAGGAGATCGAGTCTTACAATACCCTTAATAAGGATAAGAACATCTAGAGCTCAAATTGAGTTCGTAGTCGGGTTAGAGGACATGACCCTGACTGTTTAAGATGAAGCCCGAGAGGGGACTTCGTCTGGGAAACCGTACTTAGGACTTCGTGATTAGTCACCTCGAGTCGTATGAGTTATAGATTGATGGGATTCTGAGATACCAGACCCTGAGGCCTTCGAGTAGGCAATTGATGATGCGTTCCTTGAAATGTACGGAGACCCGATAAAGGAAGATCCATAGGAGGATCAAGAGGAAGACCCCATAGTGGGTCAAGGAAAGAATCTTGTAGAGACGTGTTGATTGATAAAGATGTAGTATGTTACTTGAGGTCGTACAATAGGACCGGACGAACCTTCAAGGGATAAATAAGTGATGAGACGAGGGTTTAAGGATCGTTCATGATTCATCAAGAGATATGACAAAGAAAATGGAGTAGAGTCTCCAAAGCAGAAGAGGTAGAGGTAGTATAGCCAGTATCAGTGGATTGATTCGACTTGAACGAAACCTGTTACTCGTAGTCGGTTATAGTTGCCCATAAGGAGGCGGCATACGTAAGAACCAAGATGTTCAGATTTTCACGAATGATTAAGGGTACTTAGTTGCCTAGAATAGTGAAATGAATTGTTTTGGCTATGAGGTTTCAATCCCCCACGACCAGCGATTCCACTAGAAATATTGTCTATTACATCATTGAGGGATTTTATTATCTCAAGGAGAATTTTGGGTATATGTACCACACAAATGTTATTGTAAGACAAGCACGCTAAGACAGAATCGAGGACGAGATTTACCACCCTCAGGAAACCAGGAAGGAATTATGAGGATAGAACAGAAAGGTCGGAAATCAGACCCGAGCATTACTAGTAGGTAAATAGATTGATCAAATTTCCCAGATTTGGAGAGAAATTCAGCAAAATTTGGCAAACCTTGTCTTTCTGATTACTAGAGGATGTCACCAAAGAGAGTGGAAATTAGAGCGAACCCTGTGGATTGGATAAGATAGCTGTTATATGGGTTGGTGGACAGACCCTGATTGCTATAATTGATTGTAGAGATAAAATGATGAAGTTGAGATTGGACGGTAAAGGCGAAATATATTTAAGGACCAAGATAGACTGAGAAATTCCGGGATTGACTTAAATGAAAAGGCTATTGTGCCAAAACTGTTAAGCTTAGGTAGCGCACGGGATTGATATGGGAGAAGGAATATTGGGTATAAGGATGATTGAAATAGAGACCGGATTTAAGCTTGTAGTTTCTAACGAGCTTCCGAAGTACCGCCCAGTCGACATGTGGAATTGTCATTTCTATGGGCGACAACGGTATCGAAGTCATATTATAGAACAGAACGCTTACTTGAGATGTTTGCGCCTAGTCGAATGGAACTCCCTGCGATTGCAATTGTTGATGGTTGAATTCTTAGCGACTATTATAAGTCGGCAATGACGTAAGTATCGAACACCTTAGGGTGCGTGGAAAAGAAAAGCTTTGGAATAGAACGATTATCCATCAGAGGAGCCGACATAAAAGGCATCCGTAGAGACCTTGGTAGTACCCTCCCCATTTGCAAATTATGTGGGATATTTCCCCAATCTATGATCTATCTTGACCTCTTTCCAAGAAAGAATTCTGATAAAGGGTATATTCCTTCTTCGAAGTTATTTTATAACACTTGTGTTAGATCATAATTAATTTCAATTATGTTAGAGGCTGTCACGATGCCTACTTTCAGGTTTTCGAAGCCCTGTCAAATGATGTTATTTAAGCTTTCACTTTTCTTCAAATAATGAATGACCCTATGGTGATACCTCACCACTTGTTTGTTAAGTACTAGTATCTTTTTGGTTATTCTTTTCTTTGTATTTTCTTTGGAAACCGCACCTTTGGAATCTGTTAAATTTTAATCCAAGGTGTTCCTTTAAGAAATATTGTCGAAAGACGATAATCATTAAATTGATATCGAATTGCTTTCATACTTTTCAACTTCCACTGAGACGAACAACCCTATGCTTATAGGGGCTACAAGGACTATCTGTCTGTGTGATATAAGTCTGATGGGACGCCATCACTTGTAAGTTGTGAAATACAAGAAGGCTAATTACCTTTAGTAATGTCTCAATCGAGGCACACAACGTTGAGTTCTTAGGATCATGTTGATCTCTCGGTAAATTCTCTTACCTCCAATAAGGTTACCTTAAAACTCATAACCTTATGATCACCAGAGTGTGACTTTTCCTTGATATGGGAGCTATCTTTTCAAGGCCCCATAATTTTTGTTATCCTCGTTGAATTCCAAGGGGAGGCCAACCCGGTCAAATAAGTCAAAATTCGCTGATAGGAATTAGATTCGCAACGAAATCGCCTATGACAGGAGCGAATCCCTAAGACGAATAGAATGTTAGTGGCATGTCAATGAAATTGGTTTATTCTCCCAAGGATATTATGATAATGGAAAGCGTGTCAATCGATATATGTGAAAGGAATAGCGATGTGCCGTGAACTCCAGTGACAACGGTGTTAGATAGATGCCCTATAGTGGAATTGAGATTTTGGAGGAGTTGTTCACGAATGGACACTACCTCTGGGTTATCAAGATAAGTACTGGCAATGGAGTCAGAGGGAGCTGGTATTGTGACTTGGGAGAGGTGCAGCGTGTGTTGTTTTTAGAGGAATAATTTTCGGAAATATATGGAGACCCGAATGAAAATGAAAGTTAAAGAGTTAAAACAAGAAACCATGACTGTGACCGAGTATGAGGCCAAGTTTTCCGAATTATTGAGGTTTGTTCCGGAGTTTGTGAACACAAAGTAAAAGAAAGCCAGTAGGTTTCAAGCAGGGCTACCTCCAACCAGCAGCCCACTGTCAGGACCTTTAAATAGCAGATACCCTTCTATACTGTTTAGACAGAGCTAATGTATCGTTGTATATCAAGAAGTTGCATGACAATTAAACCTTAAGGCCGAGCCACTAAGGGAATAATTACAAGTAGAAACAGTCAATCGATGGATTTTCCCATAAGACTGGTACATCCAGGTTGTGAACTAGAAATATGAGGTCGACACTTTTGATAGACCTGATTCCTTTCAAGTTGGGAGAAGTTGATATTATAATAAGAATGGGTTGGTTGACACCCAATGGAGCCCAGACTGATTGTAAGTAAGAGAGAGTAATAAATAAAGGATGGAGACAGATTCAGAGATTCCTGAATATAGTCCAGACTAATAAACTATTACGCCAGAGATACGAGGCCTAATTAGCCCTTATGGCTGACGCCAAGAAAAGAGACACCAGTATAAAGGAAACTACAGTGGTTTTGGGAGATTGTACAAGGTTTTAATGAGCTACCAGATATCGATTTGGATGACATGAGAATGAATACCGAGTATTCAGAAGTATAATGGGAATGGAAGGGTTAGTGACTCAGTTACAAGAATTGTTGTATAAGGGTATGACAAGACCCAGAGTACCACCATGGAGAGCCTGGTGTTGTTGTAAGAAAGAAAGATGTTAGCACAAGATTATGTATCGAACCTCGAGAGTTGTATGAGTTCGACATGGAGAATAGGTACCCTTGTAAATGATGGTTTGATCAGCGGAAGAACGCTGTGTATTTCCAAATTTATTTAAGAACTGGGTATCACCAGTTGGAAGTTAAATCAGAGGATATACCCAAGACTGCGATTCGTACTAGGAATAGACACTTCGAGTTTTCAGCGAGGTTATTTTGGGTTGACTAATGCACCCACAAATTTTATGGAATGTAATGAATTGGCTCTAAGTTACCCGTGATAGTAGATAACATGAGGTAGAGAAATGGCTAGAATTGACCTAGGATTATGACTGGGAGATACACTACCATCCGGGGAAGGCCAATGTGGTGGCCGATACCCTTAATTAAAATGAGACAGAGATGGATTTCGAATGATCGGGAATTAAAGGATGAGATTTTACACAAAACCCAAGTTAGTCCAACAAACTAGAAAGACAAAAGATTTCACCAACAAGCGGCTAGTGACAACCAAGACAGACAGAGAAAGCATGCGGACTAAGCCCGCGAGTATAGAGATAGTACTGCTATTGATAAGCTAAATGGCAAGTTAATGAATGACAGGCAAGTTTATGTTGGTGTATTTTCTGTACAAACAAGATGAAGAATATGAGGTTAGAGATTCGTGATGCTAAAAGATATCCTCGTGGAAGGAATTAATGAGATTTGGAAAGAAAGGGAAGTTGAGCCCGAGATTCATTGGGCCATCTGAGATTTTAAGATGCGTCAGGAAGGTGGCCTACGAGCCAGCCTTACACCCCCCAAACTTGTAGAATGGTCATAACGAGGTTCATGTGTCAATGCTACGTCAGTATACTATAGATGCCCGACATATGTAGAGTACGAGCAGGTAGATATACAACCTGGTCTGACTTACAAAGGACAACCCGTGGAAATCACGGATAGAAAAGAACAAGTGCTAAGAGACGAGGTTGCCAGGCTAGTGAGAGGTTTGTGGAAAATCAAGAAGTGGAAGAATCCACTTGGGAGTTAGAAAGTACAATGGAAGAGAAGTACCCCCAGTTATTCCTAAGCTGATTCCGGGACGGAATCCTTTTAAGGAGGGGAGACTGTAATAACCTGAATTTTTGGTAAAATTTAAAACTTTTCTTATTATGATTAAGTGCATCAGTGAATTTGGTAGATGAATAGTGATTTTGAGGGTTAAGAAAATTTTTCATGTCACCTATGTACGAGACGAAGTGTGGATATTCCAAAGTCATATTAGTGATCTACGGAGTAAATAAGTGAATGCAAAGACGATCGGAATTCAGAAATTCCAAATTTTATTTTGGTATAGTATTTGACCGGGCAGCGAATTATATATTATTATATTCAAGAAATGAGATATTAAATTTGAGGATTTGAGGATTTAATATTTTGGAATTTTATTATTTTATTAAAGTCGATTTAAGGATTCGATTGTTGGAATGAATAGTGAATAGGTACTATTCACTGCGAGAATCGCGTAGAGTTTTATTCGCTCTTTTTAGGAAATATTTCGAATCGTTTCAAGAGGAACAAGGCAACATCTACAGGATTAAATATAGACATGGAAGTAACATGTAATAAGATTAATTCGAGGGATGCAACATTTGGATCATCCAGGTATAAAGAAACGAACTAGTAAAGCTACTTTAACCAAACACATGCATGCGCGACACGTGTCCCTGCTTTGCCACCATGAT
Organism: Heracleum sosnowskyi; assembly: GCA_030848705.1. Classification (NCBI taxonomy): domain Eukaryota; kingdom Viridiplantae; phylum Streptophyta; class Magnoliopsida; order Apiales; family Apiaceae; genus Heracleum; species Heracleum sosnowskyi. The sequence continues at coordinate 110,391,710 of CM061243.1, read as the reverse complement.
ACTCCATGGCTCGACATGTGTCCTTATGACAAGGATAACTCTTATGACTCACCCCTCTCTTAACAAAAATCAGCATTTCTAGCATAATTAATCAAAACAAAGAAAAGAAAAAGGAGAAGAACTCTCCCCAGATTTTCTGCTCAGCAGAAACAGAGTTCAAAGAAAAATCTATAACTCCATTTCTATCCATCCTTAAATCACCAAATTTTAACCATAGATTCTCCACTCCATGGGTAACATTCGTCCAAAATTTCATGGCCAACACAGGAGTGTAGCCTAGCCAAATCGCTTCCCCAAGTTGGATAATCCAAACTGTCCAGTTTCTGTCCAGCGGGAAGATGAGACTCAAAACCCTAGCTAGGAAGCTTTAAATTTGGCGATCTATAGCTCAAAAGAAATCTTATGAAGAGTACAAGGTCTGGTAAAAATCTTAGAACCAAACTCTTGTTTTTCGATTTTATATGGAGTTTACAAAGTGATGATGAATAGTAACTCCGAAAGTTGTTAACTTGTTTTCTTGATTGAATCTTAAGGTTTAAGCTTTGTAAGGAGTATATAAGGCTTGTTGAGTGGTTGTGGCCACTGGTTAGTGTTGGTAGAGCATCAAGGAAGGTATACCACTCATCCACCCTTTGATTTATGTTGAGATTTAAGTGAAGTTTCTAGTAATGTAAGAATAAGCATGATTATGGAGTTTGGAGTATGTATGGTTAATTCTTGATGGATACTTGTTGTTGGTTGATGTTGGTGATATGTTCTTGAAGTATATAAACTGATTATGTTGTAAAGATGGTTGTGTTGTTGAATTGATTTGGTTTTAAGAGGTTTTGACATAACAAAAACCGGGAAACGTTACGATTATAGCCGTCGTAATGCCCATTTGATTTAAAGGCTGTTTTGAGCAAGAATTAAGAACTGGTCTTGGAATATTTTTGAACAACACCAACCATGAACATGTAGGTTTTGTTTTAAGGGTTGTTTTGGTATAAAGATCATGTTTATACGAATTACGGTTTAAGAGAAAAGTGAGTTTTAGTAAACGCCGTTCGGAGGAACAACCCATCTCTGGTCAGTCACTTTGAGGCTATATTTGGACCACTTAGAAGCCATATTAAAATGTGAAACTTTGAGGAATAATACTAGAGACAGTTAGGAAGGCTCAAGAAAAAGATTCGGATTAAAAAGATTATGTTTCGATTTTATAAAAATGTTTTAGCCGAGGTCGCGCAAGTGAAAACCACTAAGAACATGACTTAGAAACCAATGTTGTAAATGGTTAAGTATAACTTGTATTCGAGGATCGATTTCGGACTAAACCTACGACTTAAGTAATTGTCGATTAACATGGACTTAGTATGAGCCTATGACGAGCTAGTAATGCCTTGGTTGTGTTTCGCTTACGTGTTTAAGCATTGAGTACAAGTGGATTATCTAGGGGATTAATCGTACGTTTTCTTTGACTTTGTCTAGATTGTCCGGCATCGTCGCGAACCCCTATCACTTCTCGAGCATCAGGCAAGTTTACTAAACCTTACTCTATTATTCAGAGTATGTATATTTTCCAATGTTCAATACTTGTGTATTCCCAATTTATATACCAAATCTTTGTTGCAAGTATTGTGGCAAGTTTTCAAAACCTATACTTACTGTTGTTGTGATAATAAACTGTTTTCACATATGATATGTAAATGCGATATATAAATTGCATGCTTGTTTTTGAACTGCTATATATAGCAATACTTGAGGATATGACTTGATGTGGGGCTTATAAGCTAGATATGGGATATCAGTTATAAGCCAGTTTGTATATATAAATGCCCTAGGATTAGGGCGGGTGATTTTCTCTAAGATCAGAATTAATTATATTTCTGTATAGGTTAAGGATTATTTTCCGATAAAGATATCGGGTAACTGTTATTCGAGGGTTAATTATTTATTTAAAGAATATCATTTATATTCATTTGAGGATTATTGACTTAAAGAATATCATTTATATTCATTTGAGGATTATTGACTTAGAGAATATTATATATATTCATTTGAGGATTATTGACTTAGAGAATATTATATATATTCATTTGAGGATTATTGACTTAAAGAATATTATTGTGAATATTCATCTGGGGATTATTTAATGAATATTAATTTTGAATATTCATTTGAAGATTATTTTATTAATTAATGAATATTATTTATGAATATTCATTCGAGGATTAATTATTTATTTAATGAATATTACTTTTGAATATTCATTTGAGACTTAATTATTTAATGGACATTATTTTTCGAATATTCCTTTGAGATTTATTAATTAATGAATATTATTTTGAATATTCATTGGGGGTTTACTTATTTGAGGAATATTATTTTGAATATTCATTCGAGGTTTATATTATCTTGAATATTCATTCGGGGTTTATTAGTTAATGAATATTATTTTAAATATTCATTTAATCCTTATTTATTTAATGAATATTCATTTAATCATTATTTACTTAATGAATATTATTTTCGAAGATTCGTTTAATGTTTACTTATTTAATAAATTTTATTAATTGTTTTTAAATCAAAAAGAGGTTCCCAAAACAATGTTTTCCATTTAAGTCCGTCTTTTAAGAGGATTTAAATGTTCGCTCAACTATCAAAAATATGGGAAACCTGATTTAAGTAACTGCTATTCATTTTAAACTCTCAACTCAAAACTGTCGGGGGACAGATATTTTCTCAAAGCAATTTAGTTGCTGCAACTTAAATATTGTGCTACCACCTCAACGCTCGAGGGGTAAATTCATGGAACAAGTCGATATCCATTAACAAGCATCGCTTGGGAAATATTGGAGAATCTTCCTTTCCAACCTAGATACAACTACTGAGTGGAGTCGTATCAACAAGTATTACACTTGGGGAAAGGAAGACGATCTTTACGTTTCAGAGTCATGGATTTCATCTGAACTAGGAGCATGTGTAAGAGGTCGAGTCGCGCCGATCCATCACCTTATTGCCCCAAATGGGCCGGGAGATCCAGAAAGGCGGTAGACAATGTCAGGCTGTCGTGATACTTCCATCTACATGTAGAAAACATATTTTGTTGTACAACCTGCTACTGATCATAGTAAGGTTGGTACGACGGGCGCGGAGAAGGCTCCAGTATTGGTTCATCATCCATTTTGGATAATTCTGCAACATGTACTGAAAGGGACCACGGATGACTCCATTGGTACAGGTTTACCGATCATGTTGGCAGAGGGATTCTGCAACATGTATTGAAAGGGACCAAGGATGACACCGTGGTACAGGTTTACCGGTCATGTTGGCAGGGGGTCGAAAAGTGTTCGAAATGAAGTTACAATAAATCCTTGTAACTTCATCTTTTATTTTATGAGTTTGACTCTGGTAAAACTTTACTCAGATACATATGCATAAGTGGATTTTGGGTTACGGAAACCTTATATTGAATTTTCCTTATAACTTCATCTTTTAAGTTATATGTTGGTATTCTGCTCACATAGCAGATAATTTTTGGAAATGCTATATTGGTTCACTTTGAAACCTCATCTTTTATATTATACTAGAACTTTGTTCATAGTATAAATATCGAAAGTTGCAGAATATTATGAAAATGATATTTGAAGTACAATAATGGTACTGTTTTTGGGAATACATTCCGATAAGGAAATAATTTCAGTATCGAGATATTTTGACAAATTATTGTCTTATACCCGCTTTATTCTGGGTTGAGTTAAAGGCAGGATTATGCCATACTTTTATTACCTTGCTGAGCTATCGCTCACTCTTGCTATTGTTTTATATATATTATATAGCAGCGAAGCAGGATGCCAATGGGTCGGCACATACCCCGCAAGGCGTTTCCATAAACAGTTTCTAGCAGTGATCCCGAAGAGTAGTACGAATCAATCGAATCAGGCTACAGCTTTTGGTATTCAACTTATGTATAGATATGAATGGTATGAGAGGATTGTGAGCATCAGAAGACTAAGTTGGTAATGTAACATTACTTAGAAATTGTATCAGTGACAAATTCAAAAGACATTTGGGTATTGTAATAAAAATTATTTATTCCGCAGTTGTTGTATTGTGTCGTTTCTGAGACTCTAACCTGTGTGTGTGTGTGTGAGACATATGTTGTGGGGTCATGAGCAGGTGAATTATGAAGGGTGTGAGTAATACAGGTAAGGCAAGGAGTACATGGATCGTGACTACCCTAAATCCCTGACCCCGGATTTGGGGCTGTTACATCTCCTGTAATTGTTGATCGGTAAAATTTAATAATTAACCTCTTAGCCTGAACAAATATTGTATTTGTTGGTAGAAATAATATTAGATATTAGTTAAGTATCTATGGGACTGTAGATTTTAAAAATCGGAACAACATTAATGATTTATTGGTAAAACGAAAATTTATCGAGATGATAAATTAGAATGAAATCGGATAAATTTTAATATTTTACAATACTTAATATGTCAGTCTTATGTATAATATAGCATGTTATTCAAAAATATTAACAGCAACAAATTAAATTTTAAAAATTGAATCGACTAAATATATTATAAATAAATAGTAAAATTATTGACGTTTTTTGAAATATTAGACTATTTTTAGAATACCTCAGCTCATAATAATAGTATTAATATCAAACTATTTTGGGCAATCTTTATTGAAAATGTGACAAAGAGGGCTTTCATCCGCTCATAATAGTATTAATATTTGTGATTTTTCCAATTAAAAAATCATTTGTTTGGTGAAAATTTAAAAAATTATTACTGAAAAAGCAATAAATAAAAGCGCACAGTAAGAAAACATCTTCGATACAACCAAAGCCTGCCGGTGCAAAACACCTCCACTTCCGCCAAAACAAATCTTCGATTTCTCCATCCCCCCAATCTCAGCATTCCCAACCCTCACATTTCAACTCCAATCCTCCATTCACAAAACAAACCCTAGCTCTAACTCCTCCTCTACTCAAGCTCAAAATGTCTCAAGTAGTAGCAACCAGATCAATTCAATCCTCTTTCGAAAACCCTAGCTCTACTTGTCTTCATTCCCAATTCCACAGCCTCAAACCTTCCAATTTCGCTTCGAAACTTCTTATTCCGAGAAGAAATGGAAACAATTGTGTTCGTGTCAGCGTTTCGATTAATGCTAGACGATCTGCTCGTGCTGAGCCTGAGGTCGTTCCCGTCACTCCTGCTGATGTTCCTAAGGTCTTTACACACCACGTTTCTTTCGGTTCGGTTTTGTTTCGATACTATAATGTGCTTCGGTTTCCTTTTGATGCTACATTTACGCCTTTAGTTATTTGTTTATGTTGATATCATCGTTTTTTACCTAGTTTCGTACAGGTGTTGGTAATGCTTCTTTTTTATTAAAATATAGGAGTGTATATTTTTTAGATCATGTTTTGAAGTTTAATTATAGGATTTTGAAGTGATTGGGTCAAGTAGGATAGTTTGTTTTAGTTTTGACTAGGTAACTGTGATGGGATGCTCGCTTGATGTTACTGTATTGTGTTGTCTTGGATTTGTACATTTTAATTGAAGGTCGTCTTGTGGATTTGTATTCTATTTAATCTAGTGTTGTATGGATGCTGGCTGAACTTGTGTTTAGGTTCCTTTTTTTTAGTGAACTACAGAGGAGTATAGTTGGTTAAGTATATCATAAATTGTTTTTGCTGGGAGTTACTTTAAGGGTTAGTTAAGCGGATGAATCTCTATAGACGGTAAAACAGGATTCAGCTTAAACAACTTGGGATTATTTACTTAGACGCACTTCCTGGTCTCAGCCTGTCGTGAATGACCCCCCCTATCGTACAGTAGAAATGAGTTCTATATTCCAAATAGGCATTTTGGACGATGTTACTGAAATCACCCTCTCACGTTTATGTTTCTGACTGTCATGGTTTGAGGAGTTGCTCCATTTGTTACTTTTTTTTTTGTAGTTTTAATATTGTAACTATCTTTTAAATAGCAACGCCCGTTTAGATACAAACGTACATTTAAGTTTTCTTGCTAATCATTTCTCTATTGGAACAGGCAGATGATGAAATTCTTAATTTACAAGAGCGTGCTGACAGATCAGTGAGTATGTGGTCTAAGCCTACCGTTAAGCGTAAGACGAAGATTGTGTGCACAATTGGTCCCTCAACTAACACTCGTGAAATGATTTGGAAGTTGGCCGAGGCTGGGATGAATGTAGCTAGAATGAACATGTCCCATGGGGATCATGCATCCCATCAAAAAGTTATTGATTTGGTTAAAGAATATAATGCTCAATCGAAAGACAATGTCATTGCAATCATGCTTGACACTAAGGCAGGTTTTATCTTCATAACTTACCCTGTTTTCCTACTCTGTCAAGTTTAGCTGAGGACTGTAGGTACTAATACCGTTTTCCATGTCACATGTGCCTTCAGTAAGGGCTATGTGATGTAACTACATTCCAATCAAAAAACCCGAGAGGGTCCATTTACCAAATCCTGATCTTCAGAGATTTGAGATGTTTATGGACTACCCTCTAAGGTAGATTCTGTGGCCCGGTCCTTTAATAGATGAGTTTGCATGTACAAATGATTTCTATTCCAGAAAGGTCCTAGTCTTCTGTTCATTTAACAGACTTAAGATAAGGGTGTATACTGTAGACTAAAGCAATATAAAACAACCCTCATTACCTTGCAAATTGTCAACTGTATATAGTTTTGATATATTAAATTACGATTTTCATGCAATTTTGACTGGTGGCAGGGTCCTGAGGTTAGAAGTGGTGACTTGCCCCAGCCTGTCATGTTATTGCCTGGCCAAGAATTTACTTTCACAATCAAAAGAGGAGTTGGCACTGCTGATTGTGTCAGTGTTAACTATGATGATTTTGTGAATGACGTAGATGTTGGTGACATGCTTCTTGTTGATGGTAAGTCAAATTCTTTAAGGTCTTTCTCTTTTCTGTCAAATACGTACCCTCTCCATTCCTATTTCCTCATATGTTGTATATATGCAGTATGCTATCACCAATTTAACAGGGAAGCACTCCATGCTCTGTACTTCATTTTCGTTTGTTTATGTCTTCCATGTGCCATTGATTTATTGAATTTCTGGAGGGAATTTAAACCTCTACTAATTGCAGTCCGAACTATTTGCCATTTTTCTTAGTTCTCCCAGGATTACTATGCGTTTAAGTTTCAGTGTGAAAGACGATATAGCATCTCAATGATAAGCCACTCTTCTAAAATACTTATCTTTAGATTTAATGTTAAGTAATCTGAAATGGTATGTGTGAGAACTGGAGATTACGAGCTTATTAACTATCCAAACAGTGAAAAAGCTTTGCTTGTGGCACTTTTCATTTATTAAAGAACAGTTTGTTGATGACTTGATGTTCTAATTGTACTCACCGCACTTGCTTTATATTCTAGGTGGTATGATGTCTTTGGTGGTCAAGTCTAAAACAGAAGACTCAGTTAATTGCGAAGTTGTTGATGGTGGAGAGCTCAAATCAAGACGACATCTAAATGTCCGAGGGAAAAGTGCTACACTGCCATCCATCACTGGTTAGACCTCATTCCTGACCGACTAAATATCCATTGTTTTGGCACATGTATTTTCTCTTCCTAGAGAAGTGTGTTAGCTTATATGATTTAGCAATTACTATAACTTTGTGAATTTTGTGCAACAGAAAAGGACTGGGATGATATCAAGTTTGGAGTGGATAATAAAGTAGACTTCTATGCTGTTTCTTTTGTCAAAGATGCCGCGGTGGTGCATGAACTGAAGAACTATTTGAAAAGTAAATTTATTTATACAATTATAGACATTATGAAATATGCCAATTATTACATATATAGGTTATAGCTATAATCATTTCTTGATCACTCTCTCTTATTGTTTTACAGGCTGTGGCGCGGATATACACGTCATTCCCAAAATTGAAAGTGCTGACTCTATTCCGAATTTGCACTCAATCATTGCAGCATCTGATGGGGTAATTGTCCTGTTATTTTTTTTTTCTTCAAGTTAAACAATGTGACCTAAGTTGTTAATAGGTCTTATCCAGTAACTATTGCTAACTTAGGATTATGGAAAGAGATTTGAAAATGTTCTGAATTAGTCGGAACTTGACAGCATGGAACTACTCTTGAAATTAACCAATATAGTATATGCCTTGCATCTTTGTTATCAGCAGCTTGCAAGATCACTTTCAATACTTTTTACCTTTTTCACCTATAGCTTACTATTTAATGCTGAAACTTGTATGTCCTTGCTTATCTCAGGCAATGGTTGCAAGGGGTGATCTTGGTGCTGAGCTTCCAGTAGAGGAGGTTCCGTTGTTACAGGTGCTATAATATTTACTGATAGCAAACATATGCATTTTGCACACTAGTAAGACGGGCCCATCAAGGAATCGTCAACATTTTATCATAGTCAGAGGCAGGACAGATTAATTTGAATTGTTGACTAGTATTCTGACAATAATATTATTTGTATACACAGGAAGAGATTATTAGACTCTGTCGTAGCATGGGAAAAGCTGTTATTGTAGCTACAAATATGTTGGAGAGCATGATTGTTCATCCGACTCCAACTCGGGCAGAGGTATCAGACATTGCAATTGCTGTTAGAGAGGGTGCTGATGCAGTCATGCTTTCCGGAGAAACTGCTCATGGAAAGTAAGTTACTATATTTAGTTATTCTTAGAACCGTTACTTTTCGTGCAAATTAATGCTCGTCTGCTGACTAGTATGCCACAAAATTTAGTAATACTCTGTTCTTGGTAAATAAGGAAAGTTTTTGTATGAATACTGAATTCTCCTCTCATAAAACTAATGATTGGTGCGAAAAGTCACAAATGTTTAATGGTTTTTCGAATCTTCGTTATTTGGTATCATGTCAATAACATATTTCTGTTTAAATCTTGAGGAAGTCCACATCACCATTTTCTTCTGCAGTAAGCCCCGTTAATATCTTATTTCCAATCTGGACATATTTAAAAAGCTGGCTTATTTGACAGCTACATAATCTAGTGTTACTTTAGGGGAAAAAAGGGTAGTGTCAATATGAATTGCATTAACCAGGTTTAATCTGCAGATTTCCTCTGAAAGCTGTCAAAGTCATGCACACAGTTTCTTTAAGAACAGAAGCAACCATCAATGGTGGGGAAACACCACTTAGTCTGGGCCAAGCTTTGAAGGTAGATCTATGTTTATATTCCCTTTCTTAATAGCAGTAAGGGTTGGGGGGGGGGGGATTACGAGGATGGTGTGCTTTACAGAATGGATTCGTACACTCACTTTTTTTGTTCCTTCTGAAAGGAAAAAAGAATACAGGAAAAGGAAGCAGAATGTCATGCTGCTTCTTCACCCAATTTAGAGTGTGAATAGTTTGGGTGCACTACACTTTTGTTTCCTTTAGTTTCACCTTTAGGCTTTAACTATGCAGCAAACAACTCTTCCTTTCTCCTTTTCAACCTCAATCCCCTGATCTTTAGAACTAAGACATGGATACAAACACAAATATTTTTAGTTTTTAAACTTACCATGTTTCTCACTGAATCTTTGTTTTGTGCAGAATCATATGAGTGAAATGTTCGCTTTTCACGCTACAATGATGTCTAACACACTTGGAACCTCACTTGTCGTCTTCACCAGAACAGGCTTCATGGCTACCCTCTTGAGCCACTATCGGCCTTCTGGCACTATATTTGCGTTTACAAATGAGTAAGTTCAGAATTGGGTTAAAAAAATATTGAACTCTAGGCACACAGGTTTGGCCTATACCTCCTTTCCGGGGGCTCAACGGATTTCAGGAACTTTACCCAACTTTTTTGAGAATTTTTTTGGTTCCGTTTTACAGCAGATACTGAATCCCAATTATAAAATAGTAATTCTGAAGCTTGTTTACTATGTGCAAGTTGATCAAGCAAATTATGAATTGTTTTTTGTTGGATGACTAGATATAGCGTTGTCTCTAGGGTGTCTTCCAGACTGAGAACATGTGTACAACGAGGTTTCTTCTGTCTTGAGTGCCTAGACGTTAATTTCGAGTGATATCTAAACTAGTAAATTACAAAGAGATAAACAAAGTAATTCTGTTGGAAAGGCTGATTTTTTTAGTATTATACCATCTTGAATTTGTTTGCAAAACCTGCCTGTGGAACTAATTATTTATAAGTTACAGGTTTCAGATTACTTACAAATATCTTATCTTCACTTCTTAAACTATTATATTGACTTTCTGATTGCAGGAAAACAGTACAGCAGAGATTGGCTCTATATCAAGGAGTTTCCCCCATATACATGCAGTTTTCAGATGATGCTGAAGAGACTTTTGCAGATGCATTGACATTGTTACAGGTGACTTTCTGATATTATAATGGTTTATTGCCAATTCAAATATCTAAAAAATTCTGCCATTTCTAGTTGAATGCAATAGTGAGAATTGGGAAAGGGGTATTATTTGATGTCTATTAGGGGTGGCAATTTCGGGTAATGGGTCGGGTTCGTGTCGGGTTTGCTGTACATGGTCCTATATTTTAAGTCAACCCGAACCCGAAATAGGTTAAATTTTCTCAACCCGGACCCGACCTGTTAGTACCCGGGATCAACCCGAAAATGACCCGTTTAACCCGAAAATAATTAAAAATAATTAGTTATATATGAAAAAATTAAATTTTATTTATAAAATATTAAAAATATATAATAAAAAATTTATTATATGATATATGAATTAAAATCATTTAAATATTATGAAGATATATCACATATGTTTATAATTATGTAATATAAATTCACATATTTTAAATAATTTATTATATATATTAAATTTTCGGGTCGGGTTCGGGTATTTTGGGTCAACCCGAAACTGATCCGAAAATTTCGGGTAAATTTTTACCCAACCCGAACCCGACCCGAAACTCAAAATACTCAACCCAAATTCGTACTTTTCCGTGTCGGGTTTCAGGTCATGTCAAATTTTGCCACCCCTAATGTCTATTGAGCTTGATATTTTTTTTTGTTATGCACACTCTTTTCTTGAGCCTGTGTTGTGTCTTTAGCAGTCAATACTCGTACTATTCCTAAAATCAAAGTTCTTACTGATGTACAGGAGCAAGGGATGGTGAAAAAGGGAGAACAAATAGCTCTCGTTCAGAGTGGAAGACAACCTATATGGCGGTACCAATCCACTCACAATATCCAAGTCAGGAAGGTTTAATCGCGAGGAAGTTTGAAGCTATCATAAACAGAGAGCTTTGCTGTCGTATATGGTTGATTAGTAATTGCTGGATTCTACAACCACCAATTGAGCATCGTCTTCTTTAGCAGGCAAATCTCAGTAGTAGTATAACTTTTTTGCACCCATTACCTGTCAGCTGTTGTCCATTTTCTGTTGTATCCTTCTGTAGTTGGTGAACTTATAATGCAGGCTTAGAGATTTAGCGACACAAAGAACAAAGCTATTAGTGAAAGGATTTATAGCTGCAGTTCGCGTAATAAGGTGCTAGTTTTCTTTTGTATTTCCTGGGTGCACTCAGGTGATGTTACTGAATGTCCAGTTGATCGAAGAATTATTATGATGTGTCCTTCATGGTTGTGGCCAAATAGTATTTCGAGGCTGTGAAACACATTGATCACCCTGGGCACTCATTTGGTCCAATTTTTCTACCTAACTTTTCAGATTTTAACATTTACATGCTATTAGAACTTATAGGCTCCTGATAAAAAACAAAAAAAAACTTATAGGCTCAGAATATATATAAATCATTTGTTGCTATTGATCTCGATCCCTTTCAAGTCTTGTCGAAAACAAAATGGGCGTGTGATCAAGAAGCTAAAAAAAATAAAGAGGGAAGATAAATCTCTTGTTTACGATTGATGATTGATATACTACAGTATGAAGATAATTTCTGACGCCTTGTAAAACTAAAGGTTAGGGAGGGCTTAAACCAGAAAAAACAAATGCATCTTAAAAACAAAGCAAGTGTCTATTCTTGAACAAGGACAGTCTAATGCAGCACCTTCAGACAAATGCCCTTTTTTTAAATTGAAAGTTTCTTAAAAAAGAAAGAAAAGACTTATTTCTTATTTAGCTGCAAGGGATTATTTTTGTAGATGTGCTGCAAATGGAGCAAAACATTGTTTCCCCAAATTAGATGAGACCTGCAATTGTTCCAACCACAGTGGAAATATCATTGCATGTAGAATTCTTAAAAGGTTCTATTAAAGGAAACTAAAGATAAACTTTACTATCACACTATCATCCACATCCAGAATTCAAAATATATGCCATTTTGTAATATATTCTTCTCAAGTATATACACACAGTAGAGGAGATACACTCATACACTAGAACTGTATATAATGATACCAGCACCTTAAATTTTTCCTATTTTACACACAAGGGCATCAAGCACATTCCGGCTATTTCCTATTTAATACCCTGGAAGAAGAAGTCACAATGTTTTTCCTGACCTTTATTTTAACCAAGTGCTTCAACATAGCAAGCTCCTAAACCACATGAAGAGATCAAGAGTCTGCTCGAATGCTATATGTATCTACAAAGTTGAAGCGAAGCAGAAAGAGGAAGAGAAGTTCGCTCAGACCCATTCATGTGGCAATGAATGAGATGATCCAGGCTCCAAAGAGCACCCAACTTCATTGTCATCTTTGCTTGGTCCAACACTGCCACTCTCTCTCCGCATCATTGCCATTAGGCTTCCTCCATGCACCCTACCTTCTGGAAGTGAAAATTGTGATGGACGACAATCTTCAACTAAATAACTATCCAAAAATGGTGTCTGCAATTGGATAGGCTCCTTTCCATGTTTGATTTCCCAGGCATACATTCCTGTAGTCTTCTTAGAGAGACAAGCTTGCAAGTCTGGTGCTGCTGGACCTGTGTCACTACCACCATGTGTTCGCAAATTATCAAACTGAGAGGTGTGTGAAGCACAGAGGCCTAACTTTCCCTTTGCTAACTTGTCGCAAGTTGCAACAGCCTGATCACCAAGCCCTGACTGAGCCCAGGAACACCGTTTTCCTCCTCCATGTCTCTTGCAAAAATCAGTGCTACCTTGTGCACTTTTATCACATCCTCCTTCGTACTTGCACCTTTTCCCCCCACCATGGCGAACACAAAATTTGGTTTTCCCTCTCGCACTTTTAATGCAATCAGCCATCACACATCTCTTTCCACCACCATGATTTACACAGAATAGGCAACCACTGTGCACACTTTTTGAGCAACCGCCTTCAAAAGTACATCTTTTACCACCCCCATGTCCTTTGCAGAGTAATGTATTCCCTTCTGCACCTTTCCTACACCCTAAAAAGGTACACCTTTTCCCTCCGCCGTGTGCCTTGCAGAACTTTGTGCTCCCTTGAGCCCCTTTAGTACAATTAATATACTGGCAACGATGGCCGCCGCCATGAGAGATGCAAAGGCCCTTAATGCCCTCCGCACTCTTGTCACAATTTTCCATTATGCATCTCTTTCCGCCTCCATGCTTGATGCAAAAGCCAGATTTGTCCCTCGCAGCATGAGGGCAGCCATCATGACTGCACCGTCGACCACCACCATGACCGATGCAGTAGTTTGTACGACCTTCTGCGCTCTTTGTGCATTCAAGATAATAGCATCGCCGGCCACCACCATGTCTTTTGCAGAACATCGTTTTGCCTTCAGCTCCCTTATCACATCCAGGATCCTGACACCTTCTGCCACCTCCATGCCGAATACAAAATCCAGAACCCCCTCTTGATCCCGTTGTGCATCCACTGAACCGACATTGTTTCACTCGGGATTTTCGGCACTGTTGCTGGGGAGCTACACCAGATTCACAAGCAACTGAGTTCTTTACAGCATCTGTTACATTTGATGAGAGGTTTGGGATAACAGGACCGGTTATACCACTGCTAGGAACAAGGCTGAAAATTGTGATAGAACCTGTACTTTGCAATGGAGGGAGACGAGGCCCTCGGTTCCATCTAGATGATGTGGTCCCTTCATCCACAAGTTGAGTTGCACTATCCTGGAAATGAATAGATCCTTGATTGACAGTAGTGATGGCCGATTCAGAGGGACAAGTTGACAGACTTAATTCTAGGCATGGCTCTGACCGTCCTAGTACAAGTGCCTTAAGACTCGCACTTAACTTTTTCCTTTTCTCGTCTCTCCTCTCACTACTCGAAAACAGGTTAATACTCAGACCAGTATCAACCGAGCCTTCTTCAAGTTCATTTGCAGAGTTTCCACCCAGAAACAAAAAAGCACCCGGGTGGTCGGATGACCCATCAGTGACCTTCCATTTTCTCTTGCACCCGGCATCAAATTTACAAGGAGCAACTGACAGATTATGAGGTCCATCATCAACAGCACCACCAATCAAATGTCTAGAAACATTTGGGGCAGAATATTCAGAAGTTGGGTCCATAATACCAGAGGAAAAAAAGAGAAAATGTTTTCCAAGCCAACTTAAGATTTGAAGAGAGAAAAAAATGCAAGGCTAGGAAGATTAGAAGTAAAGAGGGAAGACAAAAGGATTTAGCTTGAATACACCTAAAGAGGAAACATGCCACCACCACTAACAAAGCCTGATGTATCAGACCGGTCCATTTTACAAATTTGGTATTCACAAAATCAATTCTTACAAGAGGATATCATATACAGAAAGTCCAAAGTCCAACAGCAGAAGACAGTAAAAATTAGCTAGAAGACAACCAAAATGAACGCATGCAGCCACCACTAACAAAACCAGATGTGTCACACCGGTCCATTTTTACGAGTTTAGAGATGAATTACCAAGTAATGTTTATAAGAAGATATTAAATTGTGAAAACTTGAATTTTACAGTACTCACTGTGATTCCAGTAATCCTGCACCACAGCAAAAAATTTATTACTTAGTAGACAGTTACAGAATCCTAGATTGAAAGGATTTTGCTTGCCAACAGGATTAAATTACTACATTAGCATGCTATGAGATGAACAATACACAAAACGCTTAAACGATTTACAGCATATATGCAGAATTGTGAGAAAAACTATAGAGAACCACATAATTTTCATATTGCAAAATAAATTATAATCTACATCCACCAAAGCTTCGGGCTTTCAATATCAACCCAATGAAAGGAAAGATAAAGTAATATAATAAAGTCCTATTTTTTTTGAATTTCTGCTCAAAACAGGTTTTCCGCAACGAGTTATCAGCAAGATTTATACTAATTACAAAAGCAGCAAAGAGTAATTACAATTCTAATGTACATACAAAACAAATTAACGCAATATATAAAGGAATAGTTAATCTGTCTAACGAATCAATGAATTGATGGAGTTTTATCAATGTAACAATGTTTTTTGATCCATCAATTACTCTATTAATTTTTGATGGAGTAGCTAACAGATTGGCGGAGTTCAATTTTATTGACGAACTAAAAAAGCACCGAACTTCGTCAATCCGTTTAACAAATCAACTATTTTTTTCATTGATACATATGACGTGGTTTTTAAGGACCAAGCATAGTAGCTCACGTGTCTCTCTCTCCCTCCATACTCTCTCTCTCTCTAGCTCTATGGCTCTATTTCTCTCTCCCCCTCCCTCCCTCTCTACGTGTGACACAATAATTTAAATATTGAAATTGAAGAACAACATATTGCCTACTTGAAGCAAAATAAGGAAACCATTAAACCAAACAGTGAGAAACAAATCAAATATTTAGTAAATATAATGAAATAAAGGTAAACAAGAAGACAAGTGTTCATCATGAAAACAGAGTGAAGTATTAAACTAGCTAGTGAGAAACAAATGAAAAATATTATTATATTATTGTGTGAAAAATATACCTGGCTGGAGGGGGGGGGGGGGGGGTAGAAATGAGGGAAGGGAATATACAGCAAGCTTAATTCTTAGGAGGGGGCTCAGATATTAAGGGAAAGAGTTTCACCAGAAGAAAGGAGAGAGAAGGGAAAAATGAAAGCAAATGCTTCTTGTATTTATAGGGCTCGTAACGCCGCTTTCTACCAAAATATGGCAAATATTATTATTATTTTATTTTCATACTCAAACTGCTTTAATATTATATTGGATTTGTGTCCATTGCATCTGGACTGTTCTGTGGTGAAAATGTTGCACTATTTACCGTTTTCTATGTTACTAGATTCTTATTGTTTTTATTTCATATCGATGTAAGTTTTGTTGCTAGAGCATCCCTTACTCCACTTACTAAATTCCGTTCATTTATCTTTATTTTTTTTATTGTATTACGGAGCTGTCACGTACTATGTTCAACGTAATGTGATTTTATCTTTTCATGAATCTATTCAATTTACTTAAATTCATAAATAATATTTACTCAAATTTATGAATTTTTTTGAGTATTTATAGATGATACCACAATAAATATAATTTTATAAAATCTATAATTCTAAGAATTGTATATTTTATAAAATTTGAAAATGATATATCCCGATAAATTAATAAATTATTAATTTATCAATAAATTATTAAATTATTAATTTATCGATTAATTAATAGTTGTTTTTGGTCTCAATGATATTAATTTATTGAGGTTTTACTGTAGTTGAATATTTTTGAAATTTTTATGTATATTAATAAATTTTAAATATTATATATGTTTTCATGCATAAAAAATACATTAATTATGTATATAAAGAAAAGTCAAAACTAAATTTATTAATATACATAAATTTTATAATGATATAATTCCTAAATAATAGTATATATATATAATATTTAAACTAATATGCATTATAAATAATATGAGTAATTGGTCCTCATCAGGGTAAGTGAAAATTGAACTGGGCAACTCTTATCACTTGAAGTATCTCATTTAATTTAAAGATATAATATTTTATTACAACTTTTTTGTTTTGAGTAAATTTTTTATTAAACTAAAAACTATAAAATGACACTTTTATGGTTTGTAATTAGAATAACAATGGGGTTTTAATATGAGTAAATATCACTTTACACCCCTTATCTTTAGTCATTTTTTCGATTTAGTCTCAAATTTTTAATGTCGACAGAATACATTCCTTAACTTTAAATTTTGCTTCGTATTGCATCTTTTTAATTATTTTTCGTCCAAAATAATTGTCATCGTTGATATGTATAGGGGTAAAATCGAAAGATTATTTCATTAAGTTTAAATAATAATTGTTACTGTTAATATGCATAAGAGTAAATTTAATTATTTTGGATGAAAAATGAGTAAAAGGGTGCAAAACAAAGCAAAATCCAAAGTTGAGGGATGCATTATGTCGACAATAAAAGTTTGAGACCAAATCGAAAAAGTGACTAAAGTTAAGGGGTGTAAAATGCTATTTACTCTTTTAATATTGAGCCAATTACAGCATAGAACCCGTTTGAATAAATTTAAAATTATTGCTTATAATTTAAAATTGCTGAAAATGAAAAGTGAAAATTATATGTTTGATAATTTTATAATACGAGTAACTTATGAGTTATTAAAAATATAAAAATTAAAATAAATTTGTTAAATAGTATATTTGAATGATAATATTAACTTCTACTAAATAAAATCATGAAAATAAAATAAGTTGATCAAAAATTACCTCACACCAACTTCTGATTTTAAGATATTTTTTTAATTTTAAATTATTTTCTAACTTATTATACAAATAGATATTTTTCAATTTTAAAAAAAAATTACATTAATATACCGCTTTAAGTGGGAGACAAACAGCCTCATAATTAGAGCTGCCTCATAATTAGAGCTGACAATTTGATACACGACACGTGAACACGACACGGATAATTAGTGTTTGGATGCAAAAAATTGGTACACGAACACGAAAGTACACGAACATGAAAAAACACGAATATAATTAGTGTCGGGTTTGAATTTTCACAATAAGTACACGACACGGAAGGAAAGTATACGAATTAATGAAGTAAATAAATTATTTTAAAATATATATATATTATTTATAGTATTGCATATTTAGAAAATATATAAGTAATTATATATGAACAATAAATAAAAGTTTCACGACTAATTGGCAGTAAGTTATACATTTATATATAAGAAGTATACATATATATATATATGTATAAGTTATATTTACAAATTTTTGTAAAATTGTATGTAATACATATTTAATACATATTTCATAAAAAAATACATAATTAAAATAGTTTTATAATATATAAATTTTAATTAAATTAAATTTATATTTTTGTTTAATGTACACGAATACGACACGTAAAATACACGACACATTTTGAATTGGATATATGTTTCAAATTTAGTACACGATTCCAAAACGGATAAGATATGAGTTTAAATTCAAATATACGAAAATACGAAAGTACACGACACGGTTGGGGTACACTCATAATAGCACGCATTCACTTTGTCATGTCCGACTCACCCTTTGTTGACGTTATTGATAAATTACAGATTAAAATGGTTAGATTCCCTCTAAAATTGGTCCCCTCCCATTTTAGGAGGTTCCCTAGAAATTTACGCTTCAGTTAAAATTTGAGACGCGCTGGAAAAATAATCGGTTTGGCAATTGGTGATTAGTTTTTAACGATAATATTAGGATGAATTGAGAATTGAAGTTAATAATTTTAATTAGCTGATTAAGTTAATTGTTTTATATAAAAATGTTGAATAAATAGTTATTTTAGTTTAATTTTTATACTTTAACTAGATATATTTGCAATCTATAAATATGTATTGGATTATTTCAGAGTCGGGGAGTACTATCGTGATCCCCGAACTCCCTTCAATCCCGCAACAGAAATTATTTTGCTCCCTGATTTTCATTTGCATGATCCCCGTCCCGAACGATAACGGGTATCTCCGCGTGGAATTCGGGTTTTTTATTTTTAATAAATTTAATTTATAAATTATGATATAAAATATATATTTTAAATAATAATTTGAATCGATACGTGTTTAAAATAAAAATACAAATAAAAAATAAAATTATCGCACGTAAATTACATTCTACTATGAACATTTTGAACAAGAGAAATGGTCTTTAAAAGAATATAGCATTTTGATAAAATATGGGAATCGGTGAAAGGGGTGTGGATACCATATTATTCGATCTTGTTCCATTCCCCATCTTGAACTCGAAATTTTTTTCATTCCCCGACCCGAATAGGGCGGGGATTGGATTGGGGAGGGTGAAATGTTCACCCCTACTACAATCCTTTAATTGAAAAAGTTCATTCAAATAATTTTTTCAAAATTAATTTATTGAGTTCAAACTATTATCTCAATCCGTCAACTATCAAACATATATATTAGAATTTTTAACATGTTAAATCTCTAATTTAGTTCATACCTCTAATTTTAACTCAAATATCTGACTTTTAAACAAGGCCAAATTGTTGCGATGAATGTTAATCTTGTTTAAAAGTTAGATGATTGAACTAAAATTTGAAAACGCTTTTACTTTTTATAAAATACAATAATTTTGATTTTATAGATAAACCAAAGTAATGCATGGAGTTTGATTTTATCCGAATAGCATTAGTAAGTTGTGTTAGAAGCATCGGCTGAATTTCCAGGTAATTGAGGCAGTCGATTACACACTGGAAAGAAGATGAATGAGAAAGCCGAAAGGCAACTGGTAGTAAAAATTTGCGAGCAAAGAGACAAAACAGTAGGAGGTCACTGGTGACCGAAGAGTCCACGTAAGTGACACCGGAGGGCAGTTAAACAAATGTGAAGGTAGAAAAATCGAAATTGAGAAGCTATGTGAAACACTCAACTGAATTTTTAATTATTTTCAAAATTATGATTTCTAAATAAATTGACGGTACTTACAAAGTGTACGGGACTAAAATTAACTGGATTTATATTTAAAAATAGTAGTAGCAATAGTAGGGACGACAGTAGGTTAAAATGGACTCAGAATGGGGACATTTTATATAATTTTCAGAAATTAATAAATTAGAGCCACAGACTAGATTATTGAAATATTCCACATACACGCGTGTTGTTTGTATGTGTACAGTCATAAGTGCATGTGCGTGATAGTAACATGATCTTAGAGCATCATTACGAGTAAGCTTTGTCATACGCGGATACTTGATTCGTTTTGATACGATGAAAAAATCAAATAAACTCTTCCAAAATATTTTGCCCTACTTTCGTTGCAAATTTAAATATAAATATGAACTTGTCAACACCTGCGAATCGATATTTTGTTGTCCTAGAATTAGCCTTCACCTCTCAACATTACGGTCCTCAAAAGCAATAGACCGAGATCTTTTAACACACAAAAAGTGTGTTTGAGCTTCAGCTCATCAACGAATCGAGTCACACTCAAGCTTTTATCGATCAAAAACGAGTCGAGTCGAACTCGAGTCTTTAACAAACAACTCATGAATAGTAAAATGAAAAATGAAAAAAAGGTCCAAACTCACTTAACAATTATCAATTGCGACTCAATTCGTTCACAAATTTTAATCTATTAGCTTCAAAAGATTCACTAATTAAATATTTGGATTGTAACTTGAACTCAGAGTGTTAAGAGTATTATGAAAAATTAGTCTATATGTTAAAATTTTGAGATTTAACGAGCCTAGTTCGAGCCGAACTCGAGCCGCACATGCTAATAGCTCGAGCTCGTTAGCTTAACGAACACAATTTTGTGTTTGAGTTTGAGTTCTTTATGAACCAAGTTGAATCGAACCCTTATCGAACCGAGTTCGAGCTTGTTTATGAACAGTCCAATTCGTTAGAAGCTTTATTGAAATTTGTTAAAAATGCAGGTTTAATTATCAAATAAAATCTAATTAATTAAAATCTAATTAATTATGCTGCAAATTTATTTTATGTATTTTAAATTATGGAGCAAATAAGATATTGAACTGCTTCAATTTCCATAATTCAAATTACATTAAATAAATAATAATAAATTAATACTAAATATCTATGAGTTAGATATTAGCACTAAATTATTAAGGTGAGGACTGGATGTTAAATAAATTCACAAGTCCTTAAAATATGGACAACTTAATACTTGTGAGCTTATTTTTAAGAGTTTCTTGCATATGAGATTTTCAAATAATGTGCGTGTCTACAAGTTACTCTATGAATTGAAGACATGCTCTCGAAAGAAATGATACCTGGTGTCAAGGTGCATTGTCGTGGAGTGGTCCACAGAGTTGTTGGAGATGAAGTTATTTCAAGAAATCAATCTTCCTCCACGAAGTTGACAGCTTCGAGAGATGTTTCTCCTGTCATTTGAGTTGACAGCTTCCAGAGATGCTTCTCCTGTCTTTCTTACAACCTGCGTATTTTATATCTATATAGCTAAACATGTTAACAAGTATCTTTACGGTACCATATACCGAGATTTGGTATTCCCTTAAGATATCTAAAAAATCATGTTAATAGCTATAAGACTAGATTTTCTGAAATCCACTTGGAACCTTGCACATTGGCAACTTGAGAATAAAATATGTTTGGTCAACTTACAGCTAATAAGTTAATGAGATGATCATACCTCTCTAGCTTGTCATTTCTGTCTTTTACCTGATTTGTCCTGATCAAGCTTGAGTGGCTATTGTTGGCAGGGAGTCTTGGCATGTCTAGAATCTTCCCAATTGTGCACATTCAAAAGATTCTTGACTTACTTTTATTGCCGTCACTCTTTTGACTTACTTGTGCTCCTAAAAGAATTATTCTTTTGGATTGCTCAAAGTAATTCCAAAAAGAATTGCAACTTTCCCAACATACTCATCTTATACATACTCTGCAATGACTTGGCAAATTTCTTGCACAAGTTTACGTTAGTAGACCAACATATAATATAATCATGATATCACTGCACATTTATGACATTATGTTTGTGCCTTAAGATATAGAGAGTTATATATATATGACGACTCTAATAAATTCATATTCTGCAAAAGTTCAGTTAGAATGTCATACCATGTCTTTGACGATTGCTTGAGTATTGATACTAGTTCATACCAACCTGTTGTGATCTTGAAGAGAAGCTGTACATTGACTTCTTCTACTATCTCATCAATCAGGAGTGCACTTGATCATATTCACCATATAGATATTAAAGTTTGAATATGCAGCAGGTGCCAGATAGATCCTGACATCCTCAAGTCTCGTCACTGGTGCTTCTTGTTCGATACTGCTTCCTGATAGTAACCTAGCATCCAGTTTGGCCTTGTCCCTCATAACAATGCCATTGTCATCCAGTAAACTTCTGGTTATCCTTGTACCAATTACAACTCTGTTATTTGGTCTGGATACCAGCTTCCATACAATCTGCCTTTAGAATTGATTGAGTTCATCTTGCTATGCAATCACCCAATCTGGATCTATGTTAGGAATATGTTGTTCTTGATGATAATTATAAAAACACTTAGTAGATTTTGTATTAAGTCATTTTGTAACTGTCAACGGAATGGCATGCTTTGCAGTGTTTCGTTGACAGGAAGCTCATCAACGGAATGAGTGTTGTAGCAATTGCACTGTACAATACTTCACAGTTTGATATGCATTTTGTTGTATGTACTAGATAGGTTTTCTAAGTCATGTTGACTAAGTAATAGATAGGCAAAATAGGTTGGTCAATTGTAAGTATATCATGCCTTGTAATTTTGCCTAAGTGAAGACATGTCAACGGTATGAAGATTACTCTATCAACGGAACAAGGATACACCATCAACGGAATGAAGTTTACTCATCAACGAAATGGAGTTTACTCATCAACGAAATGGAGAATAAAGCTATCAACGAAACACATCTCCCTGCTATCAACGAATCATTATTGCTGTTCTGAATAGTTGACAAAGTGATAGTGACAGTTTACTGAACAGATCTAAAGGTGATGTGGAAGTGTACTTTGCATTGGAAACCATTAAAATGGACATGGGGAATAAGGAAACATCCCAGTTTTCCATTTGGGTCTTGGGAGTGATCATAATAAGCATAAAGACAAAATCAAGGATCTCCAAGGACCACTGGACAAAGGGATGAAAAGCAAACTATTGGCGGTTACCTTTAGTGTACTTTAGTGTAGCCAAAAATAGCTTTGTAAACTTGGGAATATATAACCAAGTGTAGCAGTTACTTTAAGAGAGAGAGAAGAAAAACAAATAGTTTGTATTAGCTATCTTTGAGAGCATTCTTCTCTACAACCTTGTAACTGAGCAGCTGTGTACATTTTGTATCACAGATTATTTCCGAAATAAAAACACTTCAGTTGGATCATCAAACAATCCAACTGAATTATTTATATCTTGTGTTTTTACTTATTCAGTTCAGTTTTATTTTATAAGTGTTTTAAGTTTAAGAAAATATCAAGAATTGTATTCAACCCCCCTTCTACAATTCTGTTAGGTCATTTGGGATTAACAATTGGTATCAGAGCGAGCTTCTAACAAACAAGAAGTTTAAAGATCAAGACCAAAAACAGAAACCATGGTGAAGAAGGATGCAGGTGTGAAGATACCAGTTCTTGATAAGGACAATTGCTTTCACTGGAAAGTAAAGATGCATTTACATCTCATGTCTATGGATGAGAGATATGTAGACTGCATTGAGAAAGGTCCACACGTTCCCATGAAGGTTGCATCTAGAGTTGGACTGCCAGATGATGCTCCTGATGTGGAAATTCCAAAACTTGTCTCAGAATGGACTATTGAAGATGTTGCAGAAGTCCATAAAGATAAAAGAACCATGAACATTCTGTTT
The DNA here is from genome assembly GCA_030848705.1 of Heracleum sosnowskyi. NCBI lineage: Eukaryota > Viridiplantae > Streptophyta > Magnoliopsida > Apiales > Apiaceae > Heracleum > Heracleum sosnowskyi. The sequence goes on along the minus strand of CM061243.1, from coordinate 110,367,982 downwards.
AATGGTTTGGAGCAAGAGATGTTTGACAATGTCATAAACTGTACGACCTCCAAAGAAGTATGGGACACTGTCAGAACACTATGTGAAGGAACTGAGCAAGTAAGGGAGAACAAAATGCAACTCCTTATACAACAATATGAGCACTTTCACTTTAAAGCTGGTGAAACCCTAAATGACACGTTTAGTAGGTTTCAAAAGCTTTTGAATGGATTAAAGTTGTATGGGAGGATCTATCAAACCAAGGATTCAAACCTTAAATTTCTTAGAGCTCTTCCAAAAGAATGGAAGCCTATGACTGTTTCTCTAAGAAACACTCAAGAGTACAAAGATTACACTCTTGAAAGGCTGTATGGAATATTAAAGACATATGAGTTAGAAATGGAGCAAGATGAAGAAATTGAGAAGGTACAGAAGAAGGGTGGATCTATTGCATTGATTGCATCTGTGAACCAATTGGAAGATGACACTGAAGAAGCTGCAAAGGCAACAACTAGTCGAGCTAGTTGTAGAAGTGATGTTATCAAGGGTAAAGGTAAGATGACAGAAGAAGAAGAACCAGAACCAGCCAACTTGGATGACTTAGATGAGATTGATGAACACATTGCTTTTCTGTCAAGAAAATTCTCTAAGTTCAAGTTCAAGAGAAACTCAGAAGCAAGGCCACCAAGGAGAGACTTTCAACCTAACAAAAGTAACTGGATTGAAAAGTCTAAATCTAAATGTTTCAATTGTGGAATGCTTGGTCACTTTGTTGGAGACTGCAGAAAGCCCAAGATTGAGAAGAGCAACAGGAAATTTGAGCCTGTTGATTATAAAAAGAAATACTTTGAACTTCTCAAGCAAAAAGAAAAGGCTTTCATGTCTCAGGAGTATGATTGGGCTGGTAATGGTGAAGATTCTGATGATGATGTTGAATATGTCAACTTGGCTCTTATGGCTAACAATCATGAGCAGGAAGCAAGCTCCTCAAGCAACCAGGTAACAATTACTAATCTTTCTGAGCTTTCTAAAGAGGAATGCGATAGTGCAGTAAATGAAATGTCTACTGTATTGTATAATTTGCGTGTTACTCTTAAATCACTTACCAAAGAGAATTCAAGAATAAAAGAGACTAATTTGCTCTTAAGTGATAGGAATGCAATGTTAGAAGCACAGCTCATTGAATTTGAGAAAATGAGATGTGTTAGTAGGGATGCTAAGAAGGAACTTGAGAACGTGTTACAAAGGGAAGAAATTCTTAAGACACAGCTTGAAATAGAACAAAGTGTGATTGCTAAATGGAAAGATGCCAGGAATGTTGCTACCAACATCATTAATGTTCAAGGTATGGAATCTTTCTGTGAACAATCATGGAAAAAGAACAAAGAGAAACTAGGGTATGTTTGTGAAACCTTAGAATCAGAAACAGAGTCAACAAACAACAATGATCATTTGTTGAAGGTTGATATGTCAACGGAATGCAATGTTCCGTTGACAGATGAACCATCAACCGATCAGGGAGTTTCGTTGACAGACAAAAGAAAAGATAAACTCACTAGACTTAATGACAAGTATGGTCCTGTCACCAAGAACTTTGTTCAAGGTGAGTCTAGTAAATCAAAGAAAGTTGAGAAGCCTGTTGAGAGAGCTAATGTAGGTCACTTATCCAACAAGCAATTGAAAGATAAGTTAGAGAATGTTCAAGTTGAGGCTAAGGGAAATAAAAAGAATAACAGGAATGGCAAAGTAGGAATTAACAAACACAACAATTACACACCTGATAAATATGCTCCTAGAAAGACATGTGTTAATTGTGGAAGTGTTAGTCATTTATCTACTAACTGCAAATCTGTTAAGAAGACTGTTAAAGTGAAAATCCCCAAGCATGCAATGAATAGTTCTATGCCTACAATGCCTGTTATGCCTAACATGTTTGCTCCATATGCACAATTTCAAAATCCATATGCCAGCATGCCATTTGTGTCTAATCCATACATGAATATGTTTAATGTGCCACAAATGCCATGGAATATGAATAACATGTTTGTTCCTCCAATTATGCATGCTGTGAATGAAAATGTGAGCAAACATCAGAAATCAACACCAAGGATAAAGATTGACTTAAATCAATCTGAGCCCAAGGTGAAAAATGATATAAAAGGAAAAGCAAAGGCTAACAAAACAAGACCCAAGGAAACTTGGGTACCAAAATCAACTTGATTTGGTTCTATTGTGTGCAGGGAGACAAAAGGAATCTTTGGTACTTGGATAGTGGTTGTTCAAGACACATGACTGGTGATTCTACCCTGCTCACAGAGTTTCAGGAAAGAGCTGGCCCTTGTATTGCTTTTGGAGATGACAGCAAAGGCTACACTAAGGGATATGGCTTGATTTCAAAAGAGAATGTCATCATAGATGAAGTTGCATTGGTGGATGGTCTTAAGCACAATTTGCTTAGTATCAGCCAACTTTGTGACAAAGGATTTTTAGTTACTTTTTCTAAAGAAGCCTGTGTTGTTTCTAAAGGAGGAAACAACAATGTGGTAATGACTGGATTCAGAAGAGGGAATGTGTACATTGCTGACTTTAGTAGCACAAGTCCAGAAACCATCACTTGCCTCTTCAGCAAGGCAAGCAAGGATGAAAGTTGGCTATGGCACAAGAAATTATCTCATCTGAACTTTAAAGTTATGAATGATTTGGTGAGGAAAGATCTTTCTAGAGGAATTCCACAAGTGGAGTTTTCCAAGGATGGTTTGTGTGATGCCTGTCAAAAAGGGAAACAAAAGAAGGCATCATTCAAAAGCAAGACAGAGTCATCAATTGTCCATCAGCTTGAGTTGCTTCATATGGATTTGTTTGGCCCCGTAAATGTCGTGTCTATTTCAAAGAAGAAATATTGTCTTGTGATTGTTGATGATTTTTCTAGATTTACATGGACTTTCTTTTTGCTCTCCAAGGATGAGGCAAGTGAAATCATTATCAATCACATCAAGATGGTAAACAATCATCCTGACTTGAAAGTAAGAAGGATTAGGAGTGACAATGGGACAGAATTCAAGAATTCAAGCATGAAGGTGTTCTGTGAAGAAAATGGTATTTTGCATGAGTTTTCAGCAGCAAGGACACCACAGCAAAATGGTGTAGTTGAAAGGAAAAACAGAACACTTATTGAAGCTGCAAGGACAATGCTAGATGAATCAAAGTTACCAACTTATTTTTGGGCTGAGGCAGTTAATACAGCTTGCTTCACTCAGAATATTTCTTTGATTAATCAGGCCAAAGGAATGACCCCTTATCAGCTACTCAAAAGAAAGAAGCCACTATTGGATTTTCTTCATGTCTTTGGATGCAAGTGCTTTGTTCTGAGAAATCAAGCTGAGCATTTGGGGAAATTTGAAGCAAAGGCAGATGAAGCAATATTTGTGGGTTATGCAGCAGGGAAAGCCTACAGAGTCTACAATCTCAGAACCAACATTGTTATGGAATCTGTACATGTTGTTTTTGATGATCTCAAAATTCAGGGTCTCTGTGATGAAGGTTTCCATGAAAGTCTTTCTTTTGAAAATGAGGAAGGAGATCAAATGGATCATGTTAAGGCTACTGAGAAACAGCCTAAAGTTGTTGTATCTAGCACAGATGAAAGCAGCAGTGAAGATGAAATTGCTGCATTAAGATTGAAAAGAATAGCTGCTAGTAGACCAAATGGACATTCCGTTGACAGTCAGAATGAGCGTTTCGTTGATAGTCAGAATGAGCGTTTCGTTGACAGTCAAAATGGACAATCCGTTGACAGTCACAGAAATGCTTCCAGGAGTGATCATTTAGGGACAACAAACCTAGGGGGAGTTTCTCAAGGACAAATATCCAATCAATGCAATCATGATCATGAAGCTACCTCTTCAAGAGCAAATCTACCTCCCTCAAGGAAATGGACTAAAGATCATCCCTTTGAACTAATTATAGGTGATGTGTCTTCAAAAGTCCAAACTAGAAGAGCAACTCAAGAAGAATGTCTATATAGCAGCTTTCTGTCTCAAGATGAGCCAAAGAAAGTTGAGGATGCACTTCTAGATCCAGATTGGGTCTTGGCTATGCAAGAAGAGCTAAACCAATTTGAAAGGAACAATGTTTGGAAGCTGGTGCCCAAGCCTAAGGACAGGAGTGTCATAGGCACAAAATGGGTGTTCAGAAACAAGATGGATGAAAATGGCATAGTCACAAGGAACAAAGCTAGATTGGTTGCAAAAGGCTATTCACAGGAAGAAGGAATTGATTTTGATGAAACCTTTGCTCCTGTTGTAAGACTAGAAGCAATAAGGATTTTCCTAGCCTATGCAGCCCATGCCAATTTCAAAGTCTATCAAATGGATGTGAAGAGTGCTTTTCTGAATGGGGAATTGGAAGAGGAGGTGTATGTAAGTCAACCTCCTGGTTTTGAAGATGATGATTTTCCAGAATATGTATACTTCCTCCTCAAAGCACTCTATGGTTTGAAACAAGCACCTACAGCCTGGTATGACACACTTTCACAGTTCCTCCTTGAGAATCACTTCACTAGAGGTACTGTAGATAAAACTCTTTTTCACAGGGTTGTGAATGGTTCTACTATACTTGTTCAAATTTATGTAGATGACATAATCTTTGGGTCTACAGATGTGAAACTTTGTCAAAAGTTTGCCAAGCTTATGCAAAGTAAATATGAAATGAGCATGATGGGAGAATTAACTTACTTTCTTGGTCTTCAAGTGAAGCAAGTTAATGAAGGCATTTTTATTAGTCAAACAAAATACATTCATGATTTATTAAAGAAGTTTAATTTAATGGAATGCTCTCCTGCCAAAACTCCCATGCCTACTGCCACCAAACTTGAATTGAATACTAAGGAAAAATCTGTGGACATTTCAGGTTACAGAGGCATGGTAGGCTCACTTTTATATTTAACAGCTAGTAGACCTGATATTATGTTTGCTACATGTCTATGTGCTAGATTTCAGGCTGATCCTAGGGAATCCCATTTAGTTGCTATTAAAAGAATTTTCAGATATCTCAAAGGAACACCAAACCTTGGCATTTGGTATCCTAGAGAATCTGGTTTTGAACTAATTGGTTATTCAGATGCAGATTTTGCAGGATGTAAAATTGACAGGAAAAGCACAACAGGCACCTGTCAATTCTTAGGAAACAAGCTTGTCTCATGGTTCAGCAAGAAACAAACTCAGTTTCTACCTCTACAGCTGAGGCTGAGTATATTGCAGCTGGAAGTTGTTGTGCACAGATTTTATGGATGAAAAATCAACTACTTGATTATGGAATAAGAGTTGATAAAATTCCTATTTTCTGTGACAACACTAGTGCCATTGCCATTACTGAGAACCCAGTGCAGCATTCAAGGACCAAGCACATTGACATCAAGTACCACTTTATTAGAGAACATGTTATGAATGGTACTGTGGAGTTACATTTTGTTCCAAGTGAACAACAACTTGCAGACATCTTTACCAAGCCACTTGATGAATCCACATTCTCAAGATTAGTAAGTGAGCTAGGTATGCTAAATTTCTCTTAATTATTTTGAGATTTTTGCAAGTTAAAAATGCAGCCAGAAACTTGCAATGTTTTTCTGTGATTTAATTTTCTTATGAAAAAGTGAAATTTTGTCTAAGTCAAAATTACTATGTCAACGAAACGAACCATTCCGTTGACAGTCTTAGCATTTTTCTGGGTGTTCCGTTGATAGCTCTTTTATATCAACGAAACGCAGCTTTATCAACGAAATAAGACGGGACTTTAACCGCCCAATCTGATTCGTTGATGTAGTGCTTTTTAATCTGAACCGTTGAAACTGCTCGTTCTTTATCACGATCTATGCATACACCCCTGTAAGTATAAATCGTGGTAATATTTAATTCTAACGGTTACTTTTTAAGCCAATCAGGTAATTTAGATTAATTATTGGACTTAATTTCTGAGAATTTTTGGGGGAGTATTTAAGAAATTTCAATTTCTTTATGTCATTTCTACCTGTTCTCAAAAATTCCAAAAGTTTTTCTATCTTCTTCTCTCTAACAAGTAATACAGCTCGAAGCTTTTCCTCACTCAACAATGGCACCCATAGTCAAGCTTATGTCTGCTGGTGGGTTCATCTATGAGAAGAACAATTCTATTCCATTTGTTGTTAAGGAGAGTCCGAACAGCATCTTTTTCAAGATGATGGACTTCATGAGGAACTGTAAGTTGGGCTATGCGATGTTTCACTCTACACCACTCTACAATGAAATAATCGAGGATATTTGGACCTCATGTGAGTATAGTGGAACAAACTGCACACTGCAATTCACTCTTCAAGGTAATGAGTACATAGTTAATTCTGATGTTTTGCAAGCATGTTTACATATTCCTGATAATAACTGTGATGCTTTGCCCTCTAACACTGAAATAACTACCATGCTAAATTCTATAAACTACTCTTTGCCTACTGATAATCTGGGTAGAATAATTAGGAGAGGTTTGGTTAGGGAATACAGTTATTTAGCTGATGCATTCATTAAGGTCTTTTCTGGAAAGATTAGTAATTTTGATGCATTAACTAACTCTATGTTAATTCTCCTAACCATGCTTCTAAATGATAGATATTACAACTTTAGCACCCAACTTATGTATGAAATTGGTGCTAAGTTGGGTGATAAGGCAAATAGGAAGAAAAATATCTATTATGCAAGGTTTCTGATGATGCTGGCTAATCATGTTAGTCCAGCACCATTAGTTATCTCTAACCCTACTGCCAGGTTTGAGTGCTTTGTACAAGAGAAGAGAGTATTGACAGACATACTGAGGCTGAACCACAATGGTGATGTTCTAGTGGTGTATCTGCCAATCATTGAGGTAACTACTGCTATCCCTGTCAGTATAGCTGTTACTTCCATTGTTTCATCCAACCCAGTTGCTATGGAGTCTGTAGCTGTGACCCAACAGGCTCCTGCCCCAGCAACAAAACCAAAATCTAAGAAATCCTCCAAGCCAACCTCAGGTGCTTCTCAAAAGGCACCTGTTGTAAAAACTACCACACAACCTAAGGGGAGTGTGTCTGGAGTTGTGAGAGGTGAGGGAAGGGGTGAACATAAAAGAAACCCCAAGAATAAGGAAGGTGAGGTAAGTGTTTCCCAGCCTAGCCCCATTGTGTCTTCCCAACAAGGCACAATGAGTAAAATGGATTTAAGCACAAGTCTAATTGCATCCTCCCAAAAGGATGTAATTATTGAAACAAGCTCTCAACCTAGAGCACAGTCCAAAAGGGTAAGGGACACTTCAAGCCCTCAGTCTACATTTTCCCAATACCAAAGGAGAGTGAAGCAAAAGTCCAAGGGTTCACAGGGTGCACACACACTGGAAGCAACACTTCCAGTTTCTCAAATTCAGTTTGATGTAACCCCTATTATAACTCTGGGGTTACAGTCCCATTCTCTGAACATCAACCTTGAACTATCTCCATCAAATTCACCAACTCTATCTCTAGATGTGGACATGATCCATACATCTATTCCTGATTCTCCAACTCTAATCTTGGAGAAGCCCCACTCTGAAGTTGGTGGCCATCACTTGTTAAGTGATTTGTTGGGCCATCAACCAATTTTTTCTGAAGTTGCAAGGGGATCTGTGGACCAAACTCTCAAATCAATCATCACAGACTCTACTGTAACTTCTCATTCTCAAAGTGCTTTCTTGACTTCATCAACGAAACAGTCTATTTCGTTGACAAGTGTTTCTCCATCAACGGTATCCATACCGTTGACAGTTCAAACTACCATTCCGTTGATAGGTCATTCTACACCCCTTATTGAAAATCTAGTCGTTTCCACAACTAGTGTAGATGACCTGGTGGTAGTTGAGACACTTTTAGGATTGAGAGGGAGTGAAACTGAGAGGCTGGCTTGCAGCCAGGCAAAAGGAGAGAATGAGAGTGAGAGGCTGGCTATTTCTTCCAGCCAGGCAAAAGGAGAGATTGAGAGTTCCACCTTAGTAGGTGAAGGTGAGGGTGTGAGAGGTGTGAGCCATGGGGAGCCCATGATGCAAGAAAATAGAGGAGAGAGAGAAGGGACTACAGGAGTCATAAGGGAGGAAGCAGCCATTGCTAGTGAGTCAATGGAGGTCAATGAGGGAGAAAGGGAACTTACTTTCCAAGAGCATTATCAACAGACTCTGGATAGTATTTCCCTGGATCCTGAGACCTTTACTCATCCTGTGTCAGCCTATCAAGTTTTGGCTCAACAGGGCAATGTGGAGGCAGAGAGGTCACTACAACTGATTCATACAACTGCATCAATGCAAAGAGCAAAGGATGCCTTGACCAATCTATCTCCAGAAGCTGCAGCAAGTGGTGAGTTTGATTTCTCTGATGATGAGGACATCTTTGGTGACAATCAGGTGGCCACTACTTCACAGACTGGGACTTCTGTGGTGCCTCATACACCAAACTGGCTTTCTCAAGATTTACAAGGAAGGATCTCCCTGGATGCTGCAATCACAAGGCAGTACAATGAGGCCTATCTGGCTCATGAGTCTGCAAATGCCAATGACAAGAAATTCTACAAGGCTATTATGGATTCACTGGAAATCCAAAGGCTACAGATGATGCAGACAAGGATTGAGGCTAGAGAAATTAAGGACTCAATTAGCAATCTCAAGGATGCTAATGACAGGAGGCTAGATGAAAAGCTTCCTCTTCTCACTGTGTCCAAGATGAACAGGTTTTTCTCTAAGGAACCTGAGGTGGCTACCTCCTTGAAGACTCTCTCTTCTAGAGTGGACAAGGTGGAAGCTACTTTATCTCATATGCAAAAGGAACAGGAGAAGCAGACACAACTGTTGGCCCAGCTAGTGGCAGCTCAAGGACTCCCAGTCATCTCTCTTGATGATAACAAAAAGGGGGAGAAATCTAAGGAGCTAGACATTCAAATCACAAAGGTTATGGTCCCAGCCATTTCCCTACCAAAGGAGCCACTAGCTATGGGGGAGTCAGGCAAAGCTAAACTGGACAGCATTGACCTGATTCAGCAAGCATCTATGAAGCTACAGCTTGCTGAACAGATTAAAGACCACTGGTCCAGGATAGATGAAAGAATCAAGAAGTTAGCTGATTCTACAAAGACTTCAGATCCATCAACGAATCAAGCTTCTTCAACAGAGCCATCAACGGATGCCATGGTTTTAGTATCAACGGAATGGGAGCCACAGACCAATTCTTCATATAAGGTAGAGCCCCTTCTGCATGGAGTCACTCAAGGATCAAGGAAGGAGAAAGGACAAACTTCATGCATCAGGGATGTGGAACAAGCTACATTGCAAAGAAGCTTATCTCCCAAGTCTCCTGCTAAACCAAAGGGCAAAAACACAGAAAGGACCTTCTATCCTGCACCTTATCCAGATGAGCACAAGCTTCTTGGTCTTCTCATCACAAAAAGCAAGGAAAGCAATGATTATGAGGTAAGGAAGCAAAGGGCAATTGTCTACAGGAATGGACAACAAATCTGTGTTTGGGCTGGTCACCCAAACTTTGCTGAAGCCAAGGCTGAAGAGTCAGAAAGAGCAGCAATGCAAGCACTTGCAGTTGCTCAATCTCTTGATGAAGAAGAAAGACAGCAAGAAGAAAAAGCCAGAGAGAAAAGGAGTGCAAAGAAGAGCACAAGGCAACCAAATGCAAGAGCTAGGAGAAATATAGCCTTTGAGAATGATGACTCTCAGAGTATTGCATCAGACTCTTCTGTACCAACTGCACCTCCAACAATTCCTGATCCAGCTCTAGGGGAAAAGTTAGCCTTTGATCCTAAACATCCTGTTAATTTCCATGATCAGCCAATTGAGCCAAAGGAAGAGCCAATTGAGTTTGATGAGGCCAACTTTCCAAAATTCCTCTTTGAGATGGATTCAAAGAAGAAATCTAAGCAAAGGGCTACCAAGGCTAAGCCAATTCTAGTAAGGAGACCACAAGCTGAAAAACCTCCTACCAACCCAGAAGACTTCATCTACATTGTTGATATCAGGGAGGAGTCTGACCTACATATCCATCTTAATGACCTAGTTGAAGTAAGAGGAATAGCAGCTTCTTACAAACTACCAGAGAGATTGGTGTTTGTCTACAAGGGTGGGAGAGAACAGGTTTGGCCTCTACATAGAATTCTGGGAGAAGACTATCAGACACTGCTATCTGTGTTTAAATGCCTGAAGAAAGATTTTGGTTTTACCAAAACAGCTAAGTCTGAAGTTGTTTCCAAAATTTGCCAAATCAAAGCTAGCTGGAACAAGCCTGGTGCACTTCCCAGAGTATTGAAGGTTCCTCAAACAGGAAAGAAAATTCATCTCCAACCTTTTTGGATGATGGAATTCAAAGACAAGGACAACTGTAGAAGATTCTTCAGAATAGAAGACCAACTGGAGAAGGCATCCAATGAAACTCTAAGATTAATGCAATCCAAGTTGGGGGATCAAGATGAAGAAGAGAAGATTTTCTACAGAAGACTTCAAGCTTAGATTGAGGAGAACAATGCAAGAAAAGGGAAGAAAACAAGACCACAGAGGCAAAGATGAAAAATCTGCTCAGTCTAGAGGAGCAACTCTATGCACTTGTTTTGTAAGATTTTCTACTTTGTATTTTAATTAAATTCAATGAAGCTCAATGCAATTTCTACTTTTATCATGTGTAATTTGACTGAGTGTTTTTGTTATCATCAAGGCTCTTGATTTATGGCTGTTATTCTATCAGTCATAAATTGGGGGAGATTGTTAGGAATATGTTGTTCTTGATGATAATTATAAAAACACTTAGTAGATTTTGTATTAAGTCATTTTGTAACTGTCAACGGAATGGCATGCTTTGCAGTGTTTCGTTGACAGGAAGCTCATCAACGGAATGAGTGTTGTAGCAATTGCACTGTACAATACTTCACAGTTTGATATGCATTTTGTTGTATGTACTAGATAGGTTTTCTAAGTCATGTTGACTAAGTAATAGATAGGCAAAATAGGTTGGTCAATTGTAAGTATATCATGCCTTGTAATTTTGCCTAAGTGAAGACATGTCAACGGTATGAAGATTACTCTATCAACGGAACAAGGATACACCATCAACGGAATGAAGTTTACTCATCAACGAAATGGAGTTTACTCATCAACGAAATGGAGAATAAAGCTATCAACGAAACACATCTCCCTGCTATCAACGAATCATTATTGCTGTTCTGAATAGTTGACAAAGTGATAGTGACAGTTTACTGAACAGATCTAAAGGTGATGTGGAAGTGTACTTTGCATTGGAAACCATTAAAATGGACATGGGGAATAAGGAAACATCCCAGTTTTCCATTTGGGTCTTGGGAGTGATCATAATAAGCATAAAGACAAAAGCAAGGATCTCCAAGGACCACTGGACAAAGGGATGAAAAGCAAACTATTGGCGGTTACCTTTAGTGTACTTTAATGTAGCCAAAAATAGCTTTGTAAACTTGGGAATATATAACCAAGTGTAGCAGTTACTTTAAGAGAGAGAGAAGAAAAACAAATAGTTTGTATTAGCTATCTTTGAGAGCATTCTTCTCTACAACCTTGTAACTGAGCAGCTGTGTACATTTTGTATCACAGATTATTTCCGAAATAAAAACACTTCAGTTGGATCATCAAACAATCCAACTGAATTATTTATATCTTGTGTTTTTACTTATTCAGTTCAGTTTTATTTTATAAGTGTTTTAAGTTTAAGAAAATATCAAGAATTGTATTCAACCCCCCCTTCTACAATTCTGTTAGGTCATTTGGGATTAACAATCTATCAGAGCTTCTTTAACTTTCCTAGTTTCTTCTTCAGAAAGAAAACCAAGGAAATAATCATTCATACTCTATAGCTCCAGTCTTCACTCCACCACTAGGATCACTAAGAACTAGACATCAGGAATGATCTTGAATCTAAACACTTTGTCTTGACAGATCTGTTCTTGAAGTGTCCTCTTGATTTTCATTGTGGTGTTGATCTGACTAATTGATCCTTCTCCTGCTCCCCCTGAGTTGTTGACGGTGTGATCTGTTGATTCTGTTAATTGACTAGTGGATCCTGTAGAAGTTTGAGGATCTCCATCACTGTCACCACTTGGTCCAGAATCATTATCATCATGATTATTATTATCACCGGGAACAACTTCAGGTTCTTCCTCTATGTCAGAGAGATCTCCTAATAGATTTTCAAATACCAAGGATTCAGAGTTCTCTCTAGTTTGCAGGCCTGATATTTTGGTGTCGTCGAATGTTACATTTAAGCTTTCCAACACCTTCTTGTCTTCAATCACATATACCCTGTAAGCTTTAGATTCCAGAGAATAGCCCAGAAAAATGCCTTCATCTGCTTTGGCATCAAACTTGCCTAGATGTCCTCCATCTTTTAGTACAAAGCACTTTGCACCAAACACATGAAAAATCTTCAATGTTGGTTTCTTGTTGGCCATTAACTCATACGGAGTCTTATTATGATCTTTGTTAATCAGGGTTCGATTCTGAGTGTAGCAAGCTGTATTCACTGCTTCAGCCCAAAAGTAAGTGGGAAGTTTTGATTCATTCAACATGGTCCTTGCTGCTTCAACCAAGGTCATGTTCTTCCTTTCCACTACTCCATTCTGTTGTGGAGTTCTTGGTGCTGAAAACTGTCTTGATATTCCTTTCTCTGAACAGAAATCATTTAGAACTGCATTCTTGAATTCAGTTCCATTGTTTGATCTGATTTTCCGTACAAGTAGCTTAGCTTCCACTTCTATCTTTTTGATGTGATCAATGATTAGTTGTGTTGCTTCATCTTTTGAATGTACGAACAACACCCACGTGTACTTGGAGTAGCCATCCACCATCACCAATGCATATCTTTTTCTTGAAAGTGACATAACATTTACTGCACCAAATAAATCCATATGAATCAGTTGTAATGGTTCATCAATGCTTGTCATTTCTTTGCTTCTATGTGATGCTTTCTTTGACTTCCCTTTTTCACATGCTTCACATGGTCCCTCCTGATTGAATTCCATCAAGGGCAACCCTCTCACTAACTCTCTCTTTATCAAAGAGTTCATAGTTTTGAAGTTCAAATGTGAGAGCTTCTTGTGTCATAGCCAACTTTGTTCTGAAGATGCCTTTCCATAGAAACATGTAACTTCTCCTTCACTGGTAGAACTTAAGTCAGCTATGAACAGGTTTCCTTTTCTCACTCCCAGTAGAGTAAGCTTCTCATCCTTCCTGTTGGTGATCAAGCACTTGTCCTTTCTGAAATCTACATTGTAGCCTTTATCACAGAACTGACTGATACTTAGAAGATTGTGCTTCAATCCTTCAACAAGAGAGATGCTTCTAATTGTTATCCTTGACTCCAATTATTAGTTGTTATCAATGATACCAATCATTGTAAACATGATGACATTCCTTTTCCAACGTAGTCATGTCCCGTGATGAAAACCTTTGCTGTCATCTCCAAAGATTATTGACGGAACATCTTTCTCAATCACATTTGATAGCAAGTTCTTTCTTCGATCATATGTCTTCAGTAGTAATGACCAAGAAACCATATAAATCGATTAACCTGATTTGCCCTGCACTCACAAATGGATTAAAAGTTCTTGGTACCCAACTTATTTGCTTGGGTCCAGATGGATTAGAGATTTTGCTTTTAACAGAGGTAACAACAGCTTCAACCTTTACATGCTTATTCTTATCTCTGACTGACCAGCAGTCTTTGCCCTAATGTGATTCTTAAACATGTTTTTTCTATTATTAATGCAAGTACTAAGAGATGCATTCATAACATTTAAATAAGAAGGCATGTTAATAAGAATACATGGCATACATTTAGCATTATGACATTGCAGATAAGAAATGTGCAAATTAGGCATTTTAGAAAATTCAGTACTTTCTACTTTAACCGATATACACAAGTGTAATAGGTATCAAGTAGATTTACAGGTATTCAATAATTTTCTAAATACACATGGAATAAAAGAATTAACAATTAGATCACTAATTCTATCTAATCCATTCTGTTGTTGTATGTCATCTAACTTTCTCTATTACCTAAGTCAGTTTTAGATATAGCTTGGTGTTCTACAAATTCTACTGACACTAAAGGTAATTCTTCCATCTTTTAAACTGATTATCCCTTAACAAAAAATTCAGAATAAATGAGCAAATCTTGTTCTACTAGGGATACTGAAACTTTGCTTAACGAAGGTCTTATATGCCAGAAACTTAACCCCTAAAACTAAAAGTTGTTTCTTAAGAAAGTTCAAGGAAATGATACCTGAGATATGTGAGGTGAATCATCTTTAGAGATTGCTATGAAAGCAAGATATCCATGATCTTCTCGTCATCTGATCCATCCCAACTCTTTCCTTAAGCAATATAAGTTTCGTCCTGATGCTTCCTCAACAAAGCATTCCACTTTTGTTTCAGCTCATTAACTGAGTCCCTATTCTTCTTTGTTTGTCAGGCTCCTTGTACTGTGTAGCAAACCCTGATAGTTTCTTGTAACATAGTGTTGGGTTTCGGGGCAACAAACGCAGCGAAAACAGTCGTAAAAACAATAATAATCTGAAACCCTAACCCTAGGATCCGTGTACAAGACATGGCTGATTATGGAGAAACGAAATCATACCTTAATCGAGCTTATAATATTCAGAAACTTGGAGGTCCTTGTTGTAACCACCACGCAGCCCTTGTTCAAGATCTGCGTCGCCAAAGTAGTCCACACGAACGCTTGATCGTCCAACGATCACGAAGTTGGTACTAGCCAAATAAAACCGCCCTCAAAACCTTCTCTCTCTTTGTTTCTAGCCTCTCTAATATGCAGAGCTGCTAGGGTTTTTCTGAAAAACGAATTTTCAACTTAACCTAAAACAATACATCATAATGTATTTATCTGAAAAGAGAATTTTGGGCCTTGCTTAATCTGATTGGGCTTCCAAAACCCAATCTGATTATTAGTATTATTAATTATTATATTCGAATTATTATATAATTAATCAAGTCCTACTTAATTAATCCAATAATTCAATAATAATAATAATTCAATTAAATTCGAAATTTAATTAATGCTCCGTTTAAAACGTTCTTTATGTGTAACCCTTTAGGTTATTATTACGTTGGCAATAATTTTAATATCTCATAATAAAATTATAAACAATGAGCGGCATCTAGTAATACATCATTGCTACCCAAGTAATAATAATTGGTGATCCAATTAAACCTTTCGTGACTAATGTTTCCGTGTAATATAATCCCTTTAACCAAATATTATAGATTAAACTCGAGGCATGTTATTAGTCATCCTCTTCAACATTTAATCCAGGTTTCCTTGATCAATGAGTAGACTATTAAAACAAATCAATATTTGAGCATGGCCATGCATTTTCATAGTCTCACTCAATCAAGAGGCCAATAATATCTCTCCTAATAATAGGAGGGTTAAATCCTATATCTATCATTCATATTTCTCATACGACTCATAATATACCCGATGTCCACTTTTATCATCACCCGGTCAAAGGTAACTTTTAATGTAATCAAAGTATATTAATCCTCGTATAGAAATATAATGATCTCAAGTCTAAGGATCATTACACCATTATCACTGTGAGCTATTCTAATGACTTTATTACCATGTAGAATATCACTGTGGGTCAATCCGGTGCCATGTAGAATATTACATGCACCTATGTTCTTGACTTTAGTATCACTATACCTATGACCAATGAGATGTGGTCATTTAGTCAACGATCATACTAATCTTTATGCATCATAATTGTCCCAATTCATAATGCTTAATTAGGGATATTTTAGGAATATAAACACTATTCTTATAATCTCATTTTTAAGTCACATACTTAAAGATATAGAATACGTGTTCGTTATTCCAAGGATATTTATTACTCTAACATTAATATCGCAGTAAATAAAGACATAATAATTGTTGTTGAATAATCAATAGAACATAATTATTATTAAATAACAAAATAGTGTTTCCCGGAAGTACAATTGTATTGTCTCTAGGGCACTAATACTAACACATAGTTCTTATCATAGTTGAAACTATCAATCTTGTTTTTGTCACCATCTCAGTCTTTTAACTACCTCTTGAACTGAATCCTGAAGAGTCTTTGCTTCGGAATAAATAGGCCTGATCCTTGGATGTAGCTTTTGTACTCCTTCTGAATCTGATGTGACTAAACTTCCTTGACATGTTAAACACTGATCTGTAGTCCAGTCTCTCAAGGTTTTCTGAAGTGTACAAGTCACTTCCATCTACCTGAGCTTCCTAAGATTCAGCTACTAGTAATTCTTCTATTCTGTTCTGAGGTTCCAGCAATAATGTATGTTACTGAGATATTTGAATGTCCATTCCATTGTCTCTAACCTCCTCAATTCCTTTCCTTATATTCTCTTTTGATTCGCAGATAAATGTAGCATTGGTACAATTCACTTTGTGATTGTGTATCCCTGAATCAATAGAGGTGATTAAAAATCTCTTGAAAAAATGTATCCGTAGAAACTTCTTCCTTTCCTGCATCTGAAAATCTAGTGGGATCCTATGGAGTAAGCCTTTGAGGAAATTCCACAATTTTCTTCAGTAGGTTCTGAAATCAGCTTCTTTAAATTAAGACAACCATTTCCTTCAATTCCCGTGTTCAGGGATTTTCCGTCTGAATAACACATGGTCAACTTTTTCTTCAAAAGATTAAAATCATCTTTACCGCTCGGAGGAATCTTGAATCTAACAATCTTTTGAGAACCCTTGGCTTAGGATATGAAATATTTTATATTCCAAGAATTTCGAACTTTTTGAAAAATAAAATATTTCAAGAATAAAATTCAAATTATTTAAAATTCAAAAATTTCAAGAAATGAAAATTTTGAAAATTAAAAAATCCGAAAATTCTAAGAACTTGAATGTTTGGTCTAAAACACCGGATCTGATCTGTATATCGATCAACAAGCTCTGATACCAATTGTTAGGTCCCGAAGTATCGTAGAAGGGGGGTTGAATACGATACTCACTAATTATAAAAAAAATTCTTTCGAATCTTTTACGGATAATTAAACTAGTGTTCTTGTAGTGGGTTCGTGTTCTTGAGGGTGAATAGTAATTCGGACATGACAATAACAACACGAGATTTTCCAAGAGTTATATTCGACTATAAATCTTGAAGGGGTGCTACACCCAGTAAATAAATTTACCGGCTTCCAAGAACAATTTGTTCTTGCTTCTACAAACATTGAACAAATAAAATCCTAAACAATGTTTGTATCTATTTGTTTGTCTAAAGGATTTAATTACCGGAGAAACTTTATAATGGCCCTTAAGATTGAACAAAGTTTGGGCATTATAACGTTTCCCCGGTCAGAAGTTCAGGTATAAAATAATTGTCTCCTTCTCTGTCTCTCTCTGTATTTCTTCACTTCGTCGAAGAAGATGAAGAACAGAAGAAGTACTCTTCAATAATGTCTTCTGCTTCAGATGTGTAGACTTTTATAGTTTTCAAAAGAAAACTATCGAACACTACTTTTTGAGTTGTGTCCACTCAATTCTTCATGCTGTAGAAAGAAAAACCATCAAAGAAAATCATCTTGATAGTTTTCTAAAAGAAAACTATCGAACCATCCTTTGTTTCCTTTTTCAAACCACTTTGATGGTTTCTTATAAAGAAACTATCGAATACTCCTTTTTAGTTTTAATAAATTTATAAAATAAACTTTATTTAAATTTATAATAAACTTAATTAATAAGTTTAAAATAAATTTATTTAAGTTTATAAAATAAATTTCATAAACTTATTAGAGCATTAAAAGTATCAACGTAGTCAAAAATCTTGGCCCCAACAAAGCTGAACTGGCTCCAGTGTGAACCCACAAAAAACTATCGAACAAAAACTATCGAAGCTTTTTGAAAAACCATCGAACCAACCAAAAACCATCGAAGTGGTTTTTGGCCAACCTTGTCAATGTCCAGTTTAGTACCCAAGGTTTGGTTGGTCAACACTTGAACCTTCAAGTTTCCTTTCTTGCAGTTCCTTTATTGAGGTTTCAACTTTTGTACACTTAACACCTTTTGACTGTACGATTTTCCTTTCGACAATTTAGCTTCTCATGGTTTTCTTCAACACTCATAATTCTTGTTAATCTGCTTGATATTTTCTGGAATTATCATGTCGGACTTCATCAATTCTTTCTGTAGAATAAATGTGTTGATCTTCTTCATATGTGTTGACGCCTGGTGCAACTGGTCTGGTTCACAGACGACTAACACTGAATTGAATCTTCACATCTTCATTGCATTCCAATTGATAAGTCGACAACAGTACAAATTGCTTCAAACACAGATTGTCAATAAACAACGCACTTTCACTGGAATGCTTCTTGGTACTTAGACAACGTCTTCATTGGTACTACAATCTTGAATACTTCATTCTCTGTTCTTCACTGATGCTCGAACATATAAATGAACTTCTGTCAGTGAGTATAACTTCAAGACTGTAGCTATCTTATTTAACCTTTGTCTTTACCCTGTATTCAATTAAACCAGATTCCTATGCTTCAAACACGGTCTATAACACAATCAATGCTAATACACTGAAATCTGCTTGTGGCACTTATGCTGAATCTACACACCTTCTGAAACCTTGAAAGTCTTCAAACCTTTAAAACACAAAAGATTTATATTGGTCGTCACGGTGACCGAATCAACAATAACTACAATAGTATGTAGAAAATATGAAATAATTATAACTCATCAAGATAGATATCTCACAACTGCCAATGGAATCAAGGAAGTGGATTTCGACTATTTGGAATCCAAATGTATTAAGAGTAAGTGATTTCAGCAAGATTGAAACCACTATTGCTAATCAACGAACCAACAACTTCACGCAACGAATAAACCTGAAAATCAGGTCATAACTCACAAGTACAAAACATATGGATGTAACTCATCTCAGAAATAAGAACTTATGTTATAATTGGATTTTTATTTATCTCATTCAAATCAAAGGTTGAGCTGCTGGCCAGCCACGCATCAACCCCGGACCTGCTTATAGCAAAGCCCTCCACTGGATCCTTGGCCATCCTGGCCTTAATTATCTTCGACCATAAATTTGGTCCTCATTTTAAAAACATTCCAATTCTATTTTATATGCGTCAGGTGTCGGCACAAATGACAACCTTACTTCGACAATCAGGTGTCGGAAGAATCGACAACCTTAATACAACAATTGCTGGAAAACTCACGTTCCAGGAAACAGTTCAATTATGAAGAATCAATAAAGGAATAGCAATATAATCTAGTATCGACGAGATCGACACACAATAGGGAGTGCACATGACAAGTAGCAACATAATAAACATCGACGAGATCGATGCACAACTGGAATGATAATGAAGAATCAACAACAACATGCTTAACAAGGTTAAGTCTGATATACAACAGGCATTATAATAACAACAGAATTTGCAACAGCTCAATATGGAGTAGGGTTCAAAGAACAGGCTCCAGATGGCCTCAACAGTTGACAAGAAAGCTAAGTTCGAGTTTAAGAAAGATTCAAGGCAAGTTTATAACTAGGGAAAAATCAAGGCTTGCATAGGTACAAGATGGAAAATTGAATACTTGTAGAACAAGTATCACAACTTCAGAATCTCAACAAAACATTTTTCCCTCATAGGGTTCACAAGTTCCCACTCATCTAGGGTTGGCAATACTCCAACCTAATATTTAAAATCATGACTTTTGAAAGAAAGCCTTAGTATACGGCCCATAACTATCTTTTCAAACGTTTCAATATAATAAGTATATCTTTCCAATCAATCATAAAAATATGAATCTAAGTTCATAAAGTATAAAGGAATACTCGTCAACTTACGAGTTTAAATAAAATACTTGCAGTTCAATGCAAAAGAGTCATCATTAAATTTTTTAAGGAAAAAGTATGCCAATTGCATAATAATAATTCAAGGAAATATCAATCAATTAATAAGCAAGGGTATAAACACTTGCCTCTGGTCCTTAGCTATTTCGTAAAGCTGAAATAATACGATTCCTTCCTTATTCTGTCTTATCGCACGATCCTCGATTTCCGTCCTTCTTTGCTTTAACGCTCTAGTGAATACCACTTGTCTGCTCCTACCATTTGAATTCACGTGTCTTCCATTCTTACCGATATCTCCGTTGGAGGAAAAATACTTGCACATGTCCTCTACGAGTGTTGACGTCCCCTTGGTGCTACGTCACCTCACAAATAACCCAATCCGTCATAAACAATATCTCATCCTTTTCCGATAACTTTTATTTAACACATTTCGATAATCTGACTCGTATCGTCCAATAGTCTCTGTTGCATAGACAACCATATTTCAATTGATAGACCAATCACAATCAACCACATAAGTAATCCACGTAATTCGCTTGACGAAAATCCCCATACTATAAAAAGTCAACATCCAAGTCAACGGCCTTGTAAATCTCATTTTCTAACATTACCGACAAATTTCTATCCCAACTACCCCACACGATAATTTTAGACACAACCAAAGCCTTTAAACAAGTCTCAAAACAATGATTCACATTTATGACTCAACAACCAGATAACTCACATAATTCACATAGCACATATCGTCATTTAATTGTGATAAATAAATCACATAAGTCTTGTAACATCTAAGAAATATTTTTAGAAAAATATACGACTCTCATTTCAAAGGATTTAAACCTCAAAATATTTTTAGGTCAAAATCGGGTCATTTCTCCCAATATAACGATTTAAAAACAATTTAATCAATTAATTGAAAATTAATTGAAAATTTTCAAACACTCCAACTATTTTTAAATAATTAAACCAAGATAGAAAATAATTAAAATCAATTTTAATTAATTAAATCTAATTAATAATTAATTATTAAGAATTAACTGATTAAAAGAATTAATCAATTAATTAAATTAATTAATTATTAATAAAAAATAATTAAAATAATTAAATTTAATCAATTTGCTAATTTAAATAAATATTTATGAATTTATAAAATTTTCTGAATAATAAAATGTGTTTTTAAATCAAATATATGATTTTTAGAATTTTTAAAACAATTTTTGATTTATTTTTTTAAAATAAATCCCAGAAACAGTTTCCTGAAATGAAATTAGGGTTTTGGAAATCAAAACCGGGTCGGGTAAAAACTAAACGGGTTGCCAAGAAATTTTTCGGGTCGCCAAGAACGACCCACCGGAAAACTGGGTTTCCCAGTTTCCGGTCGGCGTCCGGCCACTGGAAAAATTTCGACAATGACTAAAACACTTCCAAAACACAAGGTTTTTGCAGAGATTTACATGGGAAATCAAAACAACACTCAATTCTAGTCAGAAACAACCCAAACGTGGTTGGAATCGAACCAAAAACTCGCAGGCGGCGGCACCACCGCGTTTCCGGCCACCCTCAGACATCAACCAAATTTAAAACTGTTAACCTGCAATCATTCCTCATGTCACGATCTATTCAATGATGTGATCACCCTCAAGAACCAAGTAACCGAACTAAAATCCGGCCAAAATCAAGAAAAGTCCGGCGAGCTTAAAGAAATTTCCGATTAGCTCGATTTAGAGCTCAAAAATTAAATTAAAAATTATCAACATACTCCAAATCGTACAACAAACATAATCAAGCCATCAAATATCAAGAACAATCAAGATTGAAGATTCGTCCAATTTAAATTAATAAATTCGAATAAATTAAAATAATTAAAAATGAGAAAAACTCAGAAATCATACCCACACGAATTTTGATGATGGATTTGGATATGGGGTGATGAGAGATTCGATTCGACTACTAGAGCGTCGAAATCGGATTCCGATAACGCCTTCAAAAGTTGGTTTGATTCTCAAGAACACGAAGAACACAGTTGAGAGATTTTTAGATATTTAACGATAAATAAGCTTGATTATACGCAAAATAATGTACGATACGCCTTTTTATATTAAACGGAAAATAATACCCCAAACAACATTTTTGGATCGATACTGATCTAATGGATCGCTTTAAATACAATTTAACAGAATAAACGCTTTAAATCTTTAATAAAGTAGAATACATGTTTTACGAGACGATAATCATTCATAAAGTACGGATAACTACAAGTATCGTTTAATAAAAGATATACGAACCAAAATACCTCCATTACGAATATTTCCGAATACTTCCCACTTTAACGAATGAAATATTGGTACGAACGATATACCAATTCCCCGAATAATTTGGGAATGATCTAAATTTTCTTTTCGATAATCAAAATAGAATAAAATAGTATGACATCCTTTTCAAAATAATTTCTAATTCCCCACACATTTAAACAGATAAAACATTTAATAATTTTTAATATGAAAATAAAATTTCATTTCACATCAAATATTAACACGTAATTTTCTCGGATCTTACATCCTTCCCCCTTTAACAGGATTCTGTCCTCAGAATCAGCTTGCGCAAACATATGTGGACACTTTTCCAACATTAACATTCCTCTACATCTCTTATGTATCCTTGCATTTCCTTCTTATCCCATATACTTTCTCGTTCTTTCCTGTAATTGAATCCGTTTCTTTTTCCATAACTCTTCCCTTAGTATAGCCCTTTCTCTTTGATCAATTCTGGTCAAATCCTAATTCCAATCATTTCTTCTAGTTAATCTCTTGTTATTATAACCTTAAAGCTCCGTCATTTCCAATTCTCGTACCAAAGATATTTACACCTCAAATCTCGCTTTCGCTCGTGATAATTCAATCGCAATTCCTTCGTTCAATAAGGTAAGGTAAATTATTCCCAACCTGGTGGCATACCTTCAAAATTATAGAGACAACAAGATTCATGATATTGAAATGAAAAGGTTCTGTATCATAGCAAATGTCCCACCATTGTGGTTACCAAGTTTGCATATTTTAGGGCAAACATCATTGGAAATAGAAGAATCACTGAGAGATCAATTTGACAACATGAACTCAATGTTGTGTGTTTCAATTAAGACAGTACTAAAGGTAATTAGCCTTCTTGTATTGCACAACACACAAGTGACGGCGTCCCATCAGACTTCTATCACACAGACAGATAGTCCTTGTGTCCCCTATAAATAGGGTTGTTTGTCTCAGTTGGAGTAGAGAAATTGAAAGGCATATGTCTAGGCCTATTTGTAAACACCGAGGATTCTACTCAACTTTAATTAAGATGTAATAAGTAAATAATAAAAATCAAATGTCACAGGAATCTCAGAAGATTATATCTGTCAAAGAATGAAGATTAAAGTCATCTACAGACTTGAAGTGATTCTACATTGAAAGAATCTCAATTTATTGATCAAGCCTCAATGAAGTATTCAAGCTCAGTGGATTTATTAAGGTGACAGAGATTTCAAGTGGTGACAGCAAAAGATACTGGTTACAGAGTTCTTGAATGAGAAGGAAGTGAATCACTGCTTAAAGTCAAATGGATAAAGAACAAACATTGTCATTAGTCACTCATGAACCAGACAGTGCATCGAGTGTCAACGTACTATTGTGTTTGTTATTTATCTAAGTTTTAAGTGATTCTGGAATTGTTTAAGAAGTCAACTAATTCTATTTATTCTCTTATAAATAATTAATATTATTAAGTATATTATTTATTAATTTAATTCTGTAAAGAATTAATTTAATACATAATTTATTTAGTTAATTATTTAAATTAGAATAAAAATGAACTAGGAAGACTTAGGTTTGAACTAGGAAGACTTAGTTTATTGAACTAGGCAGACTCACAAGTGAGTCTTCCCGATTGTCTTCCTAGGGCAAATTAGAGTCTTCCCGATTGTCTTCCATTAACAAACATTGTCTTCCCGAAAGTCTTCCAAGGGTAAAGTGATTGTTTTTCTACTAGTCTTCCTAGTGCAATTTCCATTCTGTCAAGTTAATTGCACGTGGGTTGACAAAAGAAAAGCAATGCATTTTGGTTTAATATAAAGACAAGGCAGAAGGCATTCATTCAAATACATATACAGAAGAACAAAAAGACAAAGCAACTTAACTTTTCATTCTCTCTGTCTTTACTTCTCTAAACTGCAAAGGCATTAAATTCATCAAGTGTTTTAATTCTTGACTTGATCTTCACATTAAATTCATAAGGATCATTTCACTTGTACTTCTTTAGCTTTCTAGCGGATCATAATCCCTAGATTTTATATCGAACTACTTTTTAGTATTCGATCCTTTTTATTACAAAAATAGATAAATTCATGTCGAATTTATTCTAGATTTGTTTTATCAAGTTCTTTGTAATCAGTGATCAAAATTGTAACACCCCTCAAGTTTAATAGAGTTTCTATTTAACTTGAATATTGTTTCAGTTTTTATTCCGCATTAATTTGTTCTAAATTGTTAAATCTTAAAAGGACAAATTTCGATTAAACGATATAGTTTGTATTCAACCCCCCTTCTACAAACTTAGCAGGACCTAACAATTGGCATCAGAGCCTTTTGATTGATATACAAATCAAAGATCCAATTGTTTTGAGATTTTTTCTTAAACTCTGATTTTTTTATTATTCCTAAAAATCTCAAAAGATGTCTACTACACAGAAAGTGGGTACAGTCAAAATCCCAATGTTCAGCAAGGAGCATTATCCAATGTGGAAGAAGAAAATGCTCCTATTTCTTAAGGTTGCAAATCCTAAATACATTGATGTGCTGAAGAACGGTCCCAAAGTCCCTATGATTATTGAGGGAGATCTCATTGAGAATAATGTTGTTACTAGGGTTGCTAGAATGTACCCTAAAGATCCCAAGGATTACACTCCTGATGAGAAAGAGGATGTTACCTTGGATTCCTGTCTTCAGTTGATCCTTATTGATTGTCTTGATCCTATCATGCATAATCATGTCCTAAATTGTGATACTGCCAAACACATTTGGGCAACCATAGAGATAATCAATGAGGGGACAAAGGAAGTTAGGGAGAATATGCTGGAAATTCTCACCTCGCAATATGAGCATTTCAGATCAAATCCCGGTGAAGGTATCTCTCAGGTTTTTGAGAGATACAACAAATTAATCAATGATCTGAATCTCAATGGGAAGCACTACACCAACAAGGAGATTAACAAGAAGTTCCTTCTTACACATCCACCTCATTTGGAGCACAAAATATCTGCCATTAGAGAAGCAAGAGATATGAATGAGATTGCTCTGGAGAGATTGTATGGTGTTCTGAAGACCTATGAGCTGGAGCAGATTCAACAAAGGGAGCTGTATAGAACTGGGAAGATTGTTAGTACTTCTACTGCACTGGCTGCTGAAGTCCCACAGAAACTGGAAGTGAAGGCTGTTCAACCTTCCAGTTCTAACATGAATGTTATTGATGCTGAATATGGATTAACATCCATTGATCAATCTGGTGGTGACTTCTATTCTTTAGAAGAACTTGATCAGCTGGAGGATGGTGATTTGGCTTTGATAGTCAGGAAGTTTGGGAAGTTCAGATTCAAGAGGAATCCCAATCTTAAGTTCAGGCCCAGATTTCAGAGAGGTGGATCTTCCTCTTCAAGTGGCACAAGGGGTGGCTACAAAACTGGAACTGTGGAAAGGAGCACAATCAGATGTTACAATTGCAATGAGTTGGGTCACTTTGCTACTGAATGCAGAAAGCCAAAGCAAGTGACTAGAAACACATTTGATTCTAGCAAGAAGAACAAGATTGGGAAAGCCTATGTTGCTGAGGGAAAGAGTTGGGATGACACTGACAGTGATGAAGAAGCAGGTGAGATTGGGAACCTTGCTTTAGTGGCTAAAGAGGCAAGCACTTCATCTGCATACATGTCAGAGGTAAAGTTTACTGATACTGAAATGATTCGTCATCTTGGTGGCACCTTAGATTGTGCACACACTGAAAATGATAGAATAATTCTTTTAAACACAAATCTTGAAAATGAGATAAAAGAATTAAAACTAGTGCATGTTAATCAGGATGAACTTGTTGAGAAAATAGCTTTTCTTGAGAATAGGGTTAAATGTTATATTCAACTAGAAACCATTCTTAAGAAAGAGATTAGTGAGCTGAAGACTAAAGCTAATGCCTATTTCAGCTCTTGTAAGACGGCTAAAGAGATTCTCAATAAACAAGCTATTGGTAATCATGTCAGTATAGGTTATGATTATAATGAGGCCATTGGATTGCTTGGAATTAATTCCCCTTGTAGAGTCAGATCTGAAGGAAGGGGTGTTCCATATGTGCTTAAGGGTATTGAAACACCCTTCTGTAAGGAGTCCAAGGCAGAACCTCTGAATGAACACTCTATCATCATTGCAGAGGAGATTCATGAAGAAGATCTTGCTTTGGAAGTTGAACAGTCCAAAAAGTGTATATCTGATATTCCAGTCAAAGTTGCTACAACTAAAAAGACTAAATCAGATGTCCATAAGTTGGATCAAAACAACTGTAGTACTAACATGCCTGCTGTTAATTCTTCTCATAAAGCACGTGGTGTGATTAATTGCATGTCTTGTGCTTTTAATGTTATGTATGCTTACTTTAATAAAAAGCATGTATCTAAAGATAAGACTGCTCCACGCCAACATGTTAATAATAAGAAGCATGTTAAAGCTAAGACTACTAGTCCTCCTAAGACTAGAGTGGATTCATTTATCCCTAAGCCTACTCAGAAATGTGTTAAGGCTGGCTTTAAATAGAAACGCTCTTTTGTGAAAGAGGATGAAGTAGTTGTAGCTAAAAAGGTTGTTTTGCCTGACAAAGGCCAGTTCTTTAAGTATGTCGGACCCAATCAAATTTGGGCTCCGAAGAAGGTCTAATCAATTTGATATTGCAGGGAGTTAAACAGGTAAACCGTGTTATGTGGATTCTTGACAGTGGTTGTTCAAGGCATATGACCGGAGATAGAGCCCTGCTATCAGATTTGGTTGAGAAAGCTGGCCCAGTAGTTACCTTTGGAGATAACAGCAAGGGTATTACGAAAGGATATGGCTGTTTGAAGTTTGGAAATGTTATCATTGAAGATATATCATTTGTGGAAGGTCTGAGATTCAATCTTCTCAGCATCAGTCATTTCTGTGACAGAGGATATGCTGTTTCCTTTGAAAGAGAGAAATGTCAGATCCTTCACAAGAAGAATGGAAAGCCTACTCTTCAAGGAGTAAGGAAAGGTGACTTGTTCATAGCTGGTCTGCACTCTGGATCTCAAGATGAAGTTAGATGTTTCTATGCTAAAGCTTCATCTGATGAGAGTTGGCTATGGCACAAGAAGATGTCTCACCTTAACTTCAAAACCATGAACTCTTTAGTCAAGAGGGAATTGGTTAGAGGTTTGCCTCAGATGGAATTTACACAGGAAGGACTGTGTGAGGCATGTCAGAAAGGAAAGTCAAAGAAAGCTTCTCACAAGGGCACTGACACATCTTCAATAACTGAACCACTTCAGCTACTGCACATGGATTTGTTTGGTCCAGTTAATGTGATGTCCATGTCAAAGAAACAATATGCACTTGTGATTGTTGATGACTTTTCTAAATATACATGGGTTTTATTCCTACATTCCAAGGATGAGACCCCACACCTGGCGATTGACCATATAAAGTTGATTGAGCTGGATTCTAGATTCCCTGTGAGAGCCATAAGGTCAGATAATGGTACTGAATTCAAGAATGCAGTCCTAAATGACTTTTGTGCTGATAAAGGAATAACAAGACAGTATTCTGCCCCTAGGACTCCTCAACAAAATGGAGTAGTGGAAAGAAAGAATCGTACATTGATTGAAGCTGCAAGGACTATGTTAAGTGAGTCTAAACTTCCAATGTACTTTTGGGCTGAAGCAGCGAATACAGCTTGTTATACTCAGAATCGAACTTTAATCAACAAGGACTTAATGAAGACTCCGTATGAGATCATGAATAACAAGAAACCAACTGTCAAGTACTTTCATGTATTTGGAGCAAAATGCTTTGTGCTTTTAGATGACAATGTTAAACGTGGCAAGTTTGAGGACAAGGCACAAGAAGCTATTTTTGTTGGTTATTCCAGAAGATCTTACAGAGTCTACTTGGTTGGTAGTCACACAGTAAAGGAAAGTGTCAATGTTACTTTTGATGACACTAAGCTCCCTCATATCCAAAAAGAAGACACATCTGAAAAGCTGAAGTTTGATGACTTGCCAGACTCAGAATCAGATGATGTAGCCCCACCTGAAGTTATTGCTGGTAATGATAATAACAATGATGATAATGATCATGGTGGTGGTGGTGGAAACACTGGTAACAATGGAGATACCACCAACGCTGGAGAAGAATCATCAAGGCAATCAAGCAACAACTCAGGGGGAGCAAATGAAGGATCATCTAGTCACTCACAACATCCAAGTGAATTTCAAGGCGAATCATCAAGATCAAATCTTCCTAGACAGACTGTATGGAATAGAGCTCATCCTTTTGAGTTGATCATTGGTGATCCAAATGTTGGAGTTAAAACTAGAAGTGCAACTCAGAATGAATGTCATTATTCAGCATTTCTATCTGAAATGGAGCCAAAGAAAACTGAGGAAGCACTGACTGATCCAGATTGGGTGATTGCTATGCAAGATGAACTCAATCAGTTTGAACAACAGCAAGTCTGGAAGCTGGTACCCAGGCCAAAGAACAAGAAAGTAGTTGGTACAAGATGGGTATATAGGAACAAGCTAGATGAGGATGGCATTGTTACAAGGAACAAGGCAAGACTGGTTGCACAAGGGTATTCACAAGCTGAAGGCATTGATTATGATGAAACCTATGCACCAGTGGCTAGACTTGAGGCCATCATGATGTTCTTAGCATTTGCTGCTTATTCCAAGTTTAAAGTCTGTCAAATGGATGTTAAGAGTGCATTCCTGAATGGTGAGCTTGATGAAGAAGTGTATGTGGAACAGCCCCCTGGCTTTGAAAATCAGGAGCTGCTGGACTTTGTGTACTTTCTCTTCAAGGCTATCTATGGTCTCAAACAAGCCCCAAGAAAATGGTATGACACTCTCTCTGGTTTTCTGTTAGAAAATGGTTTTGTTAGAGGTATCATAGACAAAACTCTTTTTTCAAAGAAACATAAAGGTGATATGATATTAGTCCAAGTCTATGTGGATGACATCATATTTGGGTCTACTAATGATGATCTCTGTAAGAGATTTGCTAAGCTAATGCAGAGTAAGTTTGAAATGAGTATGATGGGTGAGATGAAGTTCTTTCTTGGATTGCAAGTAAGTCAAAGGTCAAATGGTATATTTATTTGTCAATCCAAGTATCTCAAAGAACTCCTCAAGAAATATCACATGGAGGATTCAGCATCAACAAGGACTCCATCTTCAACAGCAATCAAACTTGGAGCTTCTGACAATTCTATCAAGGTAGATGTTACAAGCTACAGAGGTATGATTGGCTCCTTACTCTACCTTACTGCAAGTAGACCAGATATTATGTATGCTACATGCTTGTGTGCAAGGTTCCAAGCGGACCCTAGAGATGTACATCTCGTTGCTGTGAAAAGAATCTTGAGATATCTTAAGGGTACACCTAATCTAGGTATCTAGTACCCTAAAGATTCTGATTTTAATCTTATTGGATATACAGATTCTGACTATGCAGGTAGTGTTGTTGATTAAAAGAGCACCTCCGGGAGTTGTCAATTCCTAGGAGGTAGGTTGATTTCCTGGTATAGCAAGAAACAGCAAACAGTTTCCAATTCAACATCAGAAGCTGAATATATTGTTGTTGGAAGCTGTTGTGCTCAGATCCTATGGATAAGGAATCAATTGAAGGACTATGGCTGTGTATTAAACAAAATCCCTATTTTATGTGATAATACAAGTGCCATATCAATCTCCAACAACCCTGTACAACACTCGAGAACAAAGCACATTGATATCAGGTATCATTTCATCAGAGAACATGTCATGAATGGATCTGTGGAGTTACATTTTGTACCCACAGAAGAACAAACTGCATATATATTCACTAAATCTCTTGACGAATCCACATTTACTAAGTTAGTTTGAACAGTCTTAGTGATTGAAAATATCTCTGTCTGTTTGTTCTGGCCTAAAAATCATTTTTCTCTTGTGTTTGTTTAGTGATTTTACTGTTTATTCATGTTAATAATTGCGTGCTTGTTGATTTAAATGGTTCTGAATATTTTATTTTCTTTAAAAATATTGTTCTCATATTTTTTAAGTGGAGAAATGTATTTTTATTGAAAATATATTTATTTAGAATTATTTAGATATTTTTCAGATTGTAAATATTGTTGTTTAAATATTTATGCAAGTTTATATTAATTTTATGCATTTCTATAATATTCTGCATATTTTCTAGGATTTATGGAATTTTCTGTGAATTTTTCTAGGTTCTTAAGTATTTTTCATGCATTTTTATATTAATTCTACACTTTTCTGTAAATATTTTAATTAATTCTGAATTTTTTCCTAAGTCTTCCCAGTTTTATACTAGGAAGACTACCGGGAAAACTAAGAATTTTTCTGCTTTGTTTTGCTTTTTCTGTTTTTTTTAATTAATTTTAAGTCTTTTCCTAAGTCTTCCCAGTTTTTGAACTAGGAAGACTATCGGGAAGACTTAAAAATAATTATTTTAGTTTTCTGTTTTTCTTTTATTTATTTTTTCGAAGACTTCCTAATTTGAACTAGGAAGACTACCGGGAAGACTATCCTAAGTCTTCCCGATTGTCTTCCCAGTTCAAATTTAAAAAAAAAAACAAAACAACCGTTCATATTTCTTTTCTTTTCTTTTCTTTTCAGTTTATTTATTTTATTTATATATATATATACACATATACACGCACAACATTTCTATTCATTGCCTTAGCAGTTTTCTTTAGTTTTTCAGAAATCCCCCTTTCGAATTCTCATTTTCTGCAGATTCATTGATCTTAAAACAATCTTGCTCAAGTATTTACTTAGCAAATCATTACTGTTCTTTTAAAATCAAATCTATTAAGTCGAAGTGCTGCTCATTTTTTTCTTCTTTCTCATTTCGACTAGAGTGTTCTTGATTTGCTTAAGTAATTCGTGTGTTTTTCTGATCAAAGAAGGTTCTGTGTGTGTGGGTACTGCGTGTGTTCTTCAAATCAGTTGCCCTTTCATATTTTTCTTTCTCATAGTTTATAGTTCGAATTTTTAGGATTAAAATTTAAAAGTTGGTTAATTTTGATAAAAGTTTAATTTTCTGGATTTTAAGTAATTTTTATTAATTCTAAAAATCCCTAAAATTTTAATTTTATTTTGAGTTAATTAAATTTTGTGTTTTATTTAAAATGGATCCTAATTTTGAACTAGTCTTAAATAATTATGTTGGGTATTTTGATCCTTTAAAATGCAAGGTGGAACACTTTAGACCTTGGATTCAATTTTTAAATAGCGAGACTTGTATCAGTCATGCTATTTGTGCCAATGCACCTCTAAAAATTGATCCTTTAAGGTCTTTGTGTTCAAGTGTTGTTATTGCTGGAAATTCAAAATCTTTTTCGTTTAATATTTTAAACCAGCAATACACAGTCACTTTTGATTTATTTTGTGATGTTTTACATTTTCCAAAGGACAGGTTTGATCCTTTACCCACTGATGATGAGTTATCACAGTTCTTCGTGAATATTCATTATCAGGGTCCCTTACAAATGGTTAAGATGTCCAAAAGCTTTGTTGTAAGGGAATGAGATCTGTTCTTTGATACTATAGCTAGGGTATTTGGTAACTGCACAAAAACAAACTTTCATTGCATTACCAGTCTTAATCAATATATTGCCTATGCTATAGTATTTGGTCGTAGATTGAACTTTGCTGAGATTCTGTGGAATCTATTGCTCAACAGGCTTGCTCACTCTAGGAGAGATTCTGATAATGGTGTGAAAGTAAAGTGTTGGTACCCTCGCTTTCTAACTCTTATCATTAATCATCTTCTCACTGCTGAGCAGGTAGAACTGTTTCGAGAAGCACGATTTGAAACCTCTCCAACCACAGACACCAAATTCTACACCAGACTTGATGTTTCATCCAAATTCCTCAATACACCTGTTCTTGTTTCACCATTGATGAGTCAATTCATTAATCTTCCTATCTTTGGTGAACAAGTTCCTGAACCACATCCAGTACCACTACAGGTAGTTATTCCTAACTCTGGTTCTTCTTCTGGTACTTCAATTCAAACCCAAGTGGTTGTTAGGGCTGACCCAGAGGTTGTAGAACCACAATCTCTGACCCAGGTCATAGAGCCAAACAGAGAGTCAAACACTCCTGATACACAACCTGAGCTTAATATTCAAACCAGTTCAAGAAGAGTTAGTGATATAGCTGAAATGAGTGTTCCCACAGCTTTGTCTCCACCCTTAAAGAAAAGGAGAACCTATAGGGAGACAAATGTAAGCCCATCTGTATCCTCTCAAAAGGATATGGACATTGATATGGCCACTACACAGTCTCTGGAGACATCCTCTCAACAGGATGGATCTATTAAAATTCGCCATAGGGCCATGGCATCTTGTACTGAGTCAAACACACTCCCATTACTCACAATGGGAGAAGATATCCATATAGATGACACTCAGGACACCATGTCAGGAGAGCACTTTACTTTTGACTTTGAAACAGTGCCTACCATAGTTACGGTAGAAGTGCCTTCACAGGCATCTGAGGGAAAATCTGATTCTTCGCCAACTCAAATAGAATCATTTTCTCCCCTCCCAGAGGGAACATCTCTGGCTCCCCTAAGGGATTTTCCATTCGCAGTTTTTACTGGAGAAAGTGGAAGGCAACCTGATGAGTTTGTCCCTGAAGCAATTCAGTATACAATGTCAAATATTTTGACAGACTCATTCAGGGATCGGGAATTGCAAACTCCCATTGCACCACCACTGACCTCTCTTGAAGGGGCTAGGGTGATTTTTAATGCAGGTACATCTTCTGAAAATTTTGAAAGACAGTTAATGGTGAGAGATATGAATCAAACACCGAGTGAAACACAAGCACGTGAGTTGAGTGAAACACCACTGAGAGCAATTGAAGTGAGTGCACACACTGACACAAACACTGCTTTGTTGAAACAGCTAGCTGATCTACAAAAGAAATTGCAAGACACCCAGGCTGAGAACACTCTTCTAAAAGCACAAGTGGTCTCTCAATCTACCACCTCTGTATCAAATCAGTTGGGTACTGTGAAAGATGACCTCGAAGGATTGAAGAATACTCTACTCCCGAAGCTGAATTCAATCCAACAATCTCAAGTGCTGGTGGCTTCAGACATCTCTGATCTTACAACGTCAAATTCTCAAATATCAGAGAGTGTCAAGGAGATTGCTGCCATTTCTACCAAGGTGGACTTTATTCAGCAAACTGTTGATGAAAATCAGTGGTTTAATGATCAAAGATTCTCTAAAATTGAAGGTGGAATGGAGCATCTGAACGAAGGGATGAAGCATCTGTACGCTATGATAAAGGAGTCAAATCAACCTACAATACAACAAAGAACATTCTTTGAGGGTGATGATGAAGATAAGGATGATGATGTTGATGAAGGAGGAGATAGAAGAGAAGAAAGAGGAGATATAAGGGGAACATCTGAGGTGAATCCTAGGGCTTCCAAAGCTCAAACTGTAGAGGATTCCTCAACTAAGGGGGAAAAGGAGAAAGAAGGAGGAAACAGAGAAGCTGGAGGAGCTTCTGGAAAGGATAAGGGGAAAGGTAAACAATCAATGGAGGAGTCTGCTTTTGATGATGCCTACTACTACCATGGTGAACATGATGACTTCCACTTTGACACATCTGGTGATCTAGAGAAGACCATACCTGAAGAAGCTTTTGGTGAGGAGGAGGTTGAGGAGGCAGCCAACTTTGATGATTGGGAAGATGAAGCTGATCTATATACACCTGACCCTTTGTTTCAGAAGGAGTTGAAGAAGCAATAGGCAGAGCTAAGGAGAAAAGGAGGATGAGAATGCTAAGGTCTCCGACATCATATCTCAGAAGTTTAAGATTCAAAAGGCTGAACATGAAGACAAACAACGTCTTCATAGTATTCATGTCAAAGAAAGGAGATTGGATGTGAGGATGAATCAAGGAAGCAATTGGGATAAAGCAAGGGAGATGTTTGATATCCCTCAGAGAGGCACAAACAATGATGCTACTTTTCTGAAGCTGCTTGAGAAGATCAGAATTGTTAATCGAGACAACTCATTATATATGAAGGCATTGAAGCAAGATATCTTAAGGATTACGTCTGCATTTGATCAAGTAAGACAAGAACTGTTCATCTATGTCTCAAGTGCTCTTGAAGGGTCATTCACTGTTTCTCTTGAATTACTCCAAAGAAGATCTCTCTCTGAATTGTGGATTCTGATGAGTAAAGTAAAGAGATCTTCTTGCTTGAACGAGCTTCTGTATGACCGTCTGAGAGATTCTGATATGAAGGCCAGCCCTCAAGTTGTACATTTTCCTTATGAAGTCAAAATCTACAGAGGTACAACTTTGGAGACGGTAAGGCTGGATCCTGATTCCATGAAGCTACATACTGCAATGCAACTGGTGAAGTTGGAGAATCTTCTGAGAACATCTGGGTTTGCTACTGTAGAAAAGTCTGAAGTTGCTGATATGATTTCAGACTACTGCACGGAGAAAGTACCAAGGTATGCTCAGATGAAGAACAGATTGAAGAAGATCACCAATCAACCAGTAATGCCAAGTGGTGTGGTTTCTGAAAGTGATCGTGTCCTTGACAAAGATCTTCTAGTCACCTTGGCAGAAGCTGAAGAAGGTGAAATTAGAGACTAAATGCATGATGTAGTTAGCTCAACTTGTAAATGTAATATGTTTAGAGCTAGGTAAATCAAGATAGGGAAATTTATCATTTGTTCAGGCTAGAGGAACATCTATCTTGTATTTATCTTTATTGTTTGAATCTGGAAATTGTTATATTTAATCCAGAACTTTTTATTATTTGCTTGGCTCTTAAAAGTCTTATCTTTTCTTGTTTTAGTTGAGTTATCCTCTAGAGTATTTGGTTGTTATTGTCTAACAAACAAATAGGAGGAGATTGAAAGGCATATGTCTAGGCCTATTTGTAAACACCGAGGATTCTACTCAACTTTAATTAAGATGTAATAAGTAAATAATAAAAATCAAATGTCACAGGAATCTCAGAAGATTATATCTGTCAAAGAATGAAGATTAAAGTCATCTACAGACTTGAAGTGATTCTACATTGAAAGAAGCTCAATTTATTGATCAAGCCTCAATGAAGTATTCAAGCTCAGTGGATTTATTAAGGTGACAGAGATTTCAAGTGGTGACAGCAAAAGATACTGGTTACAGAGTTCTTGAATGAGAAGAAAGTGAATCACTGCTTAAAGTCAAATGGATAAAGAACAAACATTGTCGTTAGTCACTCATGAACCAGACAGTGCATCGAGTGTCAACGTACTATTGTGTTTGTTATTTATCTAAGTTTTAAGTGATTCTGGAATTGTTTGAGAAGTCAACTAATTCTATTTATTCTCTTATAAATAATTAATATTATTAAGTATATTATTTATTAATTTAATTCTGTAAAGAATTAATTTAATACATAATTTATTTAGTTAATTATTTAAATTAGAATAAAAATGAACTAGGAAGACTTAGGTTTGAACTAGGAAGACTTAGTTTATTGAACTAGGAAGACTCACAAGTGAGTCTTCCCGATTGTCTTCCTAGGGCAAATTAGAGTCTTCCCGATTGTCTTCCATTAACAAACATTGTCTTCCCGAAAGTCTTCCAAGGGTAAAGTGATTGTTTTTCTACTAGTCTTCCTAGTGCAATTTCCATTCTGTCAAGTTAATTGCACGTGGGTTGACAAAAGAAAAGCAATGCATTTTGGTTTAATATAAAGACAAGGCAGAAGGCATTCATTCAAATACATATACAGAAGAACAAAAAGACAAAGCAACTTAACTTTTCATTCTCTCTGTCTTTACTTCTCTAAACTGCAAAGGCATTAAATTCATCAAGTGTTTTAATTCTTGACTTGATCTTCACATTAAATTCATAAGGATCATTTCACTTGTACTTCTTTAGCTTTCTAGCGGATCATAATCCCTAGATTTTATATCGAACTACTTTTTAGTATTCGATCCTTTTTATTACAAAAATAGATAAATTCATGTCGAATTTATTCTAGATTTGTTTTATCAAGTTCTTTGTAATCAGTGATCAAAATTGTAACACCCCTCAAGTTTAATAGAGTTTCTATTTAACTTGAATATTGTTTCAGTTTTTATTCCGCATTAATTTGTTCTAAATTGTTAAATCTTAAAAGGACAAATTTCGATTAAACGGTATAGTTTGTATTCAACCCCCCTTCTACAAACTTATCAGGACCTAACAGAAATATAAAAGAATTTTAGAGTCAAAATAACAACCAGGGCCTTTCGATAAGAAATCCCAAATACATGCTGTTAGGTCCAAAGTATCGTAGAAGGGGGGGTTGAATACGATACTCACAAATAATTTAATTTCGTTCGCGGATTAATCTTTCAGTTCTATAACGAAATCAAACACACCAAACCAAATCAAGTTTCGGGGAATATATCTTTTTATAAATATAAACCTCGAGGGGTGCTACAATTTCTAATCCGTAGATTAGCGTCAATGAGTTTAAGGTTACACAAATACAAAACAATGATCAAGTTCTGAGCACTATTAATTTCTCTGATAATTTTCTCCGGCTCTTCTCTCTCTCAGTAATGTCTCTGTGTTGAAATCCTTAACTGAAGAAGACACACTCTTCTCTCAGTATTAATTGTAGACTTGAATTGAAAACCATCGAACTAGAATTGAAGAAACAATCCTGGCCGTTGGATCTTCTTCAACTTGAAAAACAAAGAATACTTTCCACCTGCTCCCAATTAAAAAACCATCGAATGGTTTAAGAAACCATCGAATGAAACAAATCATTTTACCATTCGATAGTTTTTAAAACAAAACTATCGAATGCTAAATTGATTTACTTGTTTTTTAATTCAATCACCTTAAACTCTCATTCGATAGTTTTCTTAAAAAAAAAACTATCGAATTGATTTACTTGTCATTTGTCCTTTAGTAATAACTCCTGAGCTCCCTGGTGTTTAAGTAATAGACTGATCAATTTGTTATGAGACGATAAAACAACTTGATCTTCTTAGTGCCGTCAACTCGTGCAACTGGTCTGGTTCACAGATGAATAACACTTGATCAATTCTTCTTGTCTTCAATATAGTGCTGCTGATAAGTCCCTTGTCGTTCTGGTTGCTTCATCACTGGAATCCCGTGGTACTGAACCCTAAATCATTCACATACTTCTGTCGTCTTGAAAGTCTTGTTTCTTTTGCTGTCACTGAGGCTTGAACATTTTCATGAACTTCTTTCCGTGACCTGTTTACGGACTTCAAGAATACATAACATATTTTGATTTTTTGAGTTTACCTTTTCTTCTTTGATTCTGGATTCCTGTGCTTCTATTAATACTATTGTCTGTCTTGTCCTTTGTTGAGTTGTAGTTATCTCTTTTACATCTTATGTTACATTATGCTTTACAATCTCCCCCTATTTGATTGGATAGAGTTCGACAAGCAAATACTTCGAGGATAACTCAACTAACTAAGGAAACATAAAACTACTTAAAGTAAGACATCGTAATAATATTAATGCATTCTGGATCAGATATATATACATTTCCAGATTTCATAAATCAAAAAACAATTAAACTTTATACAATGAAGTTGCTCCTCTAGTCTGAGCTGATAGTTCTCTTGTTCTTTGCTTCAACATTCAGTCCATTCCAATCTCACCTTCTTCAATCATTGGATCGGAGTTAGCAGCTTGATAATCAATCACTGATAGATAGTGTTAGATATAATTTCTGACGTTTGTTCATCAGTGTTTAAGCAACAGGTGATCATCAGAGTTTACATTGAAGCCAGTCAGAGTTTGTTAAAGTCTGACGTGGTGATAGTTGAATTAGCTGTCGGTGCTGAATTGAATATTCTAGAAGCAATATATTCTGAAGATGGAAAGAAGCAGAATATATTGATACAGCTAAGGAGACGGAATAGAAGACTGAAGCAATCCTTAATTGATATGAATTGTATAGCTAACTTATAGGAATATCAATTAGAGATGGATTGTATGTAGCTGTGTATTATATAAACACAGATAGGTTATCCCTAGAAGGGATGCGATTATTGAAAATATTATTCTTGTAACCTAGTAGCTCTTTGTGATTCATTAACATCATAAAGAGAGAAACTGTTAATATAATTACAGTTTGTTGATTTATAAACAGTGTTCTTGATTGTTATTCTCATACATACTTGATTATATTGTGTATTCGGCCTAACAATTGGTATCAGAGCCTAGGCTGTTTAATATATACAGTTTGACGATTCAAACACAGTAATAATCATGTCTGAAGAAAATCAAGCTCCTCCCAAGGTTGAACAGGTTAAACCTAATTCTGTGAGTCGATATGAAACAATCAGGGTTCCAATTCTCAGGTCAGTGGAGTATCCAATTTGGAAGGTGAAGATGACCATGTTTCTGGAGGCTACAGATCCAGAATATCTTGACAGAATATATGATGGTCCTCATATGCCGACTAAATTGTCTCCTGTTGTTGATGGTCAAGAACAAAAGACTGTTCCAAAGGAAAAGAAAGATATGACTCCTGAGGACATCTCATCAATTGCAAAAGATGCAAAGGTTAGACATCTTCTCCACAGTGCTTTAGATAATGTTATGTCTAACAGAGTAATTGGTTGCAAAACTGCAAAAGAAATATGGGATGCTTTGGAAGTCAGGTGTCAAGGAACCACTGCTATAAAGAAGAACAGGAAAACAATACTCACTCAGGAGTATGAGCACTTTGATTCAAGAGCCAATGAAACCTTGACTGAGACATATGACAGATTCTGTAAACTGCTGAATGATTTATCTCTAGTTGATAAAGAATATGATCTTGAAGAATCAAATCTCAAATTTCTCTTATCTTTACCTGAAAGATGGGATTTGAAGACAACAACTATAAGAGATAATTACGAACTTGCTGAAACTGAACTTGATGAGATTTATGGGTTACTGAAAACTCATGAATTGGAATTAGAACAAAGAAACAGAAGATCAAGCAAGAAGACAAAATCTGTTGCTCTCAAAGTTGAGGAGAAGCCCATCAAGAAGGAATCATCAAGGAAGAAAGCTAAGGGAAAGGCTTTAGTCATTAAATCTGAAAGTGAGTCATCAAACGCTGATGATGACTCAAACTCTGATGAAGCTTCTGACTCTGAGGATGATGAAGAACAGATGATCCAAATGGCTGCATTGATGGTGAAGACCTTCAAGAAGATGGGATTCAAGAACTTTAAGAAAGGAAAGAGATTCTCAAGGAAAGATTCAAACTCTGAAAGGAAAGGTTTTAGAAAGTCTGATGGAAGGGAGACCAAGTCTGGCAAGAAGGATAAATCTGAAATCCAGTGCTA
Source organism: Heracleum sosnowskyi (assembly GCA_030848705.1). Taxonomy (NCBI): domain Eukaryota; kingdom Viridiplantae; phylum Streptophyta; class Magnoliopsida; order Apiales; family Apiaceae; genus Heracleum; species Heracleum sosnowskyi. The sequence goes on along the minus strand of CM061243.1, from coordinate 110,328,407 downwards.
CAAGTGTAAGGAGATGGGTCACTATGCTCCAGAGTGCAAGAAAGGCAAATCTGAGAAAGCACTCATCTCTAAAGGCAAAGACTGGGCAGATACTTCAGACTCTGATGATGGAGTAAATTATGCTCTTATGGCAACTGTCAAAGATGAGACTGAATCATCTGGAAATAAGGTACCCCTAACTACTTATGCTTATGATACTGATAATATATCTGAATTAAGAGTATATCTGAAAAGTGTACATGTTAGTTATAGGGATCAGACTTTAGAGAATGAGAGAATTAAATCTGAGAATCTTAGTCTTAAAGATAGAAACAAGTTTCTTGAAGGAGAACTTGAAAATATGAAGCAGAATCAAAAAGAAAGAGATGATGCTGTTTATGTGGAACAGGAGTTGCTTAAAAGATATAGGCAACTAGAATCTGATCTAGAAAAAGAAAGAAAAATAATCAAGACTTGGACAGACTCTGGAAGAGACACTCATCAAGTGTTCCAGACAGATTCTGTAGGTTTAGGCTATTGTGAGAATGATGAACTTAGGTTTAAAGATAAGGTTAAGGTTAAACCACAACTTAAACCTGTGAAATTTGTTCCAGAGTCCACTAAGTTAAAATCTGTTGTAGTAAGAGAAGCTGATATGGAATCAGATGAAACCTGTGAAAGACAGGAAAATATTATAACAGAAAATCTAATGGAACTAGAAGCTGTTAGAAAACCAATAAAAGTCTGTGAAAAACAGGTTAATGTTGGTTTAATGACAGGAAAACAGTTCAATCATAAGCTAAAAGAGGTAAAGTCTTCCATGAAACCAAAAGGGTCCAAGAAGAATAGAAATGGAAAGATAGGCATAAATAAAAGAAATAATCATTTGCCTACTGCTGCTGCTCCAAGGAAAACATGTTATAATTGTGGTAGTTCTAATCATCTTGCTAATTTTTGCACAAAGAACAAAAATATCAATTCTTTACCCTCCAAGTCTAGAGTAAAGAATGATGATGTTAGGATTAGACCACAGACTTTATGCACACACTGTGGAAGCACTTGGCATTCCATTTATACTTGCAAGAGTTATCATGCTATTTATCACAACTATTATGAGCCAAAACCCAACTTGAAGTGGGTTAGGGCAAACTCTGCAAGTGTAAAGTCTGACAATGTTAGTTTAAACTCTGTTGATAGTGATTCCGTTGCAAAAGCTAACAATGTTAAGAAAGGCAAAGGATCCAAGCAAGTCTGGATCCTTAAAACTAACTCTTTGTAATTGGTTGTGATTGCAGGGCATAAAAGAGAGCACCCTTATCTTGGACAGTGGATGCTCAGGACACATGACTGGAAATAAAGCCCTGCTATCAGATTTTGAGGAGAAGGCTGGCCCAAAAGTATCCTATGGAGATGGCAACATAGGACGTACTCTGGGATATGGCAATATAAATCTTGGAAGTGTCATCATATCAAATGTAGCTCTAGTCTCAGGACTCAAGCATAATCTGTTATCTGTGAGTCAAATCTGTGACAGAGGAAACCATGTAGATTTTCATACTGAACACTGTGAAGTTATCATTAAATCTACTGGAAAAGTTGTTCTAGTTGGACACAGGCGCAACAACATTTATGAAGCAAGTTTGGTAACAAACTCTGATGGAAAAACAGTGTGTCTGTCTGCAAGAATGTCAAATGAAGAGAGTTGGAAATGGCATAAGAAGCTCTCTCATCTCAATTTGAACAACATCAATGAGCTAATAAGAAAGGATCTTGTAAGGGGACTCCCAAAATCAATACTCAGTCTAGATGGTCTATGTGATTCTTGTCAAAAGGCCAAGCAAAGGAAGTCATCTTTCAAGAGCAAATCTGAATCTTCAGTAGTGGAACCTTATCATCTTCTACATGTTGATCTCTTTGGACCAGTGAATGTGATGTCTATGGGCAGAAAGAAATATGCTCTAGTAATTGTTGATGAATATACTAGATATACATGGGTGTATTTCTTATCAAAGAAGGATGAAACTGCTCAAACTCTGATGGATCATGTAAATCTACTGGACAAAGGATCACAGCACAAAGTCAAAATTATAAGGAGTGATAATGGAACTGAATTCAGAAACTCAATCATGGAAGCTTTCTGCAAGGAAAGAGGAGTGAAACAAGAATTTTCTGCACCTGGAACTCCACAGCAAAATGGTGTAGTTGAAAGAAAGAACAGAACTCTAATTGAAGCTGCCAGAACAATGCTTGATGAAGCAAAGTTACCAACCTATTTCTGGGCAGAAGCTTTCAAACTGCTTGTTTTACTCAGAATGCTACATTGATCAACAAGCATGGAAAGACACCATATGAGATGGTGAAGAACAAGAAGCCAAATTTGAAATATTTTCATATATTTGGAAGTAAGTGTTTTATTCTGAAGACTCATCCTGAACAGTTGACCAAATTTGAGTTAAAAGCTGATGAAGGAATTTTTGTTGGCTATCCATTGTCAACAAAAGCATTCAGAGTATACAATCTGAGAACAAAGGTGATTATGGAATCTATACATGTGTCATTTGATGACAAGAAAATAACTGGACTTGATGACTTAGATGAATATGATCAACTGCGCTTTGAAAATGAAGATTTATTCTCTGATGATGTAAACTCTGATGAAGCAGTACCGACAAACTCTGATGAAGCGGTTCTGATAAACTCTGACGAAGCATACTCTGAACCTTTACTGGTAAATAATGGAGAAACTGAAAATTCTCAAAACAGAGAACCAGTTGAGGGGGAGCGTGAGGCAGCTCAACATGGTGACTCAAACACTCAAAGTGAGTCTGTTGAGGAAGCTGATTCAAACTCTGAAAGCTCAAACTCTGAGCAGTCCAATTCAGGGGGAGCCTCAGAAGCTGCAGAAAGTCAACACATGAATCAGGAGAGCATGGATCAAGGGGGAGGATCCAATACTGATACAAGAAGCCACTTACCAACAGCAAGAAAGTGGACACAGGCACATACACCTGATCTCATAATTGGAGATCCTGATGCTAGTGTGAGAATTAGAAGTGCAACACATAATGAGTGTCTGTATCATGCTTTCTTGTCTCAAACAGAACCAAAGAAAGTGGAAGAAGCTCTTCAAGATGCAAACTGGATAACAGCAATGCAAGAAGAGTTAAATGAATTTGAAAGAAATGAAGTCTGGACACTTGTACCTAGACCAAAGAATAGATCAATTGTAGGTACAAAGTGGGTTTTCAGAAACAAGACTGACAGTGAAGGTGTAATTACAAGAAACAAGGCTAGACTTGTGGCTAAAGGTTATTCACAACATGAAGGAATTGACTATGATGAAACCTTTGCTCCAGTTGCAAGATTGGAGGCCATAAGAATTTTTCTGGCCTATGCTGCACACAAGAAGTTTAAAGTCTTTCAGATGGATGTGAAAAGTGCTTTTCTCAATGGAAAGCTTGAAGAAGAAGTGTTTGTTGAACAACCACCAGGATTTGTAGATTCCAAACATCCAGATTATGTCTACAGGCTTGACAAGGCGTTGTATGGACTAAAGCAAGCACCAAGAGCATGGTATGAAACTCTTGCTCAATTTCTTTTAGAAAGTGGGTTCACAAGAGGTACAATTGATAAAACTTTGTTTTATTTTAATACTGGTGATGATTTGCTTTTAGTTCAAATTTATGTAGATGATATTATTTTTGGATCTACTAATGACAAACTTTGTAAGAAGTTTGCAAAGCTTATGCAGTCCAGGTATCAAATGAGCATGATGGGAGAGCTTAGTTATTTTCTAGGCTTACAGGTCAAGCAAACAGATGATGGGATTTTTATCAATCAAGCAAAGTATACCAGAAATCTTCTAAAGAAATTTGGTATGCTTGATAGTTCATCTGCTACAACTCCCATGGCTACAGCAACAAAGCTAGACAAAGACACAGGTGCTACAGTGGATATGACAACCTATAGAGGCATGATAGGGTCTCTTCTGTATCTCACAGCAAGTAGACCTGATATCATGTATGCCACATGTCTTTGTGCAAGATTTCAAGCAGATCCCAGAGAGCCTCATCTAACAGCTGTAAAAAGGATTTTCAAATATCTCAAAGGAACCATAACCTTGGGTTTGTGGTATCCTAGAGAATCAGAGTTTAAGCTAATTGGTTACTCTGATGCAGATTTTGCAGGCTGTAAGATAGACAGAAAAAGTACAAGTGGAAGCTGTCAATTCTTAGGTGACAGATTGGTTTCTTGGTATAGCAAGAAACAGAAATCAATTTCTACATCCACTGCAGAAGCAGAGTATATAGCTGCTGGTAGCTGTTGTGCACAGATTCTGTGGATGAAGAATCAGTTGCTGGATTATGGGTTAAGGTACTCTAAAATACCTATTTATTGTGATAACCAAAGTGCTATTGCTATGACAGGTAACCCAGTACAGCACTCCATGACCAAGCACATCATCATAAGGTATCATTTTATCAGGGAACATGTGGAAGAAGGAGATATTGAGCTTCATTTTGTGTCTACAGACCAACAACTTGCAGATATCTTCACCAAACCTTTGAGTGAAGCTACTTTTACAAGATTGGTAAATGAACTTGGAATGATCTCTGGTTTTGACTAGAGATACGGGTTAGACTCAAAAACTATACATGTTTGATTTTTATGCTCATGATTCCTTGCATGTATTAACTTTTATGAGTACCAGTGCCATAAACTCTGAAAGTAAACTCTGATGCTAAACTCTGTTAGTCATAAAAGTGTTGGTCATACTCTGATAGTTACAGTCTAATGCTATACTCTGATTGTAATTTTGTCTGAAACATATGGACCAATGAAGAAATTTGTATGAAGCATAATTCTTAGTAAGTAATTATGAATCCTTAAGAGTTGTATAGATCCTGATCTCAAATGTGCAGGAAGTTAACACAGCATGATACTGTCTCTGTATTTATAGCATCTCTTAGTTTATTCATCCTATACACTGAGTCTGTATTAGCTGTTTGCATTTTCTCTCATAAATTAATTGCATTAACTGATGAAAAGTCTAAACTCTGATTATTAATTGTAAATAATTCACCCTCAAATCAAAAGATGCCAAAAAGAGCACAAATTCCTTTGAGATCATGTTGTGCCTAGGAAGATCCAGGAACTTATTGTATGAAATAAGGGCTAAAATCTTTGATTTTTGGTGACTAGTGCCAACCACTGATTACTGGAAAAATTAAAAAAAAAATTAAAATATATATATATATATATATATATATATAAAGGGGGTGAAGAATAAAAGATATATCCAAATGAAAGGATATCAAAATACAGAGTTTAGATATAAAAATCAGATTTTATGTTTTACATGAGAGTTTAGGCAACCAGTTTTTACTGCTTAAGTTTGTGGATTTTATGCACTTTAAGATGATCTAAATATTGATTTCGGTAAACTCTGCTATAGCACACACATTTATTCACACCTGTACAGTTTGAGAAAAGAGTTTATTGACAAAGAAGGACAAATGGTAAACGCTGATGTATTGTGTGAAATACGCCGAGGTAACTTTGTTTTAATCTCTGATGGTTAAAATAATTTCTTTGTTTCAGACAATTTATAATTTTGAGATTAGACATTTGTTTTGAAATTCGAAAGAGCATGAGTACAAACGGTTCATATTTGTATTAAACAGAGGAGAGAGAGGTTGAGTGTTTTGAACAGTGTGAAAAGCGGTAATTATGGCTATTTTTACTGCGCGTGTGTATTGGAAGTTGTTATATACAGCTGTCAGCGAATACATGTTTGACATCTGTCCCACTCACACATTTTTCAAAGACGCCTGTTGTGTGTAGTAATGATTAAAACGATTCAGTTTTAATTTTCACTGTTATTATTTAAACTTACTACACATAAACGGTTCATTCTTTTACACACTTCATCTTTTCATAAGTTTTTACTCACAAACACTGTATCAAACACTTTCACTGCATCCATTCTACATTTTTCTCTGTCTTATTTCTTGCTTTCTTCAAGACTTTTCTAATGGCTACTACAATGTTTACTGCTTCTGGGTTAGAATTTGTCCCCAACAACTATGCTGCTCCTTTGGCAAATGAGAACGCACCGGAGGCGTTTCATTTGATTCAGGATTTCTTGTCAAACTCTGATGTTGGAACTGCTCTCACCGCACCGTTGAAGCTGTCTGCATCTCAAATAAGGACTTTTTGGCAGACAGGCACTTATGATAATGGAGGAGAGTCTGGGTCTCCGTCCATAATTTTTGAATTTCAAGGAGAAGAGTTTGTAGTTACTCCAACTACTGTTCGTGATGCTCTGGGCCTTGAGGACTTTAATGCTTTCACAATCTCTGTTGGAGATTCTGAGTTAGTTCGTATGATGAGAGAAATAGGCTACTCTGGACCACTGACAAAGCTTGGTCAGTTGAAGCGACCGCTCTTGAGAAAGGAATGGAGTTTCTTTTTCGACTGCATAACAAGGGCGTTCGGGAAGAAGTGCACGAATTGGGATGCGATTCCCACTGATAGTCTGCAAATCGGGTATTCTCTTCTTTACGGAGGTAATTTTGATGTTGCTAGACTAGTTCTAAATAATATAGGTGAGAAAATGACTGAAAACAGAGGTGTAGTCTATTTTGCAAGATTTTGTCAATTGATATTCTCTGAATGTGTTTCTGAAGTAGAGATAGCTGAGAATGATGTGATTCCATGTTTTAAATTACATAAACGCATATTCTCTGATTTAACTAATAAGGATAACAAGAAAGGGGATGTTGGTGTCTTGCTGCTACCTGAGTTTGTGCGACAATTTCAAGTAGATTCACAACAACAACAAATAGCAAATGCTGAAGCTGGACCTTCTGTGTCTCCATCACAGAGGTCAAAGAAGTCAAAGGTAAGAGCTGTTAAATCAGCTAGGGTGAATCCATCAACTGCTGAAGCTGGGGTATCAAACACTGCTGATATGCCTCAGAAGAAAAAGTTAAAGAAAAGAAGGGCCAACAGGGCAAAGTCTGGTACTGTTGATGAGGAGAGTGAAACTGATGATGAAACTCTTCATCAGAGGAAAAGAAGACTGGTGGCTGCACATCTCTTTGGTGCATCCAATGTAAGCTGAAGCAGCATCTATGCCTGAAATGGTAAATGCTGATATCGAAGCTCCTATATCAAAGGCTGATGATGTAGTTGAGGAAGCTGCTGATCATTCTGACAGCAGAGTTTTTGATAATGAAGCTGGGCCAATGGATTTCTTTGTTGATGAAGATATTCAAGATGCACATCCTAGTATCAGTATTTGTGATACTGAGGATGTGGCAGCTGATCAAGCCACCTTAGTGATTGAAGACTCTGTGGGTTCTCACACAGAGGTTCTTTCGGTAAACAATGCTAATTCTGAACAAGGTGAGGAAGTTGATCAGAGTTTGAAGGATGTAGCAGAGAATTTACAAGAGGCTGCTGACATGGCGCAAACTCTGACGATATTATTCTTGAAGCTCTACAACAATCTGTTGTTGAGGTTGTAACAAACGAAACAGAGTTAATGCAAACTGCAAACTCTGAGATTCCAGAACCTGTTGCAGAGAAAGTTATTGATGAAGCTGCTGAGAATGTTCTTGCAGAGAATACAGCAGAGAATGATAATGATGATGATACTCCTGCTCATTCACAAGAGGAGTTATCTGATATTCGAGTAAACTCTGATGAAGAAAGAGAGGTCAATCGAGCCACTGCTGAGCACTTTCAGGAAATGTACTATAACAGATGGGTTGCTTCAGATTGTATCTTTTCAGCACAGAGGGCTGCTGATTTTCTTGGTGATTCTGTGAAGACAATTTCAAATCCTGATATTCTTACTAGTCTAAAGGCCACTGTGATTCAAATTAAATCTCTTCACAACAGATTTGATGAGTCTCATAAGGAGGTCACTGCTTTAAGGAATGAAGTTAGTATGAGAGATCTTACTCTGAAGAATGATAGATCCTACTACAATTCTATGTTCAAGAAGCAAGCTAAGGACTCTGATGAAATTCAGAAGAGGCTTGGGAAAGTTGAGGACAACCAGACTGCTATGTCTGCCCAACTGACTTCAATTTCTACTGCAATTGAGTTGTTGACATCAGTACTACTTTCTGATGATGTCAAAAAGGGGGAGAGTGTACCAAGTGACAAATGCAAAGACACTCAAACTCTGAGACGGAGGGATGATGGTAATGATGGTGGAAGCAAGGGAGATGGAAAGAGTTTAAGATTAAATTCTGATAGAAGACCACCAAGATCAAACTCTGATAGAAGATCAAACTCTGGTAAGGGAAATGCAAACTCTGCCAGTGGTTCAAAACTCAAAATTTTGATAATCTCTGATAAGCCTACCACAGATGAGGAAATTGCTACTAAAATGTTTTTAGAAGAGCATGGTGGTGAGGTAACAGTTGAGGATTATGATGCTGAATTAAGAATGATAAATGAAGAGCACAAGAAGAAAATGGAGGATGGTACTTACAAAAAGAAAGCTGTCAAGGTTCCTAGAAGGAAAGAAAAGGGTATTTTCATCAAGGAAATTTCTCAACAGAGTATACAAGACTCAAGGAAGCCTATGATAGCAAAGAATGATAAAGGCAAGGGTAAACTGGTAGAAGAAGGACAGTTACCTATGAAGAATTTTTCAACCTCTGACAAAGCTCAAGTTGAAGTTTTTGAAGCTAGATCAACCTCTGTCGCTGCTCAAGTTGATGTTTCTACTAAAATTGTGACAACCTCTGACAAGGCTCAAGTTGTACAAACTCAACTAGCACCTCAACTCCAAAGTACTTTTAGAAGACCTGTACTCTCTGAAACTCTGACACTTCAACCTGTGGACTTTTCTCAAACCAGGACTGTACTTGGAAAAGAATCTTTTGATAAGTCTGGTTTAGGTTCACATAGGGAGAAGAGAATAAACAATAGACCTGGAGATCAATCATCACTGGCAGTATCTGGTATTATTACTCAAGAGAATCTTGATATGCTAGAATCTGTTCAGATGATATTTCATAAAGTATTAAAGAAAGAGTTTTTGCTGTATTTCATGGCTGGTGGAAGAGTTTACAAGGTTGCAGAGTCTGACATCAATCTCAAATCTTATGAAGAATTGGAGTATGTTCTATATTTGTTAAAAGTCAAGAATAGAAGTACTCTTGATGCTGCTTTAGTTATTAGAGAAAGGATGCTTAGATCAAAGATAATGCTTGGAGGAGGAGTCTCGAGTGCATATATTCCTAAGTACAGAGATGCTTATGGAAAAATTGTGGAGATGAAGAGGAATAGTGCTAGGTTCAGGACTGCACTGGAAATGAAAGTTCTAGAATTTAATCTAGAGTCTGACAAGCCTTTCTATATAAAACTTGGAAATGAAATGAGGAAAAACAGTATCTATTCTCTGAGAGCTGCCATATATCAAACTGGTGAAGGAGATCCAGAGCTTAAGGAGCTGAAGGAAAATATGATTGCTGAACTGGAAAGAGCTGAGAAAAGATTACTTACAGACTATCTCAGGACAGTGCCTGATATTCAAGAAATCAAATAAAGTCTGACTGTAAGTTTTTAAAGTTTTCTATTCTAAGTTAAAGTTAAACTCTGACATATTTTAAACACTGCATTTGTTATACGTTTTGACATCATCAATTATCTGTTTAACTTGTACATTTTTATTATGCACAAGTTGGGGGAGATTGTTAGATATAATTGCTGACGTTTGTTCATCAGTGTTTAAGCAACAGGTGATCATCAGAGTTTACATTGAAGCCAGTCAGAGTTTGTTAAAGTCTGACGTGGTGATAGTTGAATTAGCTGTCGGTGCTGAATTGAATATTCTAGAAGCAATATATTCTGAAGATGGAAAGAAGCAGAATATATTGATACAGCTAAGGAGACGGAATAGAAGACTGAAGCAATCCTTAATTGATATGAATTGTATAGCTAACTTATAGGAATATCAATTAGAGATGGATTGTATATAGCTGTGTATTATATAAACACAGATAGGTTATCCCTAGAAGGGATGCGATTATTGAAAATATTATTCTTGTAACCTAGTAGCTCTTTGTGATTCATTAACATCATAAAGAGAGAAACTGTTAATATAATTACAGTTTGTTGATTTATAAACAGTGTTCTTGATTGTTATTCTCATACATACTTGATTATATTGTGTATTCGGCCTAACAGATAGTGCAGTGGTTCTCCAGGTTTAAGGATTGCTCCTTGGATGTGTCTTCCAATATATTCAACCTCTTGACCCACTCCAGCCCATAACCATGCAATGTTAACATCTTTCTTGTTTAGCTTTGGCATGTTTGGCAGTCTGGTATGCACTTCCAATCCTCTTTCCACTCTTTTCCTATAGTAAGGAACATTCTCCATTAGAAATCTTCTAAGAGTGTCTGCTGCTTTGTCCTTCTCCGTTGATGAGAATCCAGTGGATCTAAGATACTTCTCAACTGAGATTAGATAGTTGCTTGGGTAGTCCCTCAGTTTGTCCTCAGCCAAATAGCAGATTCTGAACAAGTCATTCATCATGAATCTAACCATTGGAGGATCTTCAGTAATCTCTGGACTGACTTTCATCACGATCTCCTTAACATGCTCACGGAGCAGTTCATTTAGCCTTGTAGTTCTTTGGATCTTGATGAGTATAGCCTGCAATTCTGTATATGTCCTCTGTTCTAAAAACTTAGTGGAAATCACAAATGTACCTTTCTCCAGAAAACTGATTAATAAGCTCCAGGCACCATTTGCTTTAACCCCAGCATTCAGACAGATTATAGAGCTTCTCAGTGCTTTAAAGTAAGTCTGATCTTCAAGATTAGCACTTCTGATGTCCTGAATAATAACTTCCACCTCAGCATTGTCGTTGACTTCTAATCCGTCTTCAACTCCGCAAAAGGTTTTATAAGCCATTTCCCATTCAGTACCATCTTTCTTTGCCAGATCTATCATCTTCTTCTTCCTCACTTCATTATACACCTTCATTCTCTTTAGCTTTTCACTTCTCAGAATTGCTTGCTGTTTCTCCTTCTCAGCTTGCCTGGCATCTATTGCAGCTCTCTGAGCTCTTATTGCTTCCAAGGCAGCTTCTTCTTCAGGTGATAGAGAATTTGCTTCTTCCATATCATCATCCAAGATAGGATGTTCTATTGGCTCTGGATAATATGGCTCATGCTCCTCTTGAATAGGTTGCTCATGCATGACCTCAAATTCCTCTTCACTTTCCTTGTCTTCCTCTACAAGCTCCTCAATCCAGTACTGTCTGATTGGAATAGCCTCAACAGTCTCCCAAACTCCCCATTTATCCTTCACCCCTTCTCCAACTTTCTCCCCCTTAGTTGAGGAATCCTCGATAAAAGCATCCTCAGCATAAAAGACATTAGAAGGATCAGGTTCCTGATAGGAAGGACCAGGTTGTCCAGATTGTTGGTTCTTTAGCATACTCCATATAGACTGTACTCCGTCACCTTGATTCTCCAAGAAATCCATAAGCTGCTTATTAAACTCATTTATAGAAGCTAGCGACAGGTCAATGTTCTCCAATCTTGAGTTGGTAGTCTTTTCCATGTGATCCAGCCTCTTGTTTAGCTTAGACTCCACTCGTGAAAGGGTATTCATTGCATCTTTTACCCGCGCTTGACCATCCCGGATAACCAGAACGTCTTCTTTCAAAGCTTCATGTCCTTGAGACAGTGCAGTTACTTCATTCATGAATCCATCTTTAAGTTCCCTGACGTCCATCCTCAGCTCGACTAGTTCTTCCATAGCTTCCTTCTTTAAGGAGTCCACTGCCTGCTTCGTACCTGTTATAGTGCCAGATGCACTGCCAATGACCCTGAATGTTCTTCTGGAATCAGCTGCAGCCAAGTCAACTTTCTCTTGAATAGACTTTAAAGAAACATTGTCTTGACTGGAGGAGATCCCTTGGTCAAAGGAAGGTCGCAGTGGAACCTTGAAAAGTGGATTTCCTTCTTTGTCTCGAACTGTCATCTCCTTGAGGGAAGATTGAACTTGTAGCTCTCTTTATGTTGGTAACAGCAGATCATCAATATTAGGTAGGGTTAGGGTGTCACTCCTCACATTTGGCTCTGGGTGTACACTCAACGTTTCTGTCGGTGTTTGAATCATTTTTCCTTTCCCACTCAGGCCAGGTGTAAGTGTATTTGTTTCACTCAAATCCTTTGTGCTGATTGTACCTGCAGAAGAGATCACCGTAGCCGTCCTTAAGGAGGTCACCGGTGGTGCAATGGGGCTTCGCAAGTCCCCGTCCTTGGATAAACCAAGTTGCTGATCATCCTTAGATGATATATCCTTTGAAGGATCTAGAGTTTGAATCTCTAGGGGGTTAGAAACAGGCTCTTTTAACAGCAGAGATCCCGAATCTTCCCCGTGAGTCTGTAAATACTTCACCTCAGTTGACTCCTCAATAGTAATTGATTCACTGTCAACGAGTTGCCGATCTGCACCTACGTCAGACCCTTTACCCGCAGGATCCAGATATGTTCCATCTGGGGAGGTAGACAATGACCTTTTAGATTGTGCATTTAGGTCAAAGCCTTCTCTCGACGTCTGTGAAGACCCTTGGTTCTTAGAACCTTCAACCAGTGAACCTGACCGTAATATGGTCGGAACACCAGTTGCTTCCGTCAATTCTTCCTTACTTGATTGAGCTATTGGTTCAGATATTGCTTTCGTTAGCGTAGCCCAATCAGCATCAGAAAAATCAGTAAAGGGCGCTTTGGATGAGAGAAATGAAGTATCAACAGTTGCCTCGGTTTCTGTTCTTCTCCTTTTAGAGGAAGGCAGAGCTTTTGTTGAAGGGTGTATCTCCTTATGTGGTGCTGCTTTGGCACTATCTCCCTCTACACTCATGGATGGTTCTTTAATGGGTATAGTAGGGGAAGGAGGTTCGTTTATGTTTTCATTTGGCTCTTCCAAAGGCTCTTCGACCGTGGTTAGAGGTTGTGGGTTTGCAACCTCCTGGTCAGGAATGGCCACTAAGGGCTCTGGATCAACATCCATTGGTACAGGTGCCATTACAGGTTCAGGTTGTGGAATATTACCTTGATTTACCTGTTCCCCTGGGGGTAGAAGTGGTAGGGGCACCGTTCTTAGATATTCAGTGAGAACAGTGGGTACCCCTGGAAGATAGTTGTTCTTCCTAATGAGAGCGGTTATGGCATTGCTCTTCATTCTCATGCACTCCTGGTTGGCTTCACCTTCAAAGATCTCCCGTTCATTATCTGTTAAGATATCATTGAGAATTAGTTGTAGGAACCTAGGATAGAAACAGAGCACATCGTCATTTATGCCTGTTCTTTCATCCAATGGTCCCATGCACAGAATTACTTGATCAATCACTATCCGTCCTATGTTAATATGCCTGTTGTTCGCAATGGCAAACCCTATCTTTTGAAGGAATAAGGGAATGCCATGCAGATTTGTTAGCTTGGCAGTAAAAACATGTATCAGGGTATGAAAGAAAAAATTTCATGGCTTTGGCAGGTAATGCTTTAGGAACTCTCCCACCAAGAAGTTAGGTTGTTGACTTCTAATGAGAGTGAAGAAAGCATGTATTTCCTCAGTTGTGGGATCCGGAACAAGGTTTTCTGTAGGAAAATGAAGTATTCTGTTAAAGTCATGTTCCGTCACCCTTATTGTTCTGCCCCCTGGCACAACAAAACTGAAGGATCTCACATTATTCTCACTTGTATCCGTGGCGGATGTGTACAACGCAGTCAATTGATCGATGCAAAAGACCACGGGAGTACTTACAGCGTATGCCACTAATGAACGTATATTCAAAAACTCTGCCCATGCACGAATTTGAGGATTCGTAATGGCTTGCAGATTTTGAAACGAGACATGATTAGTCTTGGTAATAATAAATTCTCCGGCCATTGTTTGTTCACACTTTCCAGAAAATTTAAAATGAAAACCAAAATTAACCTTAAGTGAATTAATTAATTATTTTCTAATTAATTAACTTCTTCAAAAAAATTACCCCCCCCCCTTTTTTTTTAATTACACAAACTCGAACAGAATTATCAAGAACCCTAATCTGGTAACCTCAATAACAAGAAATAAGAAATCAATTGAAAAACAATTTCTTTCTAAACTTGAACACAGTCAACAGTCCTTAGGATTTAGAAAATTCACTTTCGATAGTTTCTTCTTGAAAGGAATTAAAAACTCAAGATACTTACACTTTCATGGTTAATCAACAAGATACAATGAAAGAACAGTAACTTTAAGAAGTTTTAATCGGTTAACAAAGCTTTAGAAAACTATCGATTAAGATGTTCTTGTCGTGTATCTCTCTGTTTGTAAGTATAAACTAGACAAAGGTTTTCTCAGATCTGTAAACAATGAAAAGAAAAAAAGAAACTAAGTGCTAGTTAAATACTTTTTAAAACTGCAGGGGCAATTTTGACATTTAATGTTCGATAGTTTTTATTTATGCTGTCGATAGTTTTAATTCTAGGGGCATAAAGGTCAAAAACACTTCGATAGTTTTTTCAAAACTATCGAAGTGTTTAAATTCAAGAATTTAAACCGACCTTAAAAAAAACTATCGAAAGCTGTTCTGAATAAACCAAAATCTATCGAACATGCTTTGTTTAGAAAAACTATCGAGAATTTGTATAGAAATAATTAAATTCACTTCGATGGTTTTTCTACTAATTTTCAAAATCTATCGAGAATTTAAATATTAAATCAGATAAATTCACTTCGATATATTTGAAAGATATTCTCAAAAACTATCGAGAATTATTTTCGATAGTTTTTCTTTTCCTTTTCAAAAACTATCGAAAATTAATTTCGATAGATTTATCTATGTACTTGAAAAACTATCGAATTTCCTAAATTCGATATTTTTGCTTCTTTTCCAATTCCTAAAACCTGTTCTTGTTTTAAGAATCAGAAACTTTTATTTCCTGTCTAGTTTTAATTCCAATAAATCTTTTCAAATTTACCAAAATCAATTCTTAACAGAAAATTCACAATTTTCTTAGAATAAAATCAATTAAATATCATTGAGTGATATTAACCAATTAAAATCTAATCAATTATGCTGCATTAATCTACAATGTTAAAAACAAAGCAAATTAATTCAAATTAAATAGATGCTAGAATATTTAGAACAAATATTAACACCTAAATAATTTTTAGAATTAATAACCAATTAAACGCCAGAAGATATATCATCCATAATTATGACATAAAATTAGTACAAAAATCCTAACTACGAGAATTGCTCCAGAAAATAAATTCACGAGTCCTAAGGATATAGCAATTCTTAAACTCATGTATTCACCAGGACTCTCTGCAGTTACTGACTTCTAATCAAAATCAATTAGAAAGATTTAACATCCCAAGTTCACCAACCATCTTATTGAAAGTGGATTCATCAAGCGGTTTAGTAAAGATGTCTGCAATTTGATCCTCTGTGGGTACAAAATGTAACTCCACAGTTCCATTCATGACATGCTCTCGGATAAAATGATACCTGATGTCGATGTGCTTCGTCCTCGAGTGTTGCACTGGATTGTTAGAGATTGCTATGGCACTTGTGTTGTCACAAAAGATTGGAATCTTTGTCAACAAAAGTCCATAGTCACGGAGTTGGTTTCTCATCCACAAGATCTGAGCACAGCAGCTACCAGCAGCAATGTATTCAGCCTCAGCTGTTGATGTGGCCACTGAATGCTGCTTCTTGCTATGCCAGGAAACTAACCTTCTTCCAAGAAACTGACAGCTTCCTGAAGTACTCTTCCGATCAATCTTACAACCTGCAAAATCAGAGTCTGTGTATCCAATAAGATCAAATCTTGTATCTTTAGGGTACCAAATTCCAAGATTTGGGGTCCCCTTAAGATATCTAAATATTCGCTTAACAGCTATTAGATGAGATTCTTTAGGATCAGACTGAAATCTAGCACACAAGCATGTTGCAAACATTATATCTGGTCTACTTGCAGTGAGATAAAGTAATGAGCCTATCATACCTCTGTAGCCTGTGATGTCAACCTTCTTACCAGTTTCATCCTTATCAAGCTTAGTGGCAGTTGGCATAGGAGTCTTTGCTGTAGATGAGTCTTCCATTTGATACTTCTTAAGAAGATCCTTGATGTACTTGGACTGACAAATGAATATACCATCTTGTTTTTGGTATACTTGCAATCCAAGAAAGAATGACAATTCACCCATCATGCTCATTTCATAACGACTCTGCATTAACTTAGCAAATCTCTTGCATAGATCATCATTAGTAGAACCAAATATTATGTCATCAACATATACTTGCACCAATATCAAATCATTTTTATGCTTTTTGACAAAGAGAGTTTTGTCTACAACACCTCTTGTAAAATCATTTTCAAGTAAGAATTCAGAGAGAGTGTCATACCATGTCCTCGGAGCTTGTTTGAGTCCATAGAGAGCTTTGAATAGAAAGTACACAAAGTCTGCCAGTTTTGAATCCTCAAAACCTGGAGGTTGTTCCACATACACTTCTTCTTCTAACTCCCCGTTCAGAAAAGCACTCTTCACATCCATTTGATATACCTTGTAATTGGAATGTGCAGCAAATGCCAGAAACATTCTGATGGCCTCAAGTCTTGCTACGGGTGCATAGGTTTCATCATAATCTATACCCTCTTCTTGAGAGTAACCTTTAGCAACCAGTCTGGCTTTGTTTCTCGTTACAATGCCATCTTCGTCCAATTTATTTCTGAATACCCATCGTGTTCCAATAACAGATTTTCCCTTAGGCCTGGGTACCAGCTTCCAAACTTTCTGCCTTTCAAACTGATTGAGTTCTTCTTGCATAGCAATCACCCAATCTGGATCATCTAGAGCATCTTCAACTTTCT
The DNA here is from genome assembly GCA_030848705.1 of Heracleum sosnowskyi. Classification (NCBI taxonomy): domain Eukaryota; kingdom Viridiplantae; phylum Streptophyta; class Magnoliopsida; order Apiales; family Apiaceae; genus Heracleum; species Heracleum sosnowskyi. The sequence continues at coordinate 110,311,521 of CM061243.1, read as the reverse complement.
TAGGTTCTGTTTCTGAAAGAAACCCAGAATAGTGACATTCATTTTGTGATGTTCTCCTAGTTCTCACTCCTGTGTCCGGATCACCAATGATCAAGTGAAAGGGATGATCTCTATTCCATACCCTTTGTCTTGGCAGATGCGATCTTGATGATTCTCCTTGTTCTAGATGTTGTGGAGTGTGACTAGTTGATCCTTCTCCTGCTCCCCCTGAGTTGTTGACGGTTTGATCTGTTGATTCTGAAGACTGACTAGTGGATCCTGTATGTTGAGGATCTCCACTTTGGTCACCACTTTGTCCAGAATCATTATCATTATGATTATTATTAATGACTGTAACAACTTCAGGTACTTCTTCATTGTCAGAGAGATCTCCTGATAGATTTTCAAATACCAAGGATTCAGAGTTCTCTCCAGTTTGCAGGCCTGGTCTTTTAGTGTCGTCAAATGTTACATTAAAGCTTTCCAACACCTTCTTATCTTCAATCACATATACCCTGAAAGCCTTAGATTCCAGAGAATAGCCCATAAAAATGCCTTCATCTGCTTTGGCATCAAACTTGCCAAGATGTTCTCCATCTTTAAGTACAAAGCACTTTGCACCAAACACATGAAAGTACTTCAGTGTTGGCTTCTTGTTGGCCATTAACTCATACGGAGTCTTTTCATGATCGTTGTTGATCAGGGTTCGATTCTGAGTGTAGCAAGCTGTATTCACTGCTTCAGCCCAAAAGTAAGTGGGAAGTTTTGATTCACTCAACATGGTCCTTGCTGCTTCAACCAAGGTCATGTTCTTCCTTTCCACTACTCCATTCTGTTGAGGAGTTCTTGGTGCTGAAAACTGTCTTGATATTCCTTTCTCTGAGTAGAAATCATTTAGAACTGCATTCTTGAATTCAGTTCCATTGTCTGATCTGATTGTCCGCACAGGTAGCTTAGCTTCCACTTCTATCTTCTTGATGTGATCAATGATTAGTTGTGTTGCTTCACCCTTTGTTTGTATGAACAACACCCACGTGTACTTGGAGTAGTCATCCACCATCACCAATGCATATCTGTTTCTTGAAAGTGACATAACATTAACTGGACCAAATAAATCCATATGAATCAGCTATAATGGTTCAGTAATGCTTGTCATTCCTTTGCTTCCATGTGATGCTTTCTTCGACTTCCCTTTTTCACATGCTTCACATAGTCCCTCCTGATTGAATTCCATCAGGGGCAACCCTCTCGCTAACTCTCTCTTTACCAAAGAGTTCATAGTTTTGAAGTTCAAATGTGAGAGCTTCTTGTGCCATAGCCAACTTTGTTCTGAAGATGCCTTTGCATAGAAACATGTAACTTCTCCTTCACTGGTAGAACTTAAGTCAGCTATAAACAAATTCCCTTTTCTCACTCCCAGTAGAGTAAGCTTCTCATCCTTCCTGTTGGTGATCAAGCACTTGTCCTTTCTGAAATCTACATCGTAGCCTTTATCACAGAATTGACTGATACTTAGAAGATTGTGCTTTAATCCTTCAACAAGAGAGATGTTTTCAATGATGACATTTCCAGCTTTCAATTTACCATATCCCGTAGTGAATCCTTTGCTGTCATCTCCAAAGGTTACAATCGGGCCGGTCTTCTTAACCACCTCTGTAAGCAGGGACTCTTCACCTGTCATGTGTCTAGAACAGCCACTATCCAGAATCCACACAACCTTTGAGCTTTTAACCTTACCCTGCAATCACAGATTGATTAAGCGGACTTTGGTACCCAAAATTGTTTGGGTCCTGAAGGTTTAGATGATTTAACAGGAGTAACATTCAATTTAGTCTTACCCTGTTTGATATTCATAGTATCTGTGGATTTAACATTACTAGTGCTATTGCTACTATCAGACATCAACTTAAAATAAGCATGCATGATGTTGTACTTACATAGCAAACACTCTTTCTTTCCACAGGGTTCATGAGTATCAGGCATGTCAGACATGTTATGCATTTCAGAAGTATTAGAAGTTTCTACTTTAACCTTTTTACATGCATGTGTAAGGTGTCCAGCAGAATTACAAATAGAACACAACTTCCTAGATGCAATGGGAGAAGATGGAACCAATTCCTGATTAACAATCTTCTTCCTCCCATTCCTGTTCTTTTTAACATTACTAACTAAGGAACCTACTTCAGTTTTAGGTAAATCAGGTTTAGGTAATTCATTCTTTACTGATTTCCTAGGCAACTTACTCTTTACCTCTTTTTCCTTCAATAAATCCTCCTCAAGCAATTCTTGTCTAATGAAAAGGTCATCCTCATGAAAGAGTGGTGGAAACGGCTTAAAAAAACTGGATAATCAACATTCTTAAGAACATATGGAGTATTCCTTTTGACAACTGAAGATGTCACAGGGAATTCCACAATCTTCTTACCAGCTTTCTTGTTATAGTCAAATCCTATAGCAGTTTTATTCTCTATGGCCTGAGTATCAATGATTTCCCTAGCCACTAGAGCGGAATTCTTAAAAGCATTCAGCTTCAAATCTAGATCTGAAATCTGCTTCCTGAGGATAGTCTCTATCTCATCATTACACTTGACCTTGTTCTCTAAGTACGCATTCTTTTGCTTAAGATCTTCTAATGTTACAGCTACAAGCTCTAGTTCTTCATTTTTAGATTCTAGCTTTTTAATCTTAAGAACTAGTTTAGCATTTTCCATTTCTGATGCTAGCATGCTTGTGTGTACATTAAACAATTCTACACTAAGATCTTGCACAATTTTCTTGTACTCTGAATTAGACATATCAATTGTAGTTAAGATAGGTACCTGAGATGATTGTGGTGATTCCTCTGAAGAGTCAGCCATTAGAGCAACATTTACATATTCCTCCTCTTCATCCGAATCAGTATCATCCCAATGCTTTCCCTCTGCTATGTAAGCTTTCCCTTTCTGCTTTCCAGAGAATGCCTCCAATTGTTGTTTAAGCTTGGCATTCTCCTTCTTCAACTCATCATAAGAATCCTTCTTTCCATAGACATCTTTCATGTCTCTTGCTTGACGAGGCTTCCGGCATTCAGTGGCGAAATGCCCTAACTCATTGCAGTTGTAGCATCTTGATTTGCTTCTATCAATCATGCCAGTCTTGTAGCCTCCCTTAAAGCCTGTACTAGGTGTATAATTGCTCTTCTGGAATCTGTTGGTTGAGCCCTTGAACTTGTACTTAGGGTTTCTTTTGAAACGAATATGACTAAACTTTGCAGCTAAGTACGCCATGGTTTTGTCTTCCATTTGCTCAAGCTCTTCTAGGGTGTAGTAATCACTTTCATCAACACCCAGATTCACAGAATCCATTTCTGCTTCTATTATCACCTCCTTTCCAGCTCTAGGGGTTTGAACCTGAATCTCAGAAGTTATTGGTTCATCCACTACAAGTGCTGCTGATCTCACAAGTGCATTGTGCTTGTTCTCCACTGTCCCTGATCCGTAGATTATCACCCTTTGTTCCTGTTCCATCTCATAGGTCTTCAACTTGCCATAGATCATCTCTAATGACATCTTTGTGAAGTCAATTCTTTCCCTAATGGATGATGACTTGTGTTCTACATGATGGGGCAGCGTCATCATGAACTTCCTGTTTGATTCTCTCAGTGGATAGGTCTTTCCTTTCATTGCCAATTCATTGAGGAGCTTAGTATACTTCTCAAAGACCTGAGTTATACTTTCTCCTGGCAGGGACCTAAACGCTTTATATTGAGAAGTCAGAATGTCCAATCTGTTTTCTTGCACGTCTTCAGTTCCTTCCATTATTAGGTTAATGGTATCCCACATATGTTTCCCGCTTGTACAGTTCATCAACTGATAGCTCATTTCCTTGTCCGCGGAGTCCGCCAATATCAACATTAAACCGGTGTCCAATCGAATCAGTTCTTTGTCAGAATCTGTAAATTCACTTATATCCTTAGGTTGGGTGCCTGAAGGAATCCTGCTACCATCAGGAGCTGTAGATTCACTAACTGGTTTCATTGGTACAAACGGTCCGTTCTCTAATATGCCAATATTCAACGGATTAGATGCCTTGATAAATAACAACATCTTCATCTTCCACAAACCGAAATCATCTCTAGTAAACGGGGGAACTTTAATACCAGCGGTTGTCTTTGGAGCACTCATGGTTTCTGAAAATTTCAAATTGTTTAAAATTCAAGAAATTCCAATTAAATGAAAAATTTTGAAAGTTAAAAAATTTGCTTCGAATTTTCACGCTACGTTTGATTTTGGTCTCATTCACCGGATCTGATTTGTATATCAATCAAGTAGCTTTGATACCAATTGTTAGGTCCAAAGTATCGTAGAAGGGGGGGTTGAATACGATACTCACAAATAATTTAATTTCGTTCGCGGATTAATCTTTCAGTTCTATAACGAAATCAAACACACCAAACCAAATCAAGTTTCGGGGAATATATCTTTTTATAAATATAAACCTCGAGGGGTGCTACAATTTCTAATCCGTAGATTAGCGTCAATGAGTTTAAGGTTACACAAATACAAAACAATGATCAAGTTCTGAGCACTATTAATTTCTCTGATAATTTTCTCCGGCTCTTCTCTCTCTCAGTAATGTCTCTGTGTTGAAATCCTTAACTGAAGAAGACACACTCTTCTCTCAGTATTAATTGTAGACTTGAATTGAAAACCATCGAACTAGAATTGAAGAAACAATCCTGGCCGTTGGATCTTCTTCAACTTGAAAAACAAAGAATACTTTCCACCTGCTCCCAATTAAAAAACCATCGAATGGTTTAAGAAACCATCGAATGAAACAAATCATTTTACCATTCGATAGTTTTTAAAACAAAACTATCGAATGCTAAATTGATTTACTTGTTTTTTAATTCAATCACCTTAAACTCTCATTCGATAGTTTTCTTAAAAGAAAAACTATCGAATTGATTTACTTGTCATTTGTCTTTTAGTAATAACTCCTGAGCTCCCGGGTGTTTAAGTAATAGACTGTATCAATTTGTTCTGAGACGATAAAACAACTTGATCTTCTTAGTGCCGTCAACTCGTGTAACTGGTCTGGTTCACAGATGAATAACACTTGATCAATTCTTCTTTTATGTCTTCAATATAGTGCTGCTGATAAGTCCCTTGTCGTTCTGGTTGCTTCATCACTGGAATCCCGTGGTACTGAACCCTAAATCATTCACATACTTCTGTCGTCTTGAAAGTCTTGTTTCTTTTGCTGTCACTGAGGCTTGAACATTTTCATGAACTTCTTTCCGTGACCTGTATACGGACTTCAAGAATACATAACGTATTTTGATTTTTTGAGTTTACCTTTTCTTCTTTGATTCTGGATTCCTGTGCTTCTATTAATACTATTGTATGTCTTGTCCTTTGTTGAGTTGTAGTTATCTCTTTTACATCTTATGTTACATTATGCTTTACACATGCCTTAGATTGAAATTGAATAGATTCCAAAGGTGTTATTCCAGAGAAGAAGAACAACCACAAAAAGGAAGTATCCACAGATAGTGTTACGTCATAACTAGAGTGATCCACCCCTGAAGAATGAAGGAGTTGGAATTCGAATAGCATATTTTCAACAGGCCTCAAAATTTGAAATAGATATTACAACGACCTCTGATGCAATTGCAAACATGATTGATCAAGAGTATCAAATACAACGTCAAAAGGTGGAATATATTCACCAACACAAGTTTTGCTTAAAGGAATATCAAATATTTCAATAGGATGGGAAGGTATTGCCAAGGTCTCCACATACACCTTCTCTGTTGACTTCTTCGATAGCTCGTTCTCCGATTCTACGCCCTTCTTTTCCACGTAGTAAAGTTATCAATATCGTACATTGTCGCCGACTCGTAATAGTCCTCGAAGATTCCGTCGTAGACATCTACAACCGTAAGAAGTTCCATCCGTCTTAGCACAACCATCTTAATCGAATACCCCTATCTTAACTCACTCATTGGTACTACATCCAATAGTCCAACACGAACTCTAAATGAGCTCTGACGTTCCTTATATAACTATATACACTCCTACACACTCTCGTTTCTAGTCTTACTATAACCCTGCTCTGATACCAACCTCTAACGCCCCAAATCCGGGGTCAGAGGATTTGGTCGTCACACGACACCCTTAATTCAAACAACCTGTTCAATAATAAATCAACACAACAATAATATATGTGACCCCAACTCTACCAAGAATCTTTAAAGGTTATAGTGCTAGAAACAAGGATCCAAAATTCCATTACATAAAATTTTTCTTCTTTACAACCACTCTTTACATAAATTCTAAAACACTAGTATAACTTCGATAAGAAGTATACCAGGCAACTAACTTATACAATATAACTTTCAATAGAAACATCTATATACAAAACCTATCACTAGCTCCAAATACTCTGGATCAAAATGTCTTTACGCTAATATCCTTCCCCATCTCTGATCAGCTACGCGGACAACTCTCGCCAATATACCTTCTTACTGGCAGGCTAAAATATATATAAAGAAAACAAGTATGAGCGAAAGAATTGCTCAGCAAGTGCGTTATCAGGTATAATATACAATTTTCCAAAATAAGCTTTGGATTTTCAAATAAACAAACTTCTGTTTTGAACATTTGTAAACTCAACAATTTTCAAATCAAGTTTAGTAATTTACCACAACTTTTCATTTAGTTTCTCGCAACTGAATAGTTTAAAACACAAAAGATTTATATTGGTCGTCACGGTGACCGAATCAACAATAACTACAATAGTATGTAGAAAATATGAAATAATTATAACTCATCAAGATAGATATCTCACAACTGCCAATGGAATCAAGGAAGTGGATTTCGACTATTTGGAATCCAAATGTATTAAGAGTAAGTGATTTCAGCAAGATTGAAACCACTATTGCTAATCAACGAACCAACAACTTCACGCAACGAATAAACCTGAAAATCAGGTCATAACTCACAAGTACAAAACATATGGATGTAACTCATCTCAGAAATAAGAACTTATGTTATAATTGGATTTTTATTTATCTCATTCAAATCAAAGGTTGAGCTGCTGGCCAGCCACGCATCAACCCCAGACCTGCTTATAGCAAAGCCCTCCACTGGATCCTTGGCCATCCTGGCCTTAATTATCTTCGACCATAAATTTGGTCCTCATTTTAAAAACATTCCAATTCTATTTTATATACGTCATGTGTCGGCACAAATGACAACCTTACTTCGACAATCAGGTGTCGGAAGAATCGACAACCTTAATACAACAATTGCTGGAAAACTCACGTTCCAGGAAACAGTTCAATTATGAAGAATCAATAAAGGAATAACAATATAATCTAGTATCGACGAGATCAACACACAATAGGGAGTGCACATGACAAGTAGCAACATAATAAACATCGACGAGATCGATGCACAACTGGAATGATAATGAAGAATCAACAACAACATGCTTAACAAGGTTAAGTCTGATATACAACAGGCATTATAATAACAACAGAATTTGCAACAGCTCAATATGGATTAGGGTTCAAAGAACAGGCTCCAGATGGCCTCAACAGTTGACAAGAAAGCTAAGTTCGAGTTTAAGAAAGATTCAAGGTAAGTTTATAACTAGGGAAAAATCAAGGCTTGCATAGGTACAAGATGGAAAATTGAATACTTGTAGAACAAGTATCACAACTTCAGAATCTCAACAAAACATTTTTCCCTCATAGGGTTCACAAGTTTCCACTCATCTAGGGTTGGCAATAGTCCAACCTAATATTTAAAATCATGACTTTTGAAAGAAAGCCTTAGTATACGGCCCATAACTATCTTTTCAAACGTTTCAATATAATAAGTATATCTTTCCAATCAATCATAAAAATATGAATCTAAGTTCATAAAGTATAAAGGAATACTCGTCAACTTACGAGTTTAAATAAAATACTTGTAGTTCAATGCAAAAGAGTCATCATTAAATTTTTTTAGGAAAAAGTATGCCAATTGCATAATAATAATTCAAGGAAATATCAATCAATTAATAAGCAAGGGTATAAACACTTGCCTCTGGTCCTTAGCTATTTCGTAAAGCTGAAATAATACGATTCCTTCCTTATTATGTCTTATCGTACGATCCTCGATTTCCGTCCTTCTTTGCTTTAACGCTCTAGTGAATACCACTTGTTTGCTCCTACCATTTGAATTCACGTGTCTGCCATTCTTACCGATATCTCCGTTGGAAGAAAAATACTTGCACATGTCATCTACGAGTGTTGACGTCCCCTTGGTGCTACGTCACCTCACAAATAACCCAATCCGTCATAAACAATATCTCATCCTTTTCCGATATCTTTTATTTAACACACTTCGATAATCTGACTCATCTCGTCCAATAGTCTCTGTTGCATAGACAACCATATTTCAATTGATAGACCAATCACAGTCAACCACATAAGTAGTCCACATAATTCGCTTGACGAAAATCCCCATACTATAAAAAGTCAACGGCCTCGTAAATCACATTTTCTAACATTACCGACAAATTTCTATCCCAACTACCCCACACGATAATTTTAGACACAACCAAAGCCTTTAAACAAGTCTCAAAATAATGATTCACATTTATGACTCAACAGCCAGATAACTCACATAATTCACATAGCACATATCGTCATTTAATTGTGATAAATAAATCACATAAGTCTTGTAACATCTAAGAAATATTTTTAGAAAAATATACGACTCTCATTTCAAAGGATTTAAACCTCAAAATATTTTTAGGTCAAAATCGGACCATTTCTCCCAATATAAAGATTTAAAAACAATTTAATCAGTTAATATAAAATTAATTGAAAATTTTCAAACACTCCAACTATTTTTAAATAATTAAACCAACATAGAACATAATTAAACTCAATTTTAATTAATTAAATTTAATTAATAATTAATTATTAAGAATTAACTAATTAAAAGAATTAATCAATTAATTAAATCAATTAATTATTAATTAAAAATAATTAAAAAAATTAAATTTAATCACTTTTCGAATTTAAATAAATATTTATGAATTTATAAAATTTTCTGAATAATAAAATGTATTTTTAAATCAAAGATATGATTTTTAGAATTTTTAAAACAATTTTTGATTTATTTTTTTAAAATAAATCCCAGAAACAGTTTCCTGAAATGAAATTAGGGTTTTGGAAATCAAAACCGGGTCGGGTAAAAACTAAACGGGTTGCCAAGAAATTCTACGGTTCGCCAAGAACGACCCACCGGAAAACTGGGTTTCCCAGTTTCCGGCCGGCGTTCGGCCACCGGAAAAATTTCGACAATGACTAAAACACTTCCAAAACACAAGGTTTTTGCAGAGATTTACATGGCCAATCAAAACAACACTCAATTCTAGTCAGAAACAACCCAAACGTGGTTGGAATCGAACCAAAAACTCACCGGCGGCGGCACCGCCGCGTTTCCGGCCACCCTCAAACATCAACCAAATTTAAAACTGTTAACCTGCAATCATTCCTCATGTCACGATCTATTCAATGATGTGATCACCCTCAAGAACCAAGTAACCGAACTAAAATCCGGCCAAAATCAAGAAAAGTCCGGCGAGCTTAAAGAAATTTCCGATTAGCTCGATTTAGAGCTCAAAAATTAAATTAAAAATTATCAACATACTCCAAATCGTACAACAAACATAATCAAGCCATAAAATATCAAGAACAATCAAGATTGAAGATTCGCCCAATTTAAATTAATAAATTCGAATTAATTAAAATAATTAAAAATGAGAAAAACTCAGAAATCATACCCACACGAATTTTGATGATGGATTTGGATATGGGGTGATGAGAGATTCGATTCGACTACTAGAGCGTCGAAATCGGATTCCGATAACGCCTTCAAAAGTTGGTTTGATTCTCAAGAACACGAAGAACACGGTTCATAGATTTTTAGATATTTAACGATAAATAAGCTTGATTATACGCAAAATAATGTACGATACGCCTTTTTATATTAAACGGAAAATAATACCCCAAACAACATTTTTGGATCGATACTGATCCGATGGATCACTTTAAATACAATTTAACAGAATAAACACTTTAAATCTTTAATAAAGCAGAATACACGTTTTACGAGACGATAATCATCCATAAAGTACGGATAACTACAAGTTTCGTTTAATAAAAGATATACGAACCAAAATACCTCCATTACGAATATTTCCGAATACTTCTCACTTTAACGAATGAAATATTGGTACGAACGATATACCAATTCCCCGAATAATTTGGGAACGATCTAAATTTTCTTTTCGATAATCAAAATAGAATAAAATAGTATGACATCCTTTTCAAAATAATTTCTAATTCCCCACACATTTAAACAGATAAAACATTTAATAATTTTTAATATGAAAATAAAATTTTATTTCACATCAAATATTAACACGTAATTTTCTCGGATCTTACACTTGGTAAGGGAAAACAATCCTTAGGACATGCATCGTTCAAATCGGTGAAGTCTACACACATTCTCCATTTTCCATTGGCTTTTTTGACCATCACTGGGTTAGCCAACCATTCTGGGAATTGTATCTCTTCAATGAACCCGGCCTTTAGAAGCTTTTCTACTTCTTGTTTAATGGCCTCTTGCCTCTATGAAGCAAAATTTCTCTTTTTCTGTTTCACTGTCTTCCTTTCAGGATCCACATTCAATTTGTGGGTTATCAACTGGGGATCAATCCCTGGCATGTCAGCCGATGTCCAAGCAAAAACCTCATTGTTTTCTTGAAGAAAATATATGAGCTTGTTTTTCAATGGTTCAGGCAATAGTGCTCCAACATAAGTCACCTTCTCCGGTTCACCGGGGACTAAGGGAATTGGGATTAAATCCTCAGCTGGTTTCCCTCTTTTGTCCTCATTATCACTAGTATCCATGTCTTCAATTGGGAGAACCTGCCCCCCCCCCCCCCCCCGATTCCATCAGGCCTTAACGCGGCTACGTAACAACTTCTGGCCATCTTTTGATCTCCCCGTTCTTCACCAATTCCATTCCTCGTTGGGAACTTGATTTTCAGATGATAAGATGAGGCAACGGCCTTGAACGCATGAAGACCCGTCCTTCCCAGGATTGCATTGTAGGTCGAAGTGGCCTTTATAACTATGAAGTTCAACATTTGAGTAGACGTATTTGACCCTTGCCCCATTGTCATTGGGAGTTGGATAGTGCCTTCCACTCCATTGAATCCATATATTGGCATATTCGAGGGTGTCAACTGAGAGTCAGTATAGCCCATCTTGATAAAAGCATCATGGAACAAGATGTCCACTAAAGCTCCATTGTCGACCAAAACTCTCTTTGTTTCAGAATTCCCTATCACAGGTATGATGACTAAGGGATCATCGTGGGGAAACTTCACTCCTTCCAAGTCAGAATCATCAAAACCTATTGATATTTCTGTTCGGGCACGTTTCGGTGTTTCTCCAACCACAGTCATTACTTCTCGGGCATAGGCTTTCCTTGAGTTTCGGGAGGACCCAGCAGCAGTCGGTCCTCTAAATATCATGTTCATGACTGGCCCTCGGGGCTTGGGATTTCGATCTTGATCGTTGTCCCTTCTGTCATAATCCTTCATTTCATAGTTTCCTCTTTGACTCCCCTGATTTCCATCCTTAGTGAATTTATTGAGCTTTCCTCTTTGTATCAGAAACTCAATCTCATCTTTCAGTTGTCTGCAATCATCCGTGTCGTGACCGACTTCCTTGTGGAACCGGCAGAATTGGTTTTGATTCCGTTTAGACATATCAATCCTTAGTGGCTTAGGCCATCGGAGATCCTCCTCTTTTGCTATTTCCATCAGAATTTGGTTCCTGGGAGTGTTCAATCTTGCATACTCCATAAACTTTGACCCAAAATTGTTCCTCTTGGGTGGAGAATCAGAATCCTTTGACGTTCTGGGAAACTTTTCCTTGACGTCGTACTCCCGAGTTTCCTTTCTTTTCTTTGAATTTCCACTGCCACCAGCATTGGGTTCATATTTTCTCATGCTTTCTTCAGCCTTGATGTACTTTTCGGCTCTATCTTAGAGCTTCAACATGCTCTCGGGTGGATGTTTTGCCAATGATCTTTTGAAGTGATCATCAGTGGTTCCTTGTTTCAACTTGCAAGGCTATCATAGCTACTTTGTCCTCTAAGTCCGGGACTTTCAGAGCTTCCCGGGTAAATCGGTTGATGTAATCCCTTAAAGCTTCATTCTTTCCTTGCTGGATTCCCATGAGTGATGCAGAACTTTTCTCGTGCACCCTTCCACTAACGAATTGATTGATGAATGCTTCACTTAATTCCTTGAAAGACCCAATAGAGTTGGGAGGAAGACGGCTATACCAACGTTGGGCCATGCCTGCCAAGGTTTGCGAAAACGCCCTACACTTAACCGCATCATTGGTTGGCTACAACAGCAGTGCATTGGAGAATCTTCTCACATGATTTGCGGGATCTCCCGTTCCATCATAAGCTTTGATTGTTGGCATCTTGAATTTCCTGGATATGTTAGCTTTCATGATGTCTTGAGTAAAGGGTGGTGTTGGATCATCAGGATCTCCTAGGGGCAATAAAACATTAGGATCACCCCTTGGGGCTTCAGCCCTCTTGCTTTTCCGTGGTGTTGGATCCAAGTTGATTACCGAGACTCTTCCCGTTCCTTGGTTTTGTGTCCTTGCGGCCTCCTCTTCTGCCAGTAGATTCTTGAGCCTTGCAGTCTCGGCTTCATGGGCCACAATTCTTTCTTTAGTAGTTTGGAGTTGTTCCTGGTTTGTTTGGGAAGAGTGTCTCCTCCTTGGGGCAACATCCCTCTCATCACCTGTTGAATAATTCTCCTCCTCAGTATAGGGACCTGAGTAGTCTTGAATCAAGGGGGTTCGTCTAGTTTGCTAATTTTGAGGTCCCAGATCTTGAATGTAAGGGGGCACATATGCCTCATGGTAGATTGGATTAGTTCCACTACTGTCCGCCGGGGGTCGGGGTGGCATACCATAAGGTGGCATACCATAAGTTGGCATACCGAGAGTTTGAGTCGTGTATTGAGGGAGATCCGTGGTGTGAAGTTGAAGGCCACGTGGTGCGTTTATGAGCAGTGGGGAGATTGGTTGCTGAATAGTGGTCTCTTGTGGATTGAACCATGAACGCCCATTTGAAGGGGATTCGTCCCTTCAACCGAAATTGGGATTTCCGAGCTGTGAGTGGTGGTGAGGGGGATATTCGCCCCTGGAATGCCAGTAGTTGGCGGTGGTTGATTTCCTTGAGTACCAGCCTTAGAGGTGATAGGAAGCTCTTCAGAAGTTTGAGTATCTCGAGTTGTTCTTCGTGTGTTTGCCATGGTTGATGTTGTTTTCCCACAGACGGCGCCAAATGTTATGGATTAAAAAGCGTACTTGTAAATTAATTGCTAGGGTTTAGAGAGCTTCGAGCTTTAATGGCTGTTCTTGTTGTCGGGGACTAACTCGATCCTAACAAGATGCCTACGTATCTCTAGTATTTAGATAATCAAGTCAATAAAACGTAGTTCTTGGTGTTGCCCTCAGGGCTATGGCGGCATGGGCACACCAAGGACGTAGTGACTTTAATGTCCTTATTCGAGGATGAAGTCTAAAACGTTGTAGATGACATATGGAGCTGTGTCCAAAACGTAGTTCTATTGTGAAGTAGCAGGGTCCTTATATAGGCGTCTGGAGCCTCGTATTTAGAGTAAGTTTAGGAGACTTGGCGAATAAGTCTCATTTTTGATAATGGATAAACATTGTATTTCTTGGTGGACAAGTCTTTTCCTTGTTGATAAGGACTATGACTCATTATTTCTTTTAATTGAGATTCCGGATCCTTCTTTGATGAATTTACCATATTTTGGACTCATTTCCTGAGTTGTATATTTTCCCTATTTATTAATTACGAAATTAATAAATAATTAGGGTTTCGGGCCTTGCTTATTGGGCTGTGTTCTTAGACCAATATGGGTCTAATTAATACGTAATTAATTGCACTTCTAGGATTATTTTTCAGCCCATATCAAATATCTTTTCTATTTTTCGTAACTAAAACATCTCATTTTCCAAAAATATCGCACACAATTTTATTTAATAAAATAACATAATAAAGTTATAATTGCTAATAATTAATCCATTACCTTTTTTAGTCAATGTGTATATTCTTTTTTATATTTATTAACTAAAATTTCTATTTTTCTATTTTTCCTAATTAAAAATCTCTCATTTTCCAAAAATATCACGGACAATTCTATTTTAATAAAATAATAATATTATAATTAGTAATGACTAACCGATTAGTTTTTTTCCAAAACGTATATTCCTTGTTATATTTTCTAACTAAAATTTCTCCTAACTAAAATCTAAAAAATATTAGGGGCGATTTCATTTAATAACATAAAATATTAATAATTAACCAATTACCTTTATTAGCCAAAGCATATATTCTTTTTTATAACTAAAATTTCTACTTTTTTATTTTTCCCCAACTAAATCTCTTATTTTCTAAAATATCACGGGCATTTCTATTTAATAAAATAAAATAATAATATTATAATTACTAATAACAAACCGATTAATTTTTTTTGCCAAAATGTATTTTTTTTTTTGACAAGAAGTATATATTTTTTTATATTTTCTAACTAATATGTCTCATAACTAAAATCTCAAAAAATATATGCGGGCTATTCCATTTAGTAGCATAAAATATTAATATTGTAAATGCTAATAATTAACCGATTATCTTTATTAGCTAAATTGTATATATATATTTTTAATATTTTCTTACTAAAATTTTTCCTTTTCTAAAATTATCACAAATGACATATATATAATTATCAGTTACCTCGAATTAGAGGTGTAAACGAGTCAAACAGTTCGTGACCTACTTGAGCTCGGCTCGTAAAATATTCGAATTCGACTCGGTATTAATCAAGCCGAGCTCGAGCTATTCGAATATTCTACCGAGTCGAGCTCGAGCTTCAAATTACTTGGCTCGTAAGGCTCGCGATATAATATTCAAATTACTGTACTACCAAAAGTATACGATCCGTTGGATTATAAAACTATAAATATTCAAATAGATGAGAACCGTTAGATATAATATTAAAAATTGTATTTTATTAATAATAGGATAGTATTTAAATACTAAAAGGTGTATTTTGATAATTTAAACCAATTATAAATGGGTTTTCTATATTGAATAGAAATCTTTATGTAAAAATTCGTAATTATCTTTTTTCTTTAGTTTATGGATAGTTCCGGTTAGATAATAATTATTAAACCATCATTAAATTAAAGATAATTTTGTTAGCTTCGTGTGGGCGGTAAAATCGTTAAAATCTGATTTTTAAAACACAAGATAAAGTCCAAATTAGTAAAGTGAGTATTTAAATTCTAATAATGATTATTATGTCATCATTATTTTAACGCCAATTTAATTACTTTTTTCTAACTATTTTAAATTTAGAAATCTATGTTCAAAAATTAAAATCAATCTAAGAAAAATTCAAATTAACAAAGAATATAATAATACGAGGATAAAATTTTATAAAATTGTGCATATTTTTTATCCTATTTTATTAAGTTTTAGATCATAACTAATCAAATATTATTTATTATTAAATAATAAATTATACGCAAATGGTGATTTTGTTTTATAAGCACTCATAGAGACCTAATTTCATTGTTAGCATGACTATATTCATATTAAAAAAAAATTGTATTTTGAAATTTTAAACTCTGTTACAGAAGATGCCAAACTTTTTTAACCTATATATATTGTAAATTATTAAATTCGAAAATTTAAAAGTTTGTTAATCAATTAGTATAGTACTTTTCTGAAAAACCGTACTTTACAAAAAATATTATCAAATAACCTACAAGAAAAAAAATGAAAAAAAAATTCTTATTTTTCAAAAAAACCCTGTAAATTTTAATATGTTATTGGTAGATTCAAATCTTAAATCATTCTACATGATAATTTTACTGTTATATGTAACGTTTCTCAACAATTTAATTTGAAAGATCCAACGATTATGGATTAAGTGATCAAACAAAGCGATCAGACTTATAAGAAATCTTTCATTATTTAGTCTTTAATATAATAACATAGATATTTACGGTATATACTATAAAAAAAATGAATTTTATACAGAATTTTGATCGTCACTATGTACTACTTTAAAAGAAGAACTATTACAAAAAAAATTATATTTTAATTGATAATTTATTTTCTCAAAAGTTCAAAGTTCCCGCATCATTAACATATTACAAAAAGAGAATATTATATTTTAGCAATAAATATTTTAAAAAAAATAAATATTAAGAACAATTATAAATATTAAGAAAAATTATTGATGTTATCCGGGTAGTTTGGTCATAAATACTGCCAAAACATTATCAACCGTTAGATCCAATACTTTTAAAAATAGATGATCAAGATTATATCATATAAAAAGAAATTATTATCTAAAAATGATATAAGTTAAAAGATATTATATTAGGATTGGATTTTCCAAAAGGTTAAAACATAAAAATAGTTGTAATTAAATAAGAAAACCCATTTATTACCAAAATAATAAAAATCTTTTAATCTTAAATAACTAGGTTAAAACCGTTAGATTTAATTTTAAAACCCGTATGTGGTTTATAAAGGTTATTCTAATAATCTATACTACATATAAGTAGATTTCCTAAATCGAATCGAATTCTCAACATTAAATTTAGTCACTTTATTTTCTTTTTAGTTTTAGAATAGTTTTTAATTGAAAAAAAACTATTAAACCACGACTAAATTAAAGATTATTTTGTGAATTTCATGTGGACCGTAAAATTGACCAAATCTAACTTTTATAACTCAATATAAACAAATATTAAATTGAGCGTGTAAAATATAATAAATATCAAATTTTTAACTATAATTATTTTTGGCTAAATCTTTTTTAACAATAATTTAATCACGTAAACTAATAACTTTTAAATATTAAAATATTCATAAAAAATATAATTATAAATATTAAAAAAAACAATCGTGTGTTGCATGGGTAATAAAAATATAATTATAAACAGAATAATTATAAATAACTTTAGGGCTTTTTTCATAAATACCTATCCCAAAAAACCTTTTTGCAAAAATACTATGTGTTTTTAAAATTTTTTGCGAAAATACCAAAATATTTGCAAAACTACCAACTTTTTGAAAATATTTGCAAAAATACGGTCTACAGCTATTTTCAACCATAATTGCAAATGCAACCAAAATCAACCACATATGCAACTTTTTAATCAAAAATGTTTTTTTTTCCGGCGTCCTGATTTTAGGGTTGTAAACAACCTTAAAATCAGGTTAGGTTAGGGTTTAGAGTCTAGGGTTGTAAGTCCGTATACGAATTATTCCTCATTCTTAATATTTCTAAAACCCAATCATTGAACCCCAAAGGTTAACTATTGAACCCCAGAGAATGGCTTAATCAAGACCACAAGCTTACCAAACATCTTACTAACAATTTTTTTTGAATTCTCAGCTGTTTTTCAATCATTTTTTTAAAAAGTTGTTCCTGGTTGCATCCAGTTGCATCCGGTTACAGACCGTATTTTTAGTTGCATCTGTGGTTGATTTTGGTTGCAGTTGCAGATGGTTGAAAGTAGTTGCAGACCGTATTTTTGCAAATATTTTCAAAATTTTAGTATTTTTGCAAATATTTCCAGAAGATGGTAAAATTGCAAAAAAAACTTTAAAAAAAAGTAGTATTTTTGGTAATTTCCCTAAAATTTAAGTAACCGTGCATCGCACGGGCTATAAGCTAGTATTATAAATACTAATAATTAACCGATTACCTTTATTAGCCAACTAATATATTTTTAATTTTTTATATATATTTTCTAGCTAAAATTCTTCCTTTTCTAAAATTATCACAGACGACATATATATAACTATCAATTACCTCGAATGCGACACTAAAATCTGAAAATTAGACAAGGACAATCCTATAAATTATTAAATTATGTCGAGTCAAATAAATATTAATTATATTTTTTTTAACAATTTAATATAGCAAATGAATGCATAAATTAATGATCAAAATATAAAAGCAAACAAGATAACATATTAAAACTATTATTTATAATATTAATTTTAAAAATATAAATAAAAATTAAATTTCGTCAAATATGTAATATTATACTTTTTTTTCTTTAATATATAATAGATCAACTGTATCCTATATATAACTAACAAAAACTAAAATTAAAAAATTAAAAAATTAAAAATAAAGTAAAAAAATATTTAAAAGTAACACTTGCAAAAGAAAATTTTATTAGTAGTTTGGTTAGTCGTTCTTTCATTTGTTTCTTCAATAGTAAACATATTTATATATAAAAAATTAACTATGCTAATTAGAACGCATCTCTTAAACCTATTTATTTGGGTCGTGTGATTAGCTTATACTTTATAAGTCAATATACTTGGACTAATTTACGTGCTTATTTATTTAAAAATATTTTATTACATATTTAAAGATATTTATTTAAGAATAATTATTACACAATAATTAAAATAATATACTAATAAAGTATATAATTTTTAATTAGTATAATACATTATAATTAATTATCACAAATTACTCTAATTATTTTAAAAGTAGGCCTAATTATTTGGAAAACTTATTTAAATAGTCATGTTTATTTTTGAAAGGTTATTTATTATTTTTAACATGTCTTATTATTATAATTATAAATTTAAATAAAAATATATTTAGAGACCTACTTAGTTTTTTAACAAAATTATTTAATATTCAATTAATAAAAATATTATACACAAACATAAATAATAAATTAATAACTATTAAAAAATCTGTACATCACAGGTTATAAACTAATTTCAATAATAATTTACACCTCTTTTACACAACACAACGGAGTTTCAGGATAATGAACTCCGGGAGATAAAGTCAAGATAATTATAATAAAAAGATAGTAAAATTGGAGAAATGGCCCTTATTCTCACAATTTTGGAGTAAAATGCCCAAAATATCACTATCTAAATAAATGGCCCTTTATATCACAAAGAAACGTTACATTAAAATGCGTTGATAAATTTAACTAAAAGTCGATGTGGCAGAGTGGTTGAGCGGTGGAATTTGAGGTTCATGCAGTGTGATGTCAGTAGTTCGAATCACATTGGCAACAAATTATTGTTTTTGGAACAGCAGTAACGCATTTTTATAATTCGTTACAGTACGACCACGCATGATTATAATGCGTTTAAAGAATTAACGCAATGTCCAGATGCGTTTCTACTTTTTTTTGTTTTTCATTTAAAATTTGCACTTAATGTAAACGTTAGTTAAAGATGCGTTTTGTAGAAACGCAATTTAAAGATGCGTTTTCATGTGATATAAAGGGCCATTTTTTTCAAGTGTGATATATTGGACCATTTTTATTTAAATTGTGATATAAAGGGCCAACGCCCATAAAATTGATCGGACATATTCAAAATATTTATTCTTTTCCGATTTTTTTTCATCTTATGACACGATAATTCAATCCATATTTTTCATATTTTCGAACAAAACATTAATCTGTGTTTGAATTCGAATTTTACTTGCACATACTCTACATTCTCGTTATATTTTATTTAAATGATTAATAAATCATTTTTATACCCAATATATATATACACTATATTATTAAAAATGAAATATTAAAAGTTTTACTTGTCTTATTTATATTATTTTAATTTTTCTAAAAAAATCTTTTTCATTTGCAAAAATATCACGGGCAGTTATCTTTTTTTTAACTAGAACATGTTTTTTTTTACTAAAACCTCTACTTTTTCAAAAATATCACGGATAAATCTTTACTTATTTATTTTAAAACATATCTGAATGCTTTTAATTATATAAAAGTTTACAAATTTTAACATACCTATTTATTTTAACAAATGTAATTAATAAAAAAATAAACCATAAAAAATAAAATTATAATTATTAAAATAATTCATGCATCACACATATTTTAAATTAATATATATATATATATATATATATATATATATATATATATATATATATATACTAGCTTAAAACTCGTACGATGCACGGATTGTTAATTGTTATTTTATTATTATTTTTTTAATTGTATTTGTTAAAAAAATAAGTAGACATTAAAAATAGGTGAACACTTTTAATTAATTAAAAACATTAAAACAGATTTTAAAATAAATAAGTAAATGTTTGTTCATTATATTTTTGGAAAAAGAGGGTTTTAGTATGAAAAAATAAAAAAATATAATATATATTTAGTTTAAAAAGGTAAATGCTCGTGATATTTTTGGAAAATGAGGTTTTAAAATTTAATAATTTAAATACTTTTAAAATAAATAAGTAAATGATTTGTCCGTAATATTTTTAGAAAAAAAATGGATTTTAGTGAGAAAAATAGAAAAAAGTAAATTTGAAAAGGCAATTTCCCGTTATATATTTAGAAAATGAGGGAGTTTGTTAGAAAAAATCTATAATGTGTTTTAGCTGAAAAGGTAATTGGTTATAAATAGATATTTGATTATTTATATTTTAATATTTCTAGTAATTGCATTTGTTAAGAAAAATAAGTAGGCATGTTAGAATAAGTAAACTTTTAAAAAATAATTATAATATTAGGTTTAAAAATAAATAATTAAAAGTTTGTCCGTGATATTTTTGGAAAATGAGGGGTTTTAGTAAAGAAAAATAGAAAAACTAACATGTTTTAGTTAAAAAAGGTAATTGCCCGTGATATATTTGAAAAAGTAGAAAATTTGTTAGAAAAAAAAAATGTATTTTAGGTGAAAAAGGTAATTGGTTATAAATAGGTAATATTATTATTTAATAATATATTTCTATAAATAAGTAAAGTTAATTAAGTAAAAATACGAATTTAAGAAAGGACAATTTAGTAAAATCACAACGTAACATACTGACCGACTAAACTTTTAATGTTTCGTCTATTATATAATAGTATTGATAGTATAGATAGAGAGATAGATTTATAATATTAGTATTTTATGCTACTAAATGGAATAGCCCGTGATATTTTTGAGGTTTTAGTTAGGAGAAATATTAGTTAGAAAATATAAAAAAGAATATACGTTTTGGGAAAAAAAGCTAATTGGTTAGTCATTAATAATTTTAATATTATTTTATTTTATTAAATAGAATATTTTTTGTGATATTTTTGGAAAATGAGAGGTTTTATTTAGAAAAAATAAAAAAGTAGAAATTTTGGTTAGAAAATATAATAAAGAATATACACTTTGGCTAAAAATGGTAATGGTTAGTTATTAGCAATTATAACCTTATTATGTTATTTTATTAAATGAAACTATCTGCGATATTTTTGGAAAAATGAGATGTTTTAGTTAGGAAAAATAGAAAAGATATTCTATATAATAATTTTAATATTTGATCTAACGGTTCTCATCGATTTGATCAGAAATATCTAACGGCTATGAATGGAGTGACCAGACTACAAAAAATTTAAGGACCAAAATACAAAACTTTCAATGTTTCGTCTTTAATATAACAGTATAGAGGACTACTCTAGTGAGACCCCTCTTATAATTTATAATGAGAACTGAGTCCAAATCACCAAATCACTAAAAAATTAGCACCATTCATATACATACATCAATATTTATACATATATCCTCTTTCTATTACTCTACCACCAGTGTCCCTTTCATTTGTTTTATCACTATCGCCATCATTTCTCCTACTCCACGACCACCATCTCCACTACACCATTATATTAGTAAAATCAACATCATCATCCCATCTGATGCACCTAGCACCACCACCTTAACTGTCGTTTTCACTATTTATGTCTCATGTAAAATCACCACCATATCACAATCACCACCATATCAAAATCATCAAATTTAAGCTAGAATCAACAGAAAATTCAACACAAATCACCGAATTTCAATCAAAATCACTAAATTTTTTTGAAACAAATCATTAACAATTTTAAAACAAATCACCAAAAATCGCTGCTTATACCATGTATACCACCACCAGTATACTGCTATCATAACTACATAATCACCAAAAATTTAATACAAATCATCAAAATTTCAACACAAATCACTAATTTTCAACGCAAATCACCAAAATTTCAGAATGTTTTTTGCCAAATCAATCCTTTCCACCAACGTCTGACTATTATCACGCCGTCACCTTGACCACCACCACACCACTAACCACCATCACGTTGTTGCTACTACTACTTCTAATCACCGAAATTAAACTATAATTATTAACATTTAAATCACAGCCACCATCATACAATCACCAAAATCAAACTAAAATCACCAGAAAATTAAACATAGAAACTAGCATCATCAACCCCACTTTCTACGGAATCACCAAATTTCAATACACCAAATTATTTGTGATCGGCGCCGGAGTTTGGTGGTAGTCGGAGAAAGATAGATGGGGAGAACAGAAATGTAAAACCGGAGGAGGGAGAAGTTGTGGATAGTAACATATATATGTTTTCGGGCGCCTAGAAAGGGAAGAACACATTGTTGTCCAGAAACTCCAACAGAAATTTCATCCGGTGACTTGTCTTCCTGTCCGGAAGTAGTTGTAGTCTTGTTGGTGTTCTTGCTACGACACCGTTTCAAAGCCCTTAATTTCTTGGGACTGTGAATCGGGAATCGAAGGCGTTGGTCCTAGTCGCTGCAATTATGATTTGTATCTAATGTTTTAACTGAATCGGGTACCGAAGAAGTACTTGATTCGCATTGATCAGGGGGTTTGAAATTAGGGCAAGGGATTTCAAGAGTTGAAGATGAAGAACAGGGGTTTAACAATGTCCCCAAATCTGGCATTCTTGATTTTGAGAGAGATAATCTGGAGAGAGAGAGAGAGAGAGATGTGTCTGATATGTAGAGAGAGAGATGTGTCTGATATGTAGAGAGAGAGAGAGAGAGGGTGAAAAAAATGGATAGATCGGGAAGTGGGTGGATGAGTGATGTGAGGAGAGAGAAATAATTATTCTAATTTAAAGATATGTGTGTTTATTTGTGGTCCAGATTAAAAGTAGTTTTAAAATTGAGTGAATAAGATTTAGTCTCGGTTCTCATTTTAATATAGGGTCTCATTTGATCACTTGCTTATATATATATATATATATATATATATATATATATATATATATATATATATATATGAGAAATTTCATTTCACATACTCCAAAGTTGGGAAACAAATTCTAGCACTATTAGTGTTTTTTAGTGAGGGACCAAAAAAATACAAGTCAAATTACAAGTACAACTTTTTAATATTTTAGAAATTAGCCATACACATTAAACTAAAATACATATATTAAAAATGAAATAAAACTTTCAATTAGTAAACAAGTAAACCGAGTAACAGAACTAACAAAAGTCCCGTGTAAGACTCCGATCGATCAAAATGGACTACGATTTCAGGAACAAAACAGGCAATTCACAAATCCCGATGCACCGGCCGATGTCATCAACTCCGGCTACATCTTCCGGCCATCATCCGATGTACGGATACCCTAGCATCGGTCAACAACCCACCGGATACTCCTTCGCTCCACCGCCCCCCGGTCGTCATCATCCATCTCCTCCGTCTTCTACTCGTAATACACATTTTTTTTATATATTTTTTTATTTTATTTTCACTTAATATGTTTATGATTGTGTGTGATTCATTAATTGAAGTGTTGTGAGTATGTATGTGTTGATTTTAGTATGGATTAGTGATTGTTTGTTTGATTTTTGGTGAATTTGCAGCTGGAACGGGAATTAGGGTTATGCTTAAGCCTGAGTATCGTATTACGCCTCCGGTATGATTATTCTGTTTCGTATGATTTACGGAGTTGTTTCGATGTTGGTTAATAATTTAAATAGGATTATTATTTTGATTATGTGTTGTGGTTTAACTGTTTTGTTTCGTGATTGACTTAGTAATGGCGTAGAACAAGTTTTAGGAATTGATAAACTGATCATTGGAACTTTGGTTTCTTTGCTATAATTCGTATGCGATTTAAGTTGTGATTTGCAAGTAGATGTATAGAGAAATTATATTGCGTACATGTATAAAGTGTGAGACTATTGTGCAGAATCTTGAATGTGTTATGATTATTCTGTTCTATGCAATACGCAGAGTTGTTCCGATGTTACTTAATGATTTAAATAGGATTAATATATTTTTGGTTATGTTTATGCATAGACGAATTGTGTGGTTACGTGTTGTTTAACTTTTTTGTTTTGTTCTAAAATAAGTAATGGCGTAGACAATTTTTGTGATTGGTTAGTTAATGCTCTGATCACTAAGTTGATCATTAGAACTTTGGTTTTCTTTGCCATAACTTCTGTACCGATTAAGTCAGTGGTTTGCAAATAGATATAGAGAGCAGGAGTATGTTTTAGCACTTTCATATTGCGTATAGGTTGAAGTGTGTGACTATTGTGCAAAATGATGAATGCAATTTTCTCATTATATATTTATATTCTCCATGTAGTTTATGCCTTTAATGAATCTTACACTTAATTAACCACATTGTAGCCTCAATTATCCCCACAAATTGGAGACATTCCTCGAAGCAATTTTCAGTTTGACTTCGATTTTGAAAGGAAGGTACTTGCTGAAGCAGAGAAAGAAAGGCCAGATTGGAGTAAGCTTGTGCATGAGAACCCTCCATCTAGACCAGCAGAAATACCTTCTCAGGTATGCACTTTTTGTCCCCGATAGAGGTACATATTCCTTCATTATTAAATGTATATAAGCACATCTCTTATATTATTTATTTGCTGCTTTAAAAATGTTACTTACTCGGTAAAGTAATTGGGACCCGCATCAGAGATGACTAAGATCGTTGATACTCAAAAAATGGATAGATGGGTAGTTCTCATAAACAAGAAAATATCAACCATTTTGAAAGCTACATATCGGGAAGTCTGGCCCGCTAGGTATATCACATGAGTGGCAAAGCCCAGTATGTGTATGAACTTGATGAAGGGCATCTTGTTTTAGTTTTGAACAACAAAGCTATCTTTGCTTGACGTGCTCTCATTAGGGTATTAGAAGCGGTGAAACAAAAGTTTAAAGTAGTGACCAATGACGACTATGGGCTGTCCTTGGACGCAAGCCGATGGGTGATAAGTTATTTTTTATGTATTAACGCACACAGATATTTATATATATGTATATTTATTTATTTCATAGGAATCAGTCACGTTATTCCCGTTCTATTGATAGTATAGTTATAGCAATTAGGACATTCATTTGTACTTGATTATATTTGTTTTTAACACATCTCTCCGAGCCTTAGTCCATTAGGGTTATTTGTCATCAATTAAATGTCATATTCATATGACTAGTGTTTATGCTTTGATTATAGTACAGTTTTCTCTAATATGATATGCATTTAAATTAGGCTAGATAATGATCTGCTCTATCATTATCCCAAATTTGTTTGATATACCATTTCCTTTTTATGATTTCACCACAAGAGTTTTTAAGAGTTTATGTAAGACCATGATATGGCCTGAATATATAAATGAAGAACAAGACGAAAGCAAAAAACTAGGGTGAAAATGATGTAGGATATTCACTAGCGTAGAGAGGAAATGATTGCAGCCCAGTGACATAGATAATCACTCCTATTGGTATGGGTTTTGTTTATGGCTTCACTATTTTATTTGCTCCGAGCTTGCTCCGAAAAATATAGCCATGTATGCTACCATATTTTATGGGTACCAAGTATTAACAGTTTCATGTTCTACCACATTTATATCTTGTGTTCGTTTATCGTTAATAGTGTAGTAGAACAACTGGGCCAGTGGTAATCAGTAAAAGAAATCCTAGCAGCTGAATATTAGATTTACGGGTGTGGTGACGCACTTGCTAGATTTCTCTTAAGGTTAAATCCTGGAACACATTAGTGCATAAAAAATAATTTTAGCTACTGTCACTGATCTTTTGTTTATGGTGCAACTGACTATATATATAGTGCTTGTAGGACTCACTTTATGTTTATATTGCTACATTATTATTTAGCAGGGCTCCACTACCGATCATGTTGTGCGCAAATACATTGCGTCAGGTCTCAGTAGAGAAGCAGTGCCTCTTGCAGTTGCAAATTTTGGAGATGATCCTATCAAGGTAATTATTCCCTCTACTGTAATGTTTTTCTTTCGATAAGTTGTACACTCAACATAATAAGAGAAGTGCTAATGTGGCGTAAGAGGAATGACTGGACATGGCAGAGTGCGTATTGGTTCTGTAAATTAATTCGAGTCAACAATAGCACATGAGTATGATTTTCAACCATAGTGGACTATGTGTGCACGCGTCATAGTCTGCGTAAACAGTAGCTGAAGCCTGAAGACATAGTGGACTGTGTAGCACAGCCATCATGGACCATGCATGTATACAATCAGCAATGTGATAGTCGATGAGGGTAGATCAGACTATGAGGGTGTTTAGCTTAGAGTATTTGCCTAAGAGACGTAAGTACCTTTGGGTGTATTTTTTTAACCTTTCACTAGAGGGGTAGCCATGCATCCTCTATAATATTTCCTTTTGATAATAATAGGGTAAGAGATTCCTTATATTCTATACTTTTGCACATAAATGTTTCATGCATGCGAATTTTGTGGTCACTCTTTTTTTGTGTGGACAAATCACCCTTGATGATGGCTATAACATTTCTTGATTTAGTTATTTCAAGTAGTTGATCTTAGAAAAATTATGCATTTGTTTGGATTTAATTATGGTTCTACTTATTCAAAAATTAGAAATAAAAAATTATGGTTCTACTAAAACAGTGGCGAGACTTAGAAATGAGAGCACACCGTTGCGGTCGAGAACTGTTGTGCTCATTAGTCATTACTCGAGTACTTTTGGTATCTCTATTTTTTCTGACCAAAAAGTTTTATTATCTTTTCCTTTGCAAGGTTAGGGAATTTGCTAATGGCTACACTCTCTTGCGTGAAATGGGATTCTCATCAAATAGTGTTGCAGAAGCCTTACTCATGTACGACAATGATACAGACAAGGCCGTGGCACATTTCCTCAACGGTTCATCTTGATCATCACAAAATATACAGTTCTTTGATGCCAACTTTATAGTGAAATGGCTTTCTTTTGTATATTTTATATGAACCGTGTAGACCCTATTTCTGGTACGAGTTAAACTCTTTTGCACTTTAGGATACCAGACGGTAGCTTTCATCCTTGGCGGATTTAAAGTGTGTAGATATTTGTAGTGTGTAACATGCCATTGTTTTAATTATACCCAGGTAGCTGACAACGATTGTTCCAAATGGTTGTATCCGTAAAGATTAATGTTTTGATTGCAAAACTGTAATGCCTGGTGCCATTTTTATTGACTAGTATTGAAGTTCATTCTCTCGGAGACTCGATCACCAAGACTAGTTGCTGTTGGAATTGGATAACATGGAAGTATACATCTCCACAAATGAAAATGTCCAAAAAGTTATCTTGCCAGACAGGAATATTAGGATGAGTTTCCCTTTCAAGTATCACCCGGGTGTGATTTACTTTATTGTGCATGCTATATTTGTCAATTTCTACGGGAAGACATCTTAAATTACAGACTAGAACAATTTACAAAAATAAGCAAAATTTATAGTGAAGTAGACAATATAAGCAAAATAAATTCAAATAATTAGTAATTAGAAAAATACCTCCTAAATAGTAGTAAATAAATACATATAATTAGGGACTTAAATGAATACTTGTATTTGACGTAACGGTGAGTACATATCTGAGGAGCATGAGCTCATAACTAAGAGAACTTACAGAAATAAGTCCACCCCCAAGGCCCAAACACAAACAGGGGTCTAACTTGGCAACTCATTTGTAGCTCTGCTTCATCTCTTTTCTGTTTAGCTTCTCAAAGAAGCCTTTCTCGAACGTACACCTAAACAAACAGAGGCTTATGAAATGTTACTCGTATTTTTCAAAATTATCGAAATTTTGCAATATCCCTCCCTCTGTTGAAACAGAGGCTCAATTCCACCATCCAATATATTGAAAAATACAACATTACTTGGACGTAGAAATTTTCACCTGTCGTCGGATAATCCCTTCTTGCAGGTATTCAAGTTGAACTTTGAAGTGTATAATTTTACAATTTTAATTCACTTTTTGTATGTTACTTATTCTCTTTGACATTATCATTCTACCTTCGTATTTGCAGGTGGATTCTCGTCCTCCACCGGGAACTATATTCACTTCTGAAGACCTTTCTACTGGTTTGTTTCGCTGTCATAAATATCGACATGTTCAAAATTCTCCATGTATTCTTTTATTCAATTTCGATTTTAAGCATTTTTTGTTATCTATTTTAGGTAGAGGGCAGAACAAAGACAAAGACAACTCTCTTTCTCAATCTTTCAGACATAACCAATCTACTATAGATGGGAGAAGTTGTTTACTATCTCCTTTATCGGATTTTATCATACTATGAAGTTTAACGTACTATTATATTCTAAATAGCTCTCTGGATTTTTACCTAATATTTGTAGGTTTGACCCAAAAACCTTATCAACCGAGATTTAAAGAGCTGCTTAGTATGCCTACTGATCAACTACCCGCTAGAATTCCACTCTCCAATCTATCGAATATAGATATGTGTAGTGGCTTTCCGCAAAAAATAAGGAAGCTAAAGAAAAAGGAACTTTTGGCAGAAGTAACACGTATGTTGTTTGAAGAAACTGAAGTTTCTCCTGGAGAAGACAGAGATTATGACAATTTAGGTATTTGAATTAATAAGTAGGATTAGTTTATAGTAATTTGTTCTAATATATTTGTATGTTACTAATAGTTTGTGACTATGACAGCAATGATAAGACAACTTCTTCAGGTTACTCTACAATACATGCATTTCATCTAGAGCTCCACCTTGATATGGAATGATTTTTCCTACAATACGTGTTATAATAAAGGAGAATAAAGTGATTATGTAACAATTAGTGTGTACTAACAGTTCTAAGTTTGTATACTGAAGCATGTTGAAAGTGTACTTGCTTGCTTTGAATGGATTAACTATTTTTTTTTCATTTTGATAAATTTGCAGCTGGAACGGGGATTAGGGTTGCTGTTAAACCTGAATACTGTATAACACCACCGGTATGATTATCTGGCACACTGTTTTTTTTGGGTTACATATTTGTTTTGATATTACATAATGATTCAGTTGAAGTGAACTCTGCTATTGTGTTGCTGACTTGTTTATCTACTACTCCTATGTTTTTTCAAGGTCAGTTATATAATGCTCTGATTACTAAACTGATCCTGCATCAAAGTTGGTGTTTCCATTGCCACTGTTAACTGACAATGCTACTATTTCACATTGCTTGCATCCTGTCCAGAAAATTGAGTTTCCAAATAGGATAGATCAATATGTTCCATATTTTGCCACTCTATATTATTAAAGATGTTAGAGCAAGTCCAAGAGCTTACTTATATCATGTCCTAAGCTCAAATATAAGTAATCTAGCAAAAAATGATGCTCCAACAATGTCCTAGTGGTTACCTAAATCACTAGGACATCCATCTCATTACCTATTAATAGGTAACCACTAGCCATTACCTATTCAATTTCCAAGAATAAAAAATTCACTTCTCTCCTTTTTCTACATTTCTTTTCTCTCTCTTTCTTCCACTCTTTTTCTCTCTCTCTCTCTTTTCAAATATATTATTATAATAATAATAGGGAATGGATATAAGTAATATTGTTGGAGTTCCTACAAGAAATCAAGTCCCTAAATCACTAGGACACATTATTATATAATATTTATAAGTAACCAACTAGGACATTGTTGGACTTGCTCTTAGTCTTAGTCACACACTTCCTTAGGTTATAAGTTGGAACTGAGGAACAAAATAGTTTATAAAAATTTCAGCCACGGTTTTTATGCTTATAGTGCAGTTTATCATCTATAGTGCTTGTAGGATTCACTCTTATTTGCATTATTATTTGGCAGGGCTATACCACAGATCCTGCCATGCATAAATACACCGTGTCAGGTCCCAGTAGAGAAGCAGTGCCTCTTGCAGTTGCAAATTCTGGAATCAATTCAGATAAGGTAATTGTTCCTAATCTTCTTGTCTGTTACTTATCATATCGTATTATCATACAGTTATGACATCATAAATCTGAGTTAAAGGAGGTGCTAATCTGGTATAAAAAGAATGACTGGACAATGGCTGAGTGCTTAATTGTTTTGTAAATTGACAAGTCCACATACCAAATGTGAGTGGTATATTCAACCATAGGGGATCATTGTTGTCTGCATAAGCAATAGGTAATACCATGGTAAACCAAGTGTCGCACATCCATCTTGGACTATGTATGTAATATGAACAGAGATGTTATAGGGTGCAGATCAGACTAATTTCTCTTCAGTATCACGTTAAGATACTGTTTGAGTTCTATGCTTTGATATTAACAAAGATACTGTTTGAATCTTTAGTCACCTTTGATGCCAACATCCTTGATGTAGCATGTAGGTTTTTTGTATTAGTTAATCTTAAAAATCCTATGTATCTGTTTGGATGTAATTATGACACTACGGATACTATAAAGAAACTTAAAATTTAGAAAACAGTGAGAGTTGAGAACTGCCTGGTGTGTTGATTATTAATTTATAGTGTGTTTTGATATAATATATTTTCCCAGACTAATCAGTAACGATCTATTTTTGTTTGCAAGGCTGAGGAATTTGCTAATGGCTCTACACTCTCAAGTCTCAAGTGAAATGGGATTCTCATCAATTAATGTTGAAGAGGTCTTGCTCATGTACAACAATGAGACCGACAAGGCAGTGGCACATCACATTCCTCGTCGGGTCATCCTGTTTGAATGTAAAGCCAGTACTGCTGCTTTGATCCTTGGCATGCTAGATCTTTTTTGCTGTTTAACCCACCCCAAAACATGTTTTGTTGCCGAAATTCTAACACTCCTTTTTTGTTAGGACTTTGACTTCCAACAAAGAATTTTTGTATTCTCCCCAGACTTCGATTACCAAAAAAAATTAGAGTTGGATAACCGTTTAATGTGGCTGTACTATAGAATTAGAGACTTTACAAATGACAATTTCTTACATTCTCAGGATAACTTCATAGGAAAGCAGCAACCACCGCAAAAGCAGATACATTTGGTGAAAAAATATATCAGA
Source organism: Heracleum sosnowskyi (assembly GCA_030848705.1). Classification (NCBI taxonomy): domain Eukaryota; kingdom Viridiplantae; phylum Streptophyta; class Magnoliopsida; order Apiales; family Apiaceae; genus Heracleum; species Heracleum sosnowskyi. The sequence continues at coordinate 110,280,262 of CM061243.1, read as the reverse complement.
GACAGGTTTCGATCCTGTGACCTGTGGGTTATGGGCCCACCACGCTTCCGCTGCGCCACTCTGATTTGATGAACATATTCAGAATCAATTTTATATATCGTTAGTTTAACAAAATTCCATGTCTCAACACGCAGTTTTTTTTATGTCAATTAATTCAGATAGGTAGGGGTAGGGACTACTTATTAAAAGTCCATAAACAACCACAATCTAGACAAAATTAAAATAAAAAAAAAAAGAAAATTCACATTTTGTATTAAAAAGTTTACTCTAAATGTTTAACGTATCTCTTTCAGTACAACTTTTAAAAATAAAAAAGTTTCTGTATTCTTAATTTTCACAGTGGTAGACACTAGACACCAACAATTGGGATGTGCACAAGTCAAGTTGGTCCCGTTAAAATTATGAACATTATCAAATCTAATTATTTGTTTTTTTTTTCTTAAGTTAAAATATTAATGTGAAAATTACATAAAGACCCCAGCCGCTAAGTACAAGAACATGTTACCATTTATCCCTAAAAATTAAAATCAAGCTAACAATCCACTCATCTTATCTAATGGGGGTATTTGACGTATTTTAAATTTTTTAAATAAATAAGTGTCATATACGTAGTAAATAAATAAATTTTTATAAATTATCTAGGTATTTGGATAAATTTACTTATAAATTAATAACGTGTTTACTAAATTAATTTTAAAAAATTCATTATTTAATACAATTATCTCAATAGATGTATTTTAAATTAAAAAATATAATTATAAACACTAATGTAAAAATGTAAAATATTAAAATATTAAAAATAATAAATAAATCAAACAATAAGTAAGTTAAGAAAAAAACACGTTTTATTAACATTCAAATTATGATCATATAAGTTATAATTTGAGTTTATAAACTAAGTAGATGTATGGCCTCTCACTGGTTATAAACTTACTAAATTAAATGAGGTTTTAAAATTTAATAATTAAAAGTATTTAAAAACGTTTTAAAATAAATAAGTAAAAGGTTTCCTGTGATATTTTTGGAAAAAGAATGAATTTTAGTGAGAAAAATAGGAAAAGTAAATTGTAAAAGGCAATTTTCCTTTTACAATTTACTGTGATATATTTAGAAAAGGAGGTACTTTGTTAGAAAAAATATATAATGTGTTTTAGCTGAAAAGGTAATTGGTTATAAATAGATATTTGATTATTTTTATTTTAATATTTTTAATAATTGTATTTGTTAAGAAAAATAAGTAGACATATTAAAATAGGTAAACTTTTAAAAAATAATTATAATATTAAAATAGGTTTAAAAATAAATAACTAAATGTTTGTTCGTGATATTTTTGGAAAATGAGGGGTTTTAGTAAGGAAAAACAGAAAAACTAACATGTTTTAGTTAAAAAGGGTAATTGCCCGTGATATATTTGAAAAAGTAGGGGAATTTGTTAGAAAAAATAAAAAAAAATAATGTATTTTAGGTGAAAAAGATAATTGGTTATAAATAGATAATATTATTATTTAATAATATATTTCTATAAATAAGTAAGGTTAATTAAGTAAAAACACGAAGTACAGTTAATTAAAGGGTAATTAAGTAAAATCACAACGTACCATACCGACCAACCAAACTTTTAATGTTTCGTCTATTATATAATAGTAGCTTATATCCCGTGTGATGCACGGTTTTCTTTAATATTTTATTAATAATATAAATAATTTAATTTAATAAATTGTTGACGTAATCTTTAGTAGTATTTTAGATATTAAAATATAAAATATTTTTAAATAATAGATCTAACAATATGTATGTATTTATTTGCTCTTAAAAAATTTAAATGTGACTGATATGGTCAGAAAAGTAATTATAGAAATATAATTGACTGGTCAAACAAAAGATCGATATTTAAGGACCGACACCCTAATTATTCATTAATTTCGTAATTAATGAGTAGGGAAAATATACAGCTCATGAAAAGAGCCTTGATTATGGAAAATTAGTCAAAGAAAGATCTGGAATCCCAATTAAAGGCAATCAATGAGTCATAACCTTTGTCAACAAGGAAACGAATTCTTCAGCAAGAAATACAATACTTATCCAATATCAAAAAGAAGACTTATCCGTTAAGTCTCCCAAACATACCATAAATACTAGGTTCCAGACGCCTATATAAGGTCCCTGATCCTACAATCAGAACTACGTCTTTGGCTTGATTCGCAATAACGATTTGAGATACGTAGGCATCTTGTGAGGACCAATTTAGTCCGGAAACACGAGTGCAGCCATTAAAGCTTGAAGCTCATTAATCCTAGCAATTAATATACAAGTACGTTTTTTAATCCATAACATTTGGCGCCGTCTGTGGGAAGACAACATCAACCATGGCAAACACACGAAGAACAGCTCAGGATACTCAAACTCCCGATGATCGCCCTATCACCTCTGAGGCTGATCAGCAACCGCCGACTACCGACACACAAGGGGCGAATATCCCCACCAACACTCAAGGACCGGAAATCCCAATTTCGGTGGAAGGGACGAATCCCCTGCAGATGGTCATTCATGGATCTAATCCACAAGAGACCGTTCACCAGCAACCAATCACGACCTCTCCGCTGCTCATGAGTGCACCAAGGAGCCTTCAACTCCATACTACTGATCTCCCTCAATACGCGAATCAGACTTTGGGGATGCCAAGCTATGGCATGCCCCCTCGACCCATGGCGGGCGGTAGTGGAACTAATCCAATCTACCATGAGGCATATGTGCCCCCTTATATTCAAGGTCTGGGACCCCAAAATCAACAAACTCGTCAGACCCCTCTCATTCAAGATTACTCTGGCCCATACACTGAGGATGAGGGTTATACAACTGGGGAGGATGTCGCCCCAAGAAGGAGACGTTCTTCAGAGACAAATCGGGAGCCACCCCAAACTACTAGGGAGAAACTTGCAGCCCATGAGGCAGAGACTGCAAGGCTCAAAAAACTCATTGCTGAAGAAGAGGCCGCTCAATCTCGGGGCCGAACGACTGAAGGGATCCCGATAATCAACTTGGATCCACCAAGAAGGACCAAGAGGGCTGAAGCCCCAAGGGGTGATCCTAGTATTCTGTTGCCCCTAGGAGATCCTGATGATCCTACACCACCGTTTACTCAAGACATCATGAAAATGGCTATATCCAGAAAGTTTAAGATGCCTTCAATCAAAGCTTATGATGGAACGGGAGATCCCGCAAATCATGTAAGGACCTTCTCCAATGCACTGCTGTTGCAGCCAGCCAACGATGCGGTCAAGTGTAGGGCGTTTCCACAAACCTTGGCAGGCATGGCCCAACGTTGGTATAGCCGTCTACCTCCCAACTCTATTGGGTCCTTCAAGGAACTAAGCAAGGCTTTCATCAATCAGTTCATTAGTGGAAGGGTGCATGAGAAAAGTTCTGCATCACTCATGGCAATACGTCAAGGAAAGAATGAAGCCCTAAGGGACTACATCAATCGATTCACTCGGGAGGCTTTAAAAGTCCCGGACTTAGATGACAAAGTGGCTATGATAGCCCTACAACAAGGAACCACTGATGACCACTTCAGGAGGTCGTTGGCTAAACATCCACCAGAGAGCATGTTGAAGCTCCAAGATAGAGCCGGAAAGTACATCAAGGCTGAAGAAAGCATGAGAAAGTATGAACCCACCGCTGGCGACGGTGGAAACTCAAAGAAAAGAAAAGAAACTCAGGAGTACGACGTCAAGGAAAAGTTTCCCCGAACATCAAAGAACTCCGATTCTCCCCCCAAGAGAAGCAATTTTGGGCCAAAATTCACAGAATATGCACGATTGAATACTCCCAGGAGTCAAATTCTGATGGAGATAGCCAAGGAAGAAGATATCAAATGGCCAAAGCCAATGAGGGCTGATTTGTCCAAACGGAACCAAAATCAGTTTTGTCGGTTCCACAAAGAAGTCGGTCATGACACCGACGATTGTAGGCAATTGAAAGATGAGATTGAGTTTCTGATACGAAGAGGAAAACTCAGCAAGTTCACTAAGGATGGAAGCCAAGGGAGCCAAAGGGGGAACTATGAAAGAAAAGATTATGATAGAAGGGACAACGATCAAGATCGAAATCCCAAGCCCCGAGGGCCAGTTATCAACATGATATTTGGAGGACCAACTGCTGCTGGGTCCTCCCGAAACTCAAGAAAAGCTTATGCCCGAGAGGTACTGACCGTTGTTGGAGAAGCACCGAAGCGTGCACGAACAGAAGTGTCAATAGGTTTTGATGATTCAGACTTGGAAGGGGTGAAGTTCCCCCACGATGATCCTCTTGTCATAGTACCTTTGATAGGCAACTCCGAAACAAAGAGAGTCCTAGTCGACAATGGAGCCTCAGTGGATATATTGTTCCACGATGCTTTTATCAAGATGGGTTACACTGATTCTCAGTTAACACCCTCTAATATGCCCATATATGGGTTCAATGGAGTGGAATCAAAGGTGGAAGGCACTATCCAACTCCCAATGACCATGGGGCAAGGAACGAATACATCCACTCAGATGCTGAACTTCATAGTTATAAAGGCAACCTCAACCTACAATGCGATCCTTGGAAGGACGGGTCTTCATGCGTTTAAGGCTGTTGCCTCATCTTACCACCTGAAACTCAAATTCCCCACCAGGAATGGGATTGGTGAAGAACGGGGAGACCAAAAGATGGCTAGAAGCTGTTATGTAGCCGCGTTGAGGCCTGATGGAGTTGGGGGGCAGGTTCTCCCCATTGAAGATATGGACACTAGTGACAATTAGGACCGAAGAGGGAAACCAGCTGAGGATTTAATCCCAATTCCCTTAGTCCCGGATGAACCAGAGAAGGTGACTTATGTTGGGGCACTACTGCCCGAACCATTGAAAGGCAAACTTGCATCTTTTCTTCAAGAGAACAATGACGTTTTTGCTTGGACAGCGGCTGACATGCCAAGGATTGATCCCCAACTAATATCTCACAAATTGAATGTGGATCCAGAAAGGAAGGCAGTGAAACAAAAGAAAAGAAGTTTTGCTCCAGAGAGGCTTGAAGCCATTAAGCAAGAAGTGAATAAGCTTTTAGAAGCTGGGTTTATTGAAGAAATCCAATTCCCAGAATGGTTAGCTAACCCTGTGATGGTCAAAAAAGCTAACGGGAAGTGGAGAATGTGCGTCGACTTCACCGACTTGAATGATGCATGTCCTAAGGATTGTTTCCCCTTACCTAGGATTGATGCCTTGATAGATGCCACTGCTGGGTATGAGATGCTAAGTTTCATGGATGGCTTCAGCGGATATAATCAAATCAAGATGCACAAAGATGACATTGCCAAAGTGTCGTTCATCACTGACTTTGGTGTCTTCTGTTTCTTGGTCATGGCTTTTGGGCTTAAGAATGCTGGAGCAACCTATCAAAGGTTGGTGAACAAAATCTTTGAGCACCTGATTGGAAAATCCATGGAGGTCTACGTAGATGACATGTTAGTCAAGAGCCTTGATAAGGCCGATCACATTGAGCACCTTCGAGAGGCTTTTGAAGTGCTAAGACACCACAAGATGATGCTAAATCCAGCCAAGTGTGCCTTTGGTGTAGGCTCGGGAAAGTTTTTAGGCCTGATGGTTTCCAAGAGAGGAATCGAGGCTAATCCCGACAAAATCAAAGCGATTCTAGACATGGAACCACCAAAGACTGTCAAGGATGTCCAGAAACTGACGGGAAGAGTGGCTGCTTTGGGAAGATTCATCTCCAAGTCTGGAGAGAAGTGTTTACCCTTCTTCAAAGCACTCAAAAAAGTGAAGAATTTTGAATGGACAACTGAAAGTCAAGAGGCCTTTGAGGCCCTGAAGAAATATATGGCTGAAGCACCACTGTTGGCAAAACCCAAGCCAGGAGAAATTCTCTATTTATACTTGGCGGTTTCTAACACAGCCCTTGGAGCTGTTTTGGTAAAGGAAGAAGTGAAGGTTCAGAAGCCCATCTACTATGTGAGCAAGATCCTACATGGGGCAGAAATAAACTACTCAATGGTTGAGAAGTTTGCCTTAGCCTTGATAATGGCCTCAAGAAAGCTACGCCCCTACTTCCAGGCACACAAGATAGAAGTCTTGACTGATCAACCTCTAAGAAACATCTTGCATAGCCCTCAAGTTAGTGGAAGATTGATCAAATGGGCCATTGAATTGGGAGAATTTGATATCAAGTATAAGCCTCGAACGGCCATAAAAGCTCAAGCACTTGCTGACTTCATGGTTGAATGCACCATTGACAACCAAGAAGTCGGGGGGCAGGAAGTAACTATGGAAGATAAGAAAGATGAGGAAATGACCTTCAAAGAATGTTGGGTGCTCTATTTTGATGGAGCATCAAAAACAAAATCAAGTGGAGCTGGTTTAGTGCTACAAAGTCCTGATGGATTCCTAATAGAGTATGCACTAAAACTTGACTTCCCGACGACAAACAATGAGGCTGAGTATGAAGCTCTGATAGCTGGCCTAGGGCTGGCTGGAGCCTTGAGAGTCAAAACTCTGAAAGTCCGTGGGGACTCGAGGCTAGTGGTTTCCAAAGTAAATGGGGAGTTTGAGGCCAGGGATGAAGTCATGGCCAAGTACTTAAAACTTGTCAAGGCCATTATGACTCAGTTCGATGAATGCTATGTGGAGCACATTCCGAGGGAGGAAAATACGAAGGCTGATGCCTTGTCTAAATTTGCCTCTTCTGAAATTGAAAACTATGCCGGGAGTGTATACTTCCAAGTCTTGAAGACCCCAAGCATCAATGGAAAGTTGGTAGCCCCCATTGGTATCACCAGTTGTTGGATTGATCCCATCAAAGCTCATCTGGAAACTGGGTGGCTGCCCAAAGCTTTACGTCAGAGCACTAAGATATGCCCTAATTGAGGGAATCCTATACAAGAAATCTTTTGTTATTCCATACTTAAAGTGCTTGAGACCTCAAGAGGCAGAATTGGCCCTAAAGGAAGTGCATGAAGGGATTTGTGGGCAGCACTTGGGGGGCAGAGCCCTGGCTCATAAAGTCACTCGTCTAGGTTTCTATTGGCCAAGCATACTTGCTGATGCTAAAAGCTACGTCAAGAAATGTGAACGGTGCCAGAAACATGCACCAGTGGTTAGGCAACCACCAGAGATGATGACATCCATTAACTCACCTATCCCCTTTGCTATGTGGGGAATGGATATACTCGGACCATTTCCTATGGCAAGTGCTCAAAGAAAGTTCTTGATAGTAGCAATTGACTATTTCACCAAGTGGATTGAGGCTAAGCCATTAGCCAAGATAACCACCAAGCAAGTGATGCAATTCTTCTGGGAAAATGTAATATGCAGATATGGAATTCCACGAGTCCTGGTCACGGACAATGGAACTCAGTTTAACAACGATGAGTTCAAGAAGTATTGTGATGAAAACGATATCAAGTTGCGCTTCACTTCTGTCGCCCATCCTCAAGCAAATGGGCAAGTTGAGGTTGCAAATCGAATCATCCTTGATGGACTAAAGAAAAGAGTTGAACGCTCCAGAAATACTTGGGTAGACGAATTACTCCCTATACTTTGGGCATATCGTACTACTTGCAAAGTCACCACCGGGGCAACTCCATTTCTATTGGCTTATGGAGCAGAGGCAGTGGTCCCGGTGGAGATTACTCACACCTCCCCAAGAGTTGAGGCTTATGAACCAGAAGAAAATGAAGAAGGCTTGAGGCTGGCTTTAGATCTAATTGACGAAGTTAGAGATGAGGCAAACGCCAAGATAGTTGAACATCAAAAGAAAGCATCCTTCTACTACAACCTAAGGGTTAAAGAAAGGTTCTTTCGTCAAGGAGACTCGGTTCTCAGAAAGATTGAAGCATCCGGAGTTGGACAAAAAGGGAAGTTAGCCCCAAATTGGGAAGGACCATATCGCGTCAAGAACGTATTTGGCCGAGGCTCATACAAGCTAGAAACCCTTGAAGGGCATGAGGTGCCAAGGACTTGGCATGCCTCCAATTTGAAAGTTTATTATGTTTAAGGTGTCTCCCAAGTGGACTCACTACTATAAATAAGGTTCGATGAAACCAACCCAAGTTTTAAACTGGGATACTATGTAAGGGTTGATCCCATCTTCAAATTATAAATGAATTCAGCATTTTCATGTTTTAAAGCTTATCTATTATGAGTCTTCATAAACATTCAAAAAGCAAGAAAAGCAACACAAGCCATGAATGGCCACCAGACATAAATAAAAACTTAAACAAGAGTTAAGTTAAGCCCGTAGGCCAAAAGTACATAAACAAAAGTACAAGCCATGATGGCCAAAAGTGAAACTACACCTAATCGTCCTTGTCTACGTCCTCCTCCTCTTCCTCTCTAGAGGAAAAGACAACATCATCAGCTCCAGCAGTCTGACCAGGTGGGGAAGTGTGATCCAGGTCTAAGATCCTATCATCATCCTCCATCTCGTCCTCTCCAGCCAAAGCCATCTCCAAAGAAGTAGGAAGGTGAGGGCTTGGAAAATCGGAAATAGTGAGGGATCCAGGCATCCTCTCCAAAACAGCAGCAAGAGCGTCATCCCATCCCTTAGTGTACTGAACAGGGAAGAGGAGCCCATCATGCTTATCAATCAAGTCCCCGTACTCCTCAGAGTCAAGGTACTCGTCAATAAAATCATCTTTGGCCTTCCTCAAAGATACCAGTTCAGCCTGGGAGTCAGCCAACTCCTTCTCCTTCCTAGCCAGGGTGGCCTTCACTGAAGCCATTTCCTCCTGGGACTTCTCAAACTTGCCTTGGTTGGCCTCAGAAGATGAGCGCCAAGACTTAGCTTGAAAGAGAGCCCCTTGGTAGTTGGCATTCATCTGCAAGCAAGTTATAGGTTAAATACTTAAACTTGAAATAAATCAAAGACTACAAAGAAAAGAAGGAGAGAAATACTTACAGCAGCCATAGCCTGAGATCCAGCATGCTCCACCCCCTCGATGGTGGAGTTAGAAACAAAATCCTTGTAGTCACAAGGAGTCAGAGAGTGATAAGACCACTCCACAGCATGTTTGGACACTCCCACCACAGTGTCCTTCTTCCTAAGACCCCAGTTGGGGCGCCAAACTGCACTCTTGCCCGAAGGAGGGCCTTCAGCATCCTCAGTAAGGTCCACACGTGGCCTTATGAAAGCTGGAATACTAGAAGCACGAGGGTCTTTCCCTGCCAAACGTGCCCTCTTCATCCTGGCTGTTTCCCCCTCTTCAGGCTCGTTGGTCTTATTGATAAAGACCGCAGCTGCAAAAGATAAAAGGAAAGAAACAGTTGGTATAAGTTAATCTTAAATAAATAAAGAAAGATATGAGGTGAGAATTACCCTTATCAGAAACGTTGGAAAGTCCCAAGGACCTAAGCTGAAACTCATCCAGGAGCACCCAAGCCATTGTGGCATAATTATTGATAAGTGCTGCACCTGCTCCGTCGCCAAATACACTGTTCCGGTGGTGGTTTGGACCTGTGGTAGGGGACCTGCAAAATAATGCTTGTCCGGTGGTGGTGGCCGTTAAGCACCTCCGGCGTGAGAATCAGTAACGGAGTAGAGTAACGATGTAGCAAAATATCGAGAGTATTTTCTGGTGAGTGTGTGTAGTGTTTGAGTGTGAATGTATCTATATGTTCTTTGTGGGATAGCAGAGTATTTATAGGACCGAAACCTGTCATTGTGACGTGGGCGCCGCTTACTGTGGCAACAGGGCGCGGGATGGGTCTCCTTACTACAGTTGGAATGTACAGATGAGAGGCATGGTTGAGGTGTACAGTTGACTGGTACAGTTGACTGGTACAGTAGAGGGGAACAGTGGAGGCGTGTCCTATACTTATCATGTTTGACATTTGGCTAAGTGTTACATTCTGATCTGTCTTTGACACGTATTTGCTTTTATGCTGGCGGTTCCGTGACTGGGCGACCGAGTTTGGGCGCTTGTGGCTGACATTGAGCCATAGGACGCGAATGTGATCAGTTGGCGGGAAATGTGCACTTGGGTACATATCATTGCCCCCCACTCTTGCTGGCCGCTTGAGCGGGTAGGGAGAGTAGAGGAAGAAAAGGAGAATGGAAAATGTGAGAGTTGGATTTGGTGCCCTCCAAGTGATCGAGCGATACTTTGAGAATTTTGAGGAAATTGAATTTGGTGCCCCCCAAGTGAGCGAGCGTCACTTTGAGAATTTTGAGGAAATTGAATTTGGTGCCCCCCAAGTGAGCGAGCGTCACTTTGAGAATTTTGAGGAAATTGAATTTGGTGCCCCCCAAGTGAGCGAGCGTCACTTGAGAATTTTGAGAGGTGTCCCCCAAGTGAGCGAGCGTCACTTGGAGAATTTTGAGAAAACTGAATTTGGTGTCCCCCAAGTGAGCGAGCGTCACTTGGAGAATTTTGAGAAAATTGAATTTGGTGTCCCCCAAGTGAGCGAGCGTCACTTGGAGAATTTTGAGAAAACTGAATTTGGTGCCCCCCAAGTGAGCGAGCGTCACTTGAGAATTTTGAGAAAACTGAATTTGGTGCCCCCCAAGGTGAGTTGATGTGTTTAGGCCGAGGTATTTTGTGAGTTAGTGTGGAGAGAGTGCAGGCGAAAGGTTTCTTTTGTTGTTACATTATTGATTGTTCATAATAAATGTGAATGATGGGATATAAATGAACATTAAATGGGTGTCTAAAGGGTCATTCTGATGTGACAGTGTCAGAGGTGTGCATGTGTGTATGTACGTATAATGTCTGTTGATTAGACGGGCTTGTACTGGGAGTGTATGAATTTTTAAATTGGTTTTTGAATAAATAAAAAGGAGAGATGACAAAGAATTCGAAGGGTGGGAGACGCTTGGACTGGGTGGTTGAAATCGTGGGGGCCACGCGCCAATGACAGACTGCCACGTGGGGGTGCAGTTAATGAACGATTGTAACCGTGCTACTTTAGTATAAAAAGTTGTGTAATCTTCATTATATCGTCTTAATCCTTCTTTAAATCTCCAGTGCACATTTGTCTTCTTCTGTTCATCATCGTCTCTCTACTACTACTGTTGGGGTTTGTTAATCTGTTGTTGATTTTGCCGCCGTCGCTGTTCGTTCGTCGTTACTTGCTGCTTTACTCAATTTCTGGTAAGACTTTCTTGAGTGTCGCTTTTGTTCATATTGTACTGTGTCATGTTTTAAAGTGTTTGCGAGATGTTTGGCTTTTTGTTTTTGCAAGTGGTATGATTCATGTGTTTTGTTACGGCAGTAGTAGGATGCTTTGTGTTTGAGATGTATGTGGGTATGTATATTTGATGTTTGTGGTTATTGGAGGGAATGGGTGTGTTTGTTGTTTTTATGTGTGCATGTGTAAACATTTCGAGTAATGGGTGCATTTTGCTGTTTGGTCGAGGTGCAACAAGTGTTTTTGGGAATTTTGTTTGTTGAGTGCTTTAGGGGTCCGAAACTGGTGTTGCATATGATGCGTGAGTGTGTTTGAAAGTTTTTGTATGGATGTGTGTAATTGTATTTGAAAATGGGCATGTTTTGGTGTTTGATCGTTGTTGTGCAAGTGTTAATGGTTCCCAGGGTTTTTGTAGAATATGAAGCGTTTGAGGGTGTTTTGGGGATAAATTATTGTTTGGTTTTGTTTTTCCGTGTGTGTTTTCCGTTCTACCCGGGTGAGTAGGATGGGTGTTTTCTGCGGTTTGTTGTGTAGGCGGTTAATAGGGCTGGTAACTTGTGCTTGTATTCACTCTTTGTTTGTATTGTTGTTGCAGAGAGATGTCGCTGTCGAAAACAAACGTGCCGAGAACTCGCCCGGTTTTGATAGATGCTATGGGCAGGTGGGTTGACACGCAGGTTCACAGTTATTTGGGTGTTGCCGCCTGTGACAGGGTGAGGTACTTTGACACCTTCGAGAGTTTGTATCGTACTGAGGGAGTGCCCATTACTGGCTTTAACAAGAGGGAGATGGATGAGGCGTTTGGCAAGTTTAAACATTTGGACTGTGGCAGTAACTTCCAGGAAGATCGTTATGGTCGCTTGGTGTCTAGACTGTTTCGCATCGAGGATGGATATGAGTGGAGGATGCCGCGTGCTGGTGAGCGGTTATATGATCGTGACGCGGATGGCTGGATGGCGATTCCAATATCTCATTTCAAAGCGGGTTTGAGGTTGCCGATGCATAAGTTCATGTCTGATCTCTTCAAGTACTATTTTCGCTGCTCGCCTGCCCAATTCTCGCCCAATGCCATCCGGGTGATTCTTTGGTTTATTGCTGCTTGTGCTAAGGATGGTAGACAGCCAACTTTCAAGGGATTCTTTGCTTTGTTTTATGTGCGTGTGACCAGTGCCAAACCGTTCTACGAGATTCACTGGAACAGTTACACAGCTGTGGCCAAGCGGGTGTCAGGTCAGAGTCTTTTTCGGTTCCCCAAGGGGATGGCGAACTGGCAAGAGGAGTTCATCATGGTTCGCGGGGGTGACCTTGCTTATCTTCCTAATTTTGCACTGGAGGTGAAGAATGTGTATCCCACTGAAAAGAAAGGGTTGAGTGAGGATGTTGCTGACTTGCTGGAGCGAACTGTGCGGTCGCTAGGACGCATGTGGACAGAGGTTGATTTCTTCGAGAATGCAAGGCTGCTTGAGCATAACCGTAAGTATCTATCATGCGTATGATTTTTGTGGTTATATATGTGTTTGGGTCGTGTGTTGATATACGTTTGTGTTTGTGTTAGTGTTGATACCAACTAGGGGTGATTTGCCTGTTCTCGAGGGTGCCAGTTATAATGAGCCCGAGAAACAAAGGGAGTTTTTGAATGCAATGCCGCCAAGAGAATCTGTGAACGTCCATCCTCCTCGTGAGAAGAAAGGGGCGCGGTCGGTTATGGGTGACGAGACCGGCGGCTCTGGTTCGGTGGGGAGGAAAGTTATCCGTAAGAAGAAATCTGTACTGGTTGATGAGGAGGATGCCGGTTTTGGGGAGCTTGACGCGAGCGGTGCCACATTGATTGGTGGTGAGGCGGAAAGAGGTTTATCCGCGTCCTTGGGCAGTGATGAAGGAGTTGTTACCCCCGGGGGCGAGGATGACGACCATGCAGACAGCGACACGGAGACTGATGATGGTGGCGGGGATTTATACGCCACGCCTGCTGGTATGTCTGAGATGGTAATTACCTCTAGTAGTGAGGATGCGGGGGATGGTGATGATGATGGCGGTGAGGCTGGGGAAAGGATAGTTGTGGAAGACGTACTTTCGTCTAGTGAGGATGATGGTAGAGAGGTCGTTAAGGTTGGTGATCCGGAGGTTGGCGACAGCGTGGTTGAGAGGGCGTTGGTCCCGTTTGTGGGTGAGGCGGGGGAGAATGCTGTGGGTGAGCGTGCTGATGGTGGTAGCGAGATGGGTGCTGGTGCAGGGGTTGATGATGAGTTGGAAACTGATGAGGTTGTGCCCGAGGGGGCTGTTGTGAAAGCTAGTTCTGTCAGGGTAGGGAGGCGTTTAGGGGGGAAACGGAAGAGGGCGGTTGATGCTGTTGATGAGTCAAGGAAAAAAGTCAAGTCTGTGCACGAGGTTGGTGAGTCAAGTAGGACGGGAGGTCGGTTGCGAATGGGAGGGCGATTGCGGATGGGCGGTAGATTTGTGTTGAAAAAGAGGAAAGTGAACTTTGCCCTGGCTGGACCGGGTGTGACCACTTCTAGGAAGAAAAGGACGGAGATGTCTGTGACTTACAGTGATAGTGATGAGGGGATGGTTGTTGTTGATGAGGGGACCGGGGAGAGGAGGCCCGGCTATGGGTATACTTTTAAGAGCGGTCCGGGATCTTTTACGATTGACTCGATGACCGAGGATGATTTTGGAAAGCTGAAAGGGTATGGATGGAGCAAACTGGCGAGGCGCTCACAGAAGTATCACGCCAAGGTAAGCTCCCTCGTTCTGTCTCCTTGTGTTGTGACGAAGTTTGCTACATGTTATGTTTTGACGAGTGTTTGTTGGTTTTGCAGAGTCAGTGTCATTTTGCTGCCGTGTTGGCTCAAGGTGATGCTTACAGGATGGATAACAAACATTTGAGGAAAGCGGAGGAGCAGCTTAAGAAGGAGTTGGGTGCTCAGGAAGAGTATAAGCGTAACTTGGTGGCTTCTTTAGATCAGATTGAAGCTGACAAGAAGCGGTACTTTTCTGAGAGGCATGTTTACAGGAATAGGATGCTTGTTGCGCAAAGGAGAGCGGCGACACTGCAGGAGAATTTGTCGGTTGCAGAGAGGGAAAGGGGGGATCTTGCAACTGGGGTTGAGAAGGCAGTCGCTGAGACCGAGCGCCTAGCGAAGGAGCTTGAGTATGCGAGGAAATGTCTTGCAGATGCTGAGAGTCACTTGGCGAGCAGACCTACTGAAGAGGCTGCTATTATGAAGTATAGAGCTAGCGACGCATACAGAGATGAGTTGATGAAAGAGGTTGCTGCTGCCGTTGACAAGGAGATGCGACAGAGGGTTGCTGTGGGCATCGCTAATTGGAAGAAAGGTGATGAATTTAAGAAGTCGGTCGAGGCTGCCGCAAAGACCCTGGCTGACGCCTGTGTATTTGAGCGGCTGGCGGCCTGTGAAGCTACGCGCAAAGCCCTTGAGGAAGAGGCGGTCAAGAAAATGAAAGAGGCTAGGAAGGTGAAAAGGGCCGCCCGGAAGCAGAAGAAGAAGTACTCTGCCTTGCGAAGGGAGTTGAGCGAGCGGAGTATCCCTTCTGCCGGGAGCTCTAGTGAAGGGGAGGATGTTGCTGTGGCGGACGATGAAGCGGATGTTGAGGCTGATGCTGAGATGGAGGAAGATGAAGTCGTTGCTGATGGTGAGGAAGCGGTATCTGAAGACGGTGAGGTCGCTGCTGATGCTGACATTGAAGTTGCTGAAGATTCTGGTGATGAGTTGATTAGCGGGACCTCGCCATCCTTATAGCTGTAATTATTTTTCGTACCTGGTAGTTTGCCGGTATCCAGACTGTAATAGATTTGGTGATCTGTGAACTATTTATCTTTAGCTGCTGTGTAATAGACAAACCATTTACATAGCTTTTGTTTCTGTAACAATCGTGGTTTGCTTTGATTTTTAATTGTTTCTCCGTCGTTTGCCTCTACCTTTTTGTTTATTTGCATGGTACGTTGCTTGGAGGTGAGCGACACCTCCTTTTTGACTTAGCTTTGTTTGCATGGTACGTTGCTGGGAGGTGAGCGGCACCTCCTTTTTGACTTAGCTTTATTTGCATGGTACGTTGCTGGGAGGTGAGCGACACCTCCTTTTTGACTTAGCTTTATTTGCATGGTACGTTGCTGGGAGGTGAGCGACACCTCCTTTTTGACTTAGCTTTATTTGCATGGTACGTTGCTGGGAGGTGAGCGACACCTCCTTTTTGACTTAGCTTTATTTGCATGGTACGTTGCTGGGAGGTGAGCGACACCTCCTTTTTGACTTAGCTTTATTTGCATGGTATGTTGCTGGGAGGTGAGCGACACCTCCTTTTTGACTTAGCTTTATTTGCATGGTACGTTGCTGGGAGGTGAGCGACACCTCCTTTTTGACTTAGCTTTGTGTTGGCTTTGTCATTGGCCTTGTTTTTCGAGGGAATTTGATATTTTATGAGAGGAGTTGAAGTCAAAAGCATTCCGAGTTCATTAGATTGCACTTTTTCAAACATAAAAGGTTGCCGCCCATCTCATACATAGATTGGAGTAATGAGGGTTAAAACATAATGAAAAACCGCTTAATGCGCTTTTACTGGTAATATTTTCTGAGTTTGTCGCCATGCCAGGTGTTGTTGACTTCTGATCCGTCCAGCCTTGCTAGCTTATACGACCCTGGTCTTAGTACTTGGATGACTTTGTAGGGTCCCTCCCATTTGGGCATCAATTTGCCCGTGTGGCGTGGGTCGGATGCTTCGGTCGCTCGGTTGACCAAGTCACCTACCACGAATGTCTTGATTCTTGCCCGCTTGCCGAAGTAGTTTCTTGTTTTTTCTTTGTACTTGTCCATTCTCTCTACGGCTTTGTCGCGTGATTCGTCCAAAAGTTCGAGGTTTGTGCGTAATCCCTCAATATTTGTTGTTTCTTCGAAACTGATCACCCGGAAGGAGGGTGACCCGATTTCTACAGGTGCAAGTGCTTCTGTGCCAAATGCCAGTTTGAAAGGTGTTTCTCCCGTGCTTGTTCTGGCGGTTGTACGGTATGACCACATGACATGTGGTAGTTCTTCTGGCCATCTCCTTTTTGATGATGTTAGTCGTTTCTCTATTCCTCGTACTATGATTCTGTTTGTGACCTCGACTTGACCATTGCTTTGAGGGTGGCATACGGATGCCTTCTTATGCTTGATTCCGTGTTCGGAGAGGAATTTTGTGAATTTTGATCCTACGAATTGTGTGCCGTTATCTGAGATGAGAATGCGAGGTATGCCGAATCTTGCGATGACGTGTTCTTTGAAGAATTTGATGGCGTCTTGTTGGGTGATGTTTTTAAGTGCCTTGGCCTCTGCCCATTTGGTCATGTAGTCGATGGCGACCATTACATACTGTAGTTCGCCTCTTGCTTTGGGGAATGGTCCCATGATGTCTATGCCCCATACCGCGAAAGGGATGGGGGAGAGTATTGAGGATAGTAGGGCTGGCGCCTGGTGAGACATGTTGCTGTACAGCTGGCATTGGCGGCACTTTTGGACGAATGATTTGCAGTCGCTACCCATATTTGGCCAGTAGTAGCCTTGTCTTAGAATTTTGTGCGCCAGTGCCTTTGCTCCCATGTGATCTCCGCATATTCCTTCGTGGACTTCTGACATGCAATATGCCGCCTCGTCTTCGTCGACGCACTTGAGTGTGGGGCAGGTGATCCCTCTTTTGTATAGGACCCCTTCTTGGAGGAAATACTTGGCCGCGTGGAATTTTACTTGCTTTGCCTTGATATGGTTATCCGGTAGGGCTCCCTCCTTTAAGTAGAGAACGTAGGGTGTCATCCAATTTTCCCTGGTGTCTTGGATTTCGAGTGTCTCAATGAGCTCGGTTGTAGGTTTTGTCAATTCTTCGAAATATACTGATTCTTCGTAGGCTCTTCCCTCTCCTTGGGTTAGCCTTGACAGTGCGTCCGCCACCGTGTTATCATTGCGATCAATTTGCTTTAAATCGTGAACGGAGAAGTGGGCGAGCAAAGACTTGACGATATGTTGATATTTGTGGAGAGTCTCATCTTTGGTCGCATAATCTCCCGTGGTTTGTCTGACGACCAGTTGCGAGTCGCTATATATGACAATGTTTGTGACCTCCAAGTTTCGCGCCAAGGTGAGTCCTGCAATAAGGGCTTCATATTCTGCCTGATTGTTTATCGCTTTGAAGGAAAAGCTAATTGCCTGTTTAACTTGGAAGTTTTCTGGGCTTATGAGGATTAGTCCGGCACCGCTTCTTTGGGAGGTGGACGACCCGTCCACATAGAGTTTCCAGATGCCTTTGTCGCTTGTTGTTGCGAAGTCGCTTGTTTCTTGTTCTGCGAGCAGGCTCGCGTCGCCTACATTTGGTTCCGAGAAGGAGCACTCGACTACGAAGTCCATTAATGCTTGTGCTTTGATAGCGGTTCTGGGTGTGAAAGTGAGCGTGAATTGACTTAGCTCCATTGCCCAATTGACCATTCTTCCTGATAGGTCCGGTTTGTGGAGTAGTTTTCTTAGAGGTTGGTTGGTTACCACCCTGATTTCCCTTCCTTGAAAGTAATGCCTTAGCTTCCTGCTAGCCGTTACTAGTGCGAGTGCGGATTTCTGCACATTGGGATATCTGGTTTCAGCGTCTTTGAGGACTTGGCTCACATAGTAGACTGGTCGCTGGGCGGTTCCTTCTTCTTTTATCAGGACAGCGCCTACTGCTCGGTCGGAGGCCGCGAGATATAGGGACAGCGGTTCCATGGGTTTGGCGACAACCAAGAGTGGAGGCGACGAGAGGTATTGCTTTAGATCCGTGAAGGCCCTCTGACATTCTTGTGTCCACGAGATGGTTCGAGAGGACGCGGCTCCTCGAAGAGTATCGAAGAATGGGAGACACCGGTCTGCCAGTTTTGAGATGAACCTTCGTAACGCCGCTAACCTTCCCGTAAGCTTTTGCATGTCTTTGAGGGTTTTGGGCGGCTGCATGTCTATGATTGCTTGGATTTTTTCAGGGTTGGCCTCGATACCTCTTCGACTAACCAGGAATCCGAGGAATTTTCCTGCTTCGAGAGCGAACAAACATTTGTCTGGGTTGAGTTTCATGCTGTATTTTCTGAGTGTGCTGAAACATTCTTCCAAGTCTTTCAAGTGGGATTCTGTCAAGAGTGATTTTACGATCATGTCGTCTACATAGACCTCCATGTTTCTTCCTAGCTGTGACGCAAAGATTTTGTTCATCATCCTTTGGTAGGTGGCGCCGGCGTTAATGAGGCCGAACGGCATGACTTTGTAGCAATAGACTCCCCTATGGGTTATGAAGGCTGTTTTCTCTCTATCTTCTGGTGCCATCTTGATTTGATTATATCCTGAGAATGCGTCCATGAAACTAAGCATGAGGTGGCCGGCGGTTGCGTTGATGAGTTGGTCTATGCTGGGAAGTGGATAGGGATCCTTGGGGCACGCGGTATTCAGGTCCGTGTAGTCGACGCACACCCGCCATTTGCCATTTGCTTTCTTCACTAGTTCCACGTTTGCGACCCACTTTGGGTACGAAACCTCACATATCAGGTCCGCTTCCAACAACTTGTCAATTTCCACATCGATTGCCTGCTGTCTTTCTGGTGCAAAGTTCCTCCTTTTTTGTATTTTGGGTTCTTTGTTTGTGTTTACGCTGAGTTTGTGAATGGCGACCGACTCGTCCAACCCGGGCATATCGCTCGGGGACCATGCGAAGATGTCGGCGTATTTTCTGAGTATGTCTGTCAAACCTTCTTTGAATATTGAGTCTAGGCCTGTGCCTATGCTTATTTTCTTGGTCGGGTCGCCTGGGATTAGTTCTATCTTTTCGACTTCCACCACTGGTGAAATATTGGGTCGTGCGTCCTTCTCGAGGCATCTTTTTAAGTTAGCGTCAATTCTCTGAGGGTCTTCCGGCATGTGATCGAAAGTATCAATAACCTGTACCTCTTTCTTTCTCTTGGAGTGGCTGAGTTGGTGCTCTATGTGTTTCCTCTTCCTGTCTTGCCGCCTCCGTGAGGCTTTTTGACGTCTCATGTTGCTGGGTTCGGTGGCGGCTAAAGCGAGGGCTATGCCGTAGCATCTCTTGGAGGTTTCCGAATCGCCCCGTACTTCGCCTATGCCTGAGGGGGTGGGGAATTTTAGCTTGAGATGAGGTGTGGATGTGACGGCCTTGAGGAGGTTGAGGGTCGGTCTTCCGAGAATCATGTTGTATGAGGAAGCGGTATTAATCACGTAGAACTTGACTAGGTGGTGGATTTGCTTGGGGGCCTTCCCAAAGTATACCGGGAGTCTTGCCACCCCTGCTATAGGGACTGCGTTGTGACCGAAACCATAGAGGGGGGTCGCATCAGGGCATTCTTCCAACTTCTCGTTGCTGAGCTTTAGTCTATCCCATGTGTGTTTGAAACATATGTCGACCGATGACCCGTTATCCACCAGTATCCTTTTTACTTCATTTTCAGCTATATCCAAAGTTACCACGAGGGCCTCGGTATGATTCGGGTTGATGCCTTCGTAATCCGCGTCTGTGAAAGATATGGTGTTGTCGGTTTTGCTTTGTGAGATGTCGAGCACTTCTTGTTGGGCGACCCTTGGGGGGGAAATGGACCCTCCGAAGACTGTATTTACCACGTTCTTGTTAGGGGCTGCCGCTTGGAGTTGGCGGGGGAGGTACTGGTTCAGATTCCCTTGCTTGACTTGTCTTTCTAAGAAATGTTTGAGTGATAGGCAGCTCTCCGTGGTGTGCCCATGAGCCTCATGGTAGTCGCAGTGCTTGTCTTTGTTTCTGTCGTCTGGGGCGGTCCACATGGGCTGTGGGGGTTGGAAAAACGGCTTTCCCTTAATTTCGCAGAGGATGGCGGATCTAGGCATGCTCAAGATCGTCCAATTGGGTTCAGGACGTTTCTCCGGGCGTGGGGGTACTGGGGGACCCAACCTGTCTCTGACAGTGGCGGGGGCCTCCCTGACTGGTCCCGGGCCGTGAGTCGTCTGTACCTGGTGTTGGATGGGGACTGGCTTTTGTGTGTGACTGAAGGTATATTGTTCTCTTTGAAAGTAGGGTTGTCTTGGAGGTGGCGGTGGGGGAGCCCTCGACTGTTTGAGCACGCTAAGGGACTCCATTTCATTGATTGCTTGGGATGCCAGATCGTAGGCCCGTGCTAGCGTTGTGGGTTGTACCTCCATAAGTTTGCAGACATACTTCTCGCATTCGTACGGGTTGAGGCCTCTTCGCAGATGCACCAGGGCTTCCGTTTCGTTCACGCATACGACTTTGTTAACCGCTTCCTTGAACCTATCAATGTATACTTGTAGGCTTTCTCCGTTTCTTTGAGCTACTGTCTCTAGGAAGACAGTGTGTACCTCGTGGGGTTGGTTAGCTTTGAATTTATTGAGGAAAGCTCTTTTGAATTCGGCCCAAGAATCAAGAGACCGAGCGGGCAAGCGACAAAACCATCTCTGTGCTCCGCCCCTAAGGGTGGCGGCGAAGAACCTGCACCTTGTTAGGTCTCTATATTCGTAGTGGAGAGCGAGTTGGTCGAAATAACTCAAGTGTTCTTCTGGGTCGCCCAGACCGTCGAAGGAGTTAAGATTGATGTGCTTTATGTGTCTTTGCTTGGATTCATTCTCTAGTCGCTTGGTGAATGGTGATTCGCTCGCTTCCGCATAACTTCCTCCCTCTAGCTTCTTTTTTAGTTCGAGGATTGTGTTCAGCATATCCGCGTTAGTGGGTTGCACGCTGCCTGTTTCGACCCTGGGCTCGGGGGATCGGTCTCTCTCTAGGCGTCGCTTGGCTCTTTCATATTCAGCTTTCTTCTCTTCGATATCCTTTCTCAGGTCTCTCTTTTTTCTATTTTCTTTCCAGGTTTCTGGCTTGTGTTGTGGTCCACCGTGTTCCTTGTGCCTAGTATTCTGAGATGAGCCTAAACGAGAGAAAACTGAGTTGGCGGGCCGGGGGTGGCTTTGTGCTTCGCTTTGGAGGTTTTCATCATGCTGATTGAGTTGGGAAGCTTGGGGTTGTTGTTGCTGCGGTTGAGGAAAGGCAGATGCGACGCGGATGAGAGCGTCGATTTGGGCTTGGGTGTAGCCTGTGAGGTCGAGGTTGCGCTCAGCGTTGGGCGGCGATTCTTGATCCTGGAGAGGTGGTTGAGTTGTCGGGGGTGCCTGCTGTGGGTTACGCGGGTTGTTGACCCCGCCAACTGTGTTGGGAATTTCCTGACGAACGTTTCCCGAGGGGGTGAGGTTTTCTCTTGTGACTGTGTTTCGGTTGTTCGTTGTGGATCTTGTGTTTGCCATGGGTTTACCTCTCGTGTGGGATACTTCCACCGAGATTTACCCTAAATGTCTGGAAAGTGGTGTTAGTGCTGGTGGAGGTTTTTTCTTAAAGAAAAGGAAATCCCCTCCTTCTAGCGCCAAATGATAAGTGCTGCACCTGCTCCGTCGCCAAATACACTGTTCCGGTGGTGGTTTGGACCTGTGGTAGGGGACCTGCAAAATAATGCTTGTCCGGTGGTGGTGGCCGTTAAGCACCTCCGGCGTGAGAATCAGTAACGGAGTAGAGTAACGATGTAGCAAAATATCGAGAGTATTTTCTGGTGAGTGTGTGTAGTGTTTGAGTGTGAATGTATCTATATGTTCTTTGTGGGATAGCAGAGTATTTATAGGACCGAAACCTGTCATTGTGACGTGGGCGCCGCTTACTGTGGCAACAGGGCGCGGGATGGGTCTCCTTACTACAGTTGGAATGTACAGATGAGAGGCATGGTTGAGGTGTACAGTTGACTGGTACAGTTGACTGGTACAGTAGAGGGGAACAGTGGAGGCGTGTCCTATACTTTATCATGTTTGACATTTGGCTAAGTGTTACATTCTGATCTGTCTTTGACACGTATTTGCTTTTATGCTGGCGGTTCCGTGACTGGGCGACCGAGTTTGGGCGCTTGTGGCTGACATTGAGCCATAGGACGCGAATGTGATCAGTTGGCGGGAAATGTGCACTCGGGTACATATCAATTATCCTTTGTGAGCTCAGCATATGCATGGGCCTCTTCATCAGTTAGGATGATATCACTAGGGCTACCATCCGAAACCCTACTAAAGGAACTACGAAAAAGGGTGCCCCAATCCCCTCCTTCCCAAATCAAGTACATGAACTCTTCCTTCCATTTGAGGTTATTGTCTGGAATGGATTTAGGGTGAAATATGGGGGGAGTGGAAGGACGGTGGTTGATATAAACCCAACCCAAAGAAGTGGATGAACTATTCTTAAATTGAAAAATTCTCCTAAACAAAGCTACAGATAAAGGGAAATTGTTCTTCAAACAAAGAACAATGAAACACAGAATGATTCTCCAGGCGTTTGGAGGAAGTTGGCAAGGACTAATCCCAACATCAGCCAAAAGCCTGGGAATGAACTCATGAAAGGGAAACCTGAGTCCTGCGACAATGGCATCCTTGTAAATGCAGAGTGCATCAGGACGCCAATGGCAAGAACGGTCCCCTGGGCCAGCTGGGACTAATCTATAGGGGGACCTAATCCTATACATTTTATTATAGTCCCTAATTAAGTCGATTTCGTGGAACTTATTACTACAGTCGAAAGAATCTAAGTGAGACACAGAGGGATACTCATCACTACGCTCTAAGATCATATCTTGAAGTGACATATGAGAAGAACGGATGATAATACCTCTCTTAGAAGCTTTGTTCATTCTTTGAAGGCGTTGAGCAGCTTTGTCAGACATCTTCAAACGTTCAAGAAAATTCTCAGAAAATCTTCAAAAAACCCAGAAATCTTCAAGTGATGAAGATTGAAAACCCAGAAATCTTCAAGGGATGAAGATCAATCCCAGAAAAACAAGAACACCACCGTAGAAAGCTCGCCGGGAATCGCCTCTCCACGGAATAAAAGAGAGAAAAAACTATGATAACTAGAGAGAAATTTTGGAAAGTGAAAAGTGAGAAGTGAGAAGTGAGAGTGAAATGAGAAATCTCACTCTTTTATAATGAGAATAACTGGAAGATCAACCGGTTGTGGGATGGCAACCGGCTATAGCCGGTAAGGCCCATAAATCCATTTATGGATTACAAAGGCAAAAGGCCCAAATAAATTAAATCTCAGGCAAATTCGAAGCCCAAAAATTAATAAGGCCCAATTAGGCCCAAGGCTAGAAATATTTAAGCCCAATTAGGCTAATCAAAAGACCAAAGAAAGAATCTTGGAATAAAACCAAGGTAAAAACAAAATTGAGGTCGAAAAAGACCCTTGATCGACATCGAAGGCTTGAAGTCGAAAATATATGGGAAAACGAGGTCGTATCAAACGACCTCACTCCCAAATAAAGGGAAATAATTGAAGATCTGAGGTCGAAAAGACCCTAGATCGAAGTCGAGAGATTGACATCGAAAAAACATGGGAAATCGAGGTCGTATTGAACGACCTCGTACCAAAATAAAGTCAGGAAATCAGAAATTCCTGATCGAAAAATGGCTAGTTGAAATCGAGCAAACGAGATCGAAATTACATGGGGAATTGAAGTCGTATTGATCGACTTCGCTCCAAAATAAAACCGGGAAATCATAGAATCCTGGTCGAGAATACTAGAAACAAAATCGGCAAAACGAGGTCGAAAATGACTTACGAGTCGAGGTCGACAGCTCCAGGTCGAAAACATACTGGGTCGAGGTCGAAATCATGAGGTCGAAAAAGACCTATGATTCGAGGTCGAACCCATCGACTTGGGACCAAAATCGAGGTCGAAAAAAGGATACCCGAGGTCGAACGATCCTGGTCGAAAATGACCGAGAATCTGAGGTCGAATCCATCGACCTGGGACCAGAAACGAGGTCGAATTTGTACTGATTCCTGGTCGAAATTCCAGGTCGAATTTGTACTGATTCCTGGTCGAAATTCCAGGTCGAATTTGTACTGATTCCAGGTCGAATTCCTGGTCGAAAATGACCTAAATTAAGGTCAAAAGTGCCCTGAAAAATGGAAAATTTTGGGAAAAACACGCTGTAACTTCTACGAAAACCCCAGGGAGATTTTCCCATAAGTTGGGGGGCAAATGATATGGTCAGAAAAGTAATTATAGAAATATAATTGACTGGTCAAACAAAAGGTCGATATTTAAGGACCGACACCCTAATTATTCATTAATTTCGTAATTAATGAGTAGGGAAAATATACAGCTCATGAAAAGAGCCTTGATTATGGAAAATTAGTCAAAGAAAGATCTGGAATCCCAATTAAAGGCAATCAATGAGTCATAACCTTTGTCAACAAGGAAACGAATTCTTCAGCAAGAAATACAATACTTATCCAATATCAAAAAGAAGACTTATCCGTTAAGTCTCCCAAACATACCATAAATACTAGGCTCCAGACGCCTATATAAGGTCCCTGATCCTACAATCAGAACTACGTCTTTGGCTTGATTCTCAATAACGATTTGAGATACGTAGGCATCTTGTGAGGACCAATTTAGTCCGGAAACACGAGTGCAGCCATTAAAGCTTGAAGCTCATTAATCCTAGCAATTAATATACAAGTACGTTTTTTAATCCATAACAGTGACTAAAATACAAATAACAAAATATGTATTCTGTACCGAGTTTCTTCTAACATATGATATTACTTTTATTTTTTTATTAATTATCTTATTTAAATTGTATGTTATAAAAAACTTATATTAAACCCGGATTTTATAAGTTTAATATAAAAATATTGTCATTATATATATATTTTGTCCGTGTTATTTTTAATTTGAATATGAGTTGTTTTACCTAAAAAATATACAAAAGACAATGTTCTTAAAAAAACAGTTAGTTACTTATTAATAATTATATAAAATAATATTATATTTATATATATGTTGTCCATGTTACTTTTAGAAAATTAGTTGTTTAAATTAGAAAATATAAAATTATATTACCTTTTTATATATATGTTGCACCTGTTACTTTTAGAAAATTAGTTGTTTAATTTAGAAAAAATAAAAAAGGTTATGTGCTTTAGCGAAAAAGGGTAAGTGATTATTTATTAATAATTATATATAACAATATTATCATTGCATATTTATTTTTCATGTGTTATGTTTAGAAAATGAGTTGTTTTAGTTAGAAAATGTAGAACAGATAATGTGTTTTTGCTGAAAAAGGTAATTAGTTATAAATATTTTAATAATATTACCATTTTATATATAGGTTACCTATTTTATTTTTAGAAAATCAGTTGTTTTGGTTAAAAAATATATATATAATAGGTAATGTGTTTTAGCTGAAAAAATATAAAATTATATTACCTTTTTATATATATGTTGTTCGTGTTATTTTTAGAAAATTAGTTGTTTAATTAGAAAAAAATAAAAAAAGTTATGTGTTTAGCTGAAAAGGGTAAGTGGTATATATAACAATATTATCATTACATATTTATTTTCCATGTGTTAGGTAATCAGTTATAAATATGTAATAATATTACCAGTTTATATATATATATTACCTATTTTATTTTTAGAAAATAAGTTGTTTTGGTTAGAAAAATATATAAAATAGGTAATGTGTTTTAGCTGAAAAAAATAATTGGTTATAAATAAATTGATTATAGATAGGCCCGACCCAAATTATAGATAGACCCGGCTCAAATACCGACCGACCAACCGACTGACGACTGACCAAAACTTTTAATATTTCGTCTTTAATAATATAGTATAGATAGTATAGATAAGTCACAAATTCACTTAAAAAAGGCAGCAAAAAAAGCCCAATTATCTCGTAGAACTTGTGACTTCTCGACTAATTGAAGAAGCACGATTCGGTTTAATATCATTTTCGCATACTTAAATAATAAGGGTATCTTTTTTTTATAAATAAAAGTGTTTTAATAAATGACAAATAAAAATGTTTATGCCTTTAGGAAATTTGTTCTACTAAGAGTAGGTTTTTGTTATGGCCAAAAATAAACCTCGCCTTCAGTAATGACGTTATCATATGGTGGATTCTAGAAGCATACCCGTTTACTATTTATTGGGTCTAGCCTACGCTCATACGAAGCCTAGCCCAATAGTTGACGAAGTTACTGGCCCATTACTGATGTTGGGCATATCCTAGGTTCATATGAAGCCCAACCCATTGGGTGACAGTCAAAATATCGGGTTTAACCTAGGTTCATCAGAGCCTCGCCTTCTCGGAAACCTAGGTTACAGATAAAAATGGATGACTAGTGTAAGTAAGGAATGTGCCCTTTTTGGCTTATTCTAGGGTATAAACTACCTTATTTACCTCATCCCTTAAATATAGGAACCTCGTCTTCTAAAAGATGAAGGTTCCTTAACTTTTATTGATTTATGGAAAATTAACCTAAAGTGCTGAGAAACTTCGCCTTGAGAGAAGCCTCGCCTCTTTTGAGATTCATAAAAGCCTGTCTTTCCTTATTTTCTATGGGTCAAGATAAGTGTTGGCTCCGATAAATCCGGGTCAATGAATTATCCGATAAGTCCCAAGAAAATAGTGAAATCATGACAGCTTATAATGACATATCAAAGGCGGTGATCCCGGTCTTCTTGCTCTTTAAAGAAGGAAACTCAGCCCATGGGTTACTTGCTCTCCAAGAACTACGTTTGGCTTGATCCCTATAAATAAGGGTACGTAGGCACATTGTATGATACGATGCAAACTTGCAAACAAGAGAGAATTCAATATTCAATCTCAATTGCGACCTATTCTCACATACAATCTCAGCCATCCCCAAATCATAAACCCTAATCCCCGTAACCTACGCTACATATCATCCTCGGTTTCTACCACAATTCCAGCAACCCTCCCCGAATTGGTTATCACCAAATTCCTCCGTTAACAGTTTTCATTTATGAATGATGAAAAAAGGAAGAAAAATACTCTTCTCAGTATATACATCTATCTATACTATTATATTAAAGACGAAATATTGAAAGTTTTGTAGTCGGTTTGTAATGTTCCTCATAGTTTGGCGGTTTGTAGTCTGTTCCTTATAGTTTGGTCACTCAATTCACAATCGTTAGATCTTTTTGATCAAATCGATGAGAACCGTTGGATAAAATCCTAAATACTATTATATAAAGTACCTTTTTTATTTTTTCAAACTAAAACATCTTATTTTCCAAAAATATCATGGAAAAAATTATCTTTTTTTATCCAAGTTGTATATTCTTTTTTATATTTTCTAACTAAAATTTATACTTTTCTATTTTTCCTAACTAAAATCTTTTATTTTCCAAAAATATCACGGGCAGTTCCATTTAATAAAATAAAATAATAATCTTACAATTACTAACAACTAACGATTAGATTTTTTTAGCCAAATCATATATTCTTTTTTATATTCTCTAACTAAAATTTCTCATAACTAAAAGTTCTCATTTTCCAAAAATATAATGGGAATTCCATTTAATAAAATAAAATATATCGTATCGTATAATATACTAGATGAAACTTTGGTCGGCCGGTACAATTTTTTGGTAATTCGTGTTTTACTTAATTAGCCTTACTTATTAATTAAAATATATTATTCAATAGTAATATTACATATTTATAACTAATTATCATTTTTAGCTAAAATACATTATTTTTTTGTCCTCCATATTTTGGTCACTCAATCAATTCTCCACCATTGGATCTTCCAAATCAATATAATAAATATAATGAGAGTCGTTGGATAAAATACTAAAAATCATTATATATAGTATTTTTTATATTTTCTCTAACTAAAATTACTCTTTTTCTAAAAACACTATAGTTAATTTATTTAATAAAATAAAATAATAATATTACTGTATAATTACAAATAACTAACTAATCACCCTTTTTAGCTAAAACACGTTACATGATTTATATTTCCTAACTAAAATAATCAATTTTCTAAAAATAACACGGGCACATTATCTGTATTATATTTTCTAATTTAAACAATTCATCTTCTAAAAACAACACGGGTTACTTATATAAAAAAACAACATAATTTAATATAATTATTAATAAATAACTAACTGTTTTTTCAGCACATTGTTGTTTTATATTTTATAACTAAAACAACTCATATTCTAAAAATAACACGACAACACACACACACGCATATATATATATATATATATATATATATATTGGTGATATTATTATATATTTATAACCAAATATATTTTCCAATGAAAACACATTATCTACTTTATATTTTATAACTAAAACAACTCATTTTCTAAAAATAACACAAACGATGCATATATAAAATAATAATATATTATATATATATTTTAAATAATTAGTTGTCTTTGTCAGCTAAAATGCATTACCTATTTTATATTTTTTAACTTAAACAACTAATTTTGTAAATATAACAGGGGCAATACATGTATAAAAAAGTAATAAAATTTTATATAATTATCAATAAATAACTAATTTCCTTTTTCAGCACATCACCTATTTTATATTTTCTAAATAAAACAACTCATTATCTATAAATAACACGGGAGACATATATATAAAATGGTAATATTATTATATTATACTTATAAAATTAATGTTTATCATAAAATTTTATAACCTTCGATTCAAATAAAATAATTAATTAAAGATAAAACTAGTTGAATATTGAGAGAAATCCATCGTAAATACACATATTTTAATATTTGTACTTTAGCCTCTTTACAACTACATAAATACAACATCGAGTTCAACAATCACGTATAATTTTTTTGATTTTAGTAGATTAAATAACAAGTATGCGAGGTAAATGAATAATAAAGGGTGAAGGCCAAAAATATCATATTTTTTTAAAAAACTGGTGACAAGAATATCCATTTTCGTACATGTTGGCCAAAAATACCGATCTATTACGCATTTAGAAAATGGGTAACACTATTACGCATTTGAGAAATGGATAACACATGTTTTTTCAAAAAGATTTGCAAAAAAAATAAACTGAAAAAGGGTTACACATTTTGGAAATGCATAACACCTCTTTAATCAAGGTGTAACGCATTTCCAAAATGCGTAATCCTTTTTTCAGTTTGTTTTTTTAATTTTATTTTTTGCAATTTTTTTTGAAAAATTACATGTTACCCATTTCTCAAATGCATAATAATGTTACCCAATTTTAAAATGCGTAATAAAATGGTATTTTTGAACAAATTTTTTAAAAATAGTATTCTTGTCATTTAGTCTAACAAAAGTGATATTTATGTCATTTTTTCAATAATAAATTGCATCACAACATCTTTTTTAATCGTAAATTTTATTGTTTAAAAGTATATTCAGCCGAACTTGCAGTTATTATATTTTTATTCATGACTTTCTCAAACGTTAGTTAGTGTTTTTTATTGACAATTCTACTCACGTCATTTCCATAAAACGAGGTTGAGCTTAAAAAGATAAACTTATCCTGCCCGGTATAATTTTATTAGAGCATCTCCAATAATGTTAGTTAAAATGATCGGTTAAAATGATATAAATACTGATTATGTAAAATTTATTGAATTATTGAATCTGTAAGGTGTTTTACTTTAATGGAGTTGACTATAATGATGAGTTATATTTTAAAAATGGTATGTTATTATAATTTCAAGTTGTTAAAAATAGAATATATTATCTCAATACGATAATCGATGATGTGAAGTTTTAGTACAAGTCTCTAGAGCTTCGACAAATATAACCAATATGAAGGGATTGTCTATAATTTTAGCTAACAGCATTGTGTCATTGGAGATGAACTTTTTTTACATATTATCTAAAATATTTAATTATGATATTTTCTATACACTTTTAGGTAAAGGATTTGGGTAGTTGGAGATGCTCTTAACACGTCATTTTTTGTGTAATCAAAGCATGTCAAATAACAAAATTATCGTAGTAAATCATAGACACAAACACCAAAATATTCTTTTTGCAGATATTACGTTGTTAACCTCAATTAATTAGTTATAATCTTTTATCTAATTGAAATAAAATAGGGCTTAACAAATCCAATTAACAAAAATTAACCAAAGTCAATGGTTTAACCAACAAAGCCACTTTCAACATGACATATACAACCGTCCATTACCTAATATTTATTTATGTATTAATCCTAATAATTCTTACCTAATTTAAAAAAAATCCAAAATCAAATGAAAAAAAAAGTGACAAGGTTAAATAAAAAAAATACTTTAAGCAACTAACACGATTATAGTATTTCAGCACTATTCCAAAAATAGACAGAATCCAACATAGAATTATTGTCCTGTGTCTATACTTTACATACAGTACTCATGTAATTTTGTATCTATACAAACACTATGCATATAATCCATGTTTTTCCTCACGAGAAAAATTTCTTAAGCCTTGTTCATATATAAACACAAGAAACTCAAGAGTAGCATAATAAGTAAATTCTTGATTTTTTGGTGTGTATTTATGCTTGTTTGACCAGAACTCTATTTATTTAACTGTTGCATTAATTTATTACACTGCCTAGTATTCAATGTGATATGTTTATGACTGCAGTTTATGTGTTTGTTGAAATGTCTAACTCAACCCCTTTAGTCTGTTTTGAATGAGAGATCAAGTTGTTTGTTCTTGCACTGACTTCATTTGACAAATAAGAGTAATGGGTGTGATAAAGTTTGTGCTTTTCTTGATTTCCTTGTTTAAAGTTATAATCTTGGTAGCAATAAGTGAACCCATTGAGGATAAACAAGCTTTGATTGATTTTTCGCAAGTTATGTATCATTCTCGTGCTCTTAATTGGGATGGAGATACTTCTGTTTGTAGAAACTGGGATGGGGTAACTTGTAATGATGATGAGTCTAGAGTTGTTGCTTTAAGGTTGCCAGCAGTTGGGTTTAGAGGTTTGATTCCGGAGAATACTCTTAGTCGTTTGTCTGCGCTTGAGGTTTTGAGTTTGAGGTTGAATTTTATATCAGGACCTTTTCCTTCTGATATTGCTAAGCTTAATAATTTGACTAGCTTGAATTTGCAATCCAATAATTTTTCGGGGTCTTTGCCGTTGGATTTCTCGGTTTGGAAAAATCTTGTTGTTTTCAATGTGTCGAACAATAAGTTTAATGGTTCTGTGCCTAGCTCAATTTCGAATTTGACTCACTTAGTAGCATTGAATCTTGGTAATAACTTGCTTTCTGGTGAATTACCTGAGCTTGTTCTCCCAAGGCTTCAACTTTTGGATGTGTCTTACAATAATCTCACAGGAAAACTGCCTAAATCCCTACGGAGATTCCCGAGTTCAGCTTTTCTTGGGAATAATTTTACCCCTGAAAATATTTCCATTCCCCCTTCATCCAATCTCCCGCCAAATGATCATCATTCCAAAAAATCCTCAAAATTGAGTGTAATCGCAATCCTGGGAATAGTTATTGGGAGTTGTGTTCTGGGGTTTGCGGTGGTTGCCGTATTGCTGATTGTTTGTTATTTCAATAGAGAAGGTAAAAATGGCATTTTGGGTCAATCCCAACCGAAAGAAAAAGGATTGATGAAAGTAGTTTCTGGGAGCCAGAATAGGAACAGTAGTCTTGTTTTCTTTGAAGGTTGTATTCTTGCATTTGATTTGGAGGATCTGTTGAGAGCTTCTGCTGAGGTGCTGGGAAAGGGAACATTTGGGACAACTTATAAGGCAGCACTAGAGGATTCGACCACAGTTGTAGTGAAGAGATTACGAGAAGGGGGAGTTGGTAGACGAGAGTTTGAACAACAGATGGAAGTCGTTGGAAGCGTTAAGCATGAGAATGTGGCTGCCCTAAGAGCATATTACTACTCCAAGGATGAAAAGCTTATGGTTTATGACTATTACAGGCATGGGAATTTATCAACAATGTTACATGGTATGTTACCCTTCAACTTGTGGTGCCAAGTTCTTCCATTGTTAGCTCATTCTATATAATATTTAAGTTAAGAAAACATGTATGATTAAATCAAAACATACGTACTGAACATATTTGTTTCATGTCAGCTAACATTAGTTATAGCATAAGTAGGCCGTCTTTAAAAGCATATGTTATGGCTGAGTGATCTATGCATTTTCTAAAGAACTTGTGTCTGCTAGTAGTAAATAGCGTGTAAACATAATAGTTTCATAGTAGTTACCTGCTACAGTAAAACCTTTGGGGTTTAATTGTGACTAATAATTTAGTGGCCAAGTTTTAGATTTCAGCTCAGGTTGCATTTGAGAAGAGTTTTTAATTGCATTTAATAATTCTTTCAGATCATACATGTCCTGCTCTTGTTGCATCTTAAATTCTGTCAGATCGAATAGACTATGTCCTAACCTGTCATTATATAAAATAGGAATAACAAGAGAAAAGAAAGTTAGCAGAGCTCCTTTGGATTTTAGGTAGCATTTTCAATTTCTTTAATTATGAGTCAATGTGAAATATACAGCCTTTAATGTTACATATAATTCATAAAGTTCATCTCAACTAACAAAATCATGGAAAATTAGGTTAATTTAATTTTTGAGGTCCGCATCACATAAAATTGCAAGCTGTGAAGAGTTGTGTTTTCCTTCAGAAGTTACCAATGTACTGATCTTGTTCATCAGTTGGCACTTCTGTTTTAAGAAATATATACGCATCTGGCAACTTAAGTTTATGCGCTCAACTTTCCTATATTTTAGCCTATACAGCTTTCTTGTTATCAAACCCTATATTACCCTTGTTCATTACATCTGCAAGCCCTTCTCGTGGTTGTGTCCAAGTTATTAAAATTTAAATGTGTCTATACTCTGCCAGCAAATAGAGATCAAAAGAGAACTCCATTAGGTTGGGAAACTCGATTAAGGTTAGCTGTTGGTGCCGCTAGAGGCATTGGTCATATCCATGCGCAAAACAACGGGAAGCTTGTTCATGGAAACATAAAAGCCTCCAATATTTTCCTGAACTCCCAGAAATATGGCTGTATCTCTGATCTTGGCCCTGCAACACTGATGACTCCAATGGCCGCACCTGTTATCAAAACATCAGGATACAGAGCCCCAGAAGTAACGGACACTCGGAAAGTATCCCAGGCATCCGATGTCTACAGCTTTGGAGTTCTCTTGCTTGAGCTTCTAACAGGTAAGTCTCCTATACATACAACTAGTAGCGATGAAGTTATACACCTGGTAAGATGGGTTCACTCCGTTGTTCGAGAGGAATGGACTGCAGAAGTATTTGATTTGGAACTTATGAGGTTTCCAAATATAGAGGAAGAGATGCTGGGAATGCTGCAAATAGCAATGGCATGTGTGGCAAGAGTACCGGATCAGAGACCTAAAATGACAGATGTATTAAAGATGCTAGAAGATATTCAAAAGATTAGTACAGGTCAGCAGTCCTATGAGAACAAGTCCGATGATTCAACACCAACCCTGATCACGCCTCCTCCTGCTGACATGGGAACTTCCTATTTTTTATAGCAATATAAGTTATGTTCTTGTTGTACTTTGAGTTGGTTTTTAGAAACAGAATTGCTTTTACCATTCTTTAATCTTTATATAAACGGATTGGGTCCTCGAGTTTTCATATTGCTAATTATGTGAAAGCCTATGGTCAGTTGGTCACCATAGCAAACAAAGAACCATCTTATCTATAGGTCATAACAATCATACGTCAGGGATCATGATTCTAGGAAAATTGAGCTATTTTTTCAGGGAGGAAAAGTACCAAAATAGGTGTTAAATATTTATCTAATTGCTCGAGTCCTAACATATTGTCTCGTGATTATTTACTTTGCTATGTGTAAAACGATACGGACTGGCATATAATTGTTGTATTATACTGATAGGAGCAAATAGACCCTTGTATTTTAAAAAGGATCAGTTAGGCCCTTCTTTTCTAAAAAATGGTTCAAACAAGTCCCTCAAATTATTGGTTAACCATGGTTAATATACATATTAAAATAATATAAAGTACTCCTTTCAGCAGGAAGTTAACATTTGAAAGAGGATGCTCGGCACGCATTTTAAGGCTCCTTTAAAGTATAGTTTCATTAATTGTTTTAATTTTTTTTTCTTCTGAATAAAAATTAAATGTTTGGATTTTTATTCAAAAAAGAAAAAAATTAAAAATAAATAATAGAACTATATTTTATAGGAGTCTTAAAATACGTCCCAAACCCTCAATTTTAAATGTTAACAAATGGATGGGACGGAGGGAGTATCTAATTAAAAATAACAAATAAATTGTTAAATTTGCACATCAACATTTGGATACATGTTGGATGACACGTAACCTTCGCATTATATTCAAAAAATAATTTATAAAAGTATTTATATTCACACGTTAATTTATACTTAATTTTTTAATGTTTATACTGTTTTAAAAATAAAAAATCAAGATTTAGTTACACAAAACATTTTTGACTTTAAAATTGGCCATCATTATAATTATTTCAAAATTTTCCATAATAAATATCTCTAATGATTTTAGATGTATTTAGATATTTTGTAATATTTTTAAATAAATGTTTAATATTAATGTCCAACTTTCAAATATTTTGAAATTAATAATGCAATCATGGTAAATCAAATTTAATCACAAGGACTTATGGAACCAATATATTGAAGAAGGAGGACTTATATCAGCTTTTCTAAACTATAAAAGCTTATTCGCTCCCATCATCAAAGCACATGGGCCTTTTTGTCCCTTACTCTAATTTTTAGTGTTGGAAATCCGGTTAAATGACAAAAATATCACTTAATTCGGGCTAAATTTGCAGGTAAGTCATCCAACTCAAAAAGCTTGCAGTCAAATCACTAAATTGTTTAAAACTTTTAATCAGGTTATTGCCGTTATAAACCGTTAAAAATCAAACGGAATTGTGATGTGTCATGCTGATGTGACTCCTTAATAACTAAAATATTATTCTAACTCATACCCAACTTGCAATTGGGTCATCCAACTCAAAAAAACTTGCAATCAAGTCATTAAAAATATATATTTATTTTATCTTTTCAATTAAAATACATGGTTTACTTGTGGGATACAATTATTTATTTATAAAATTATACTAATTTTAAAAACATTTTTGAACCAAATTTAAAATGCATTTAGTTTGTATAAAAATAATAAAAAAACAATACATCACTTATATTATTTTAATTTAAAAAGAAGTTAGTTTATAGTTTGTAATATGAATATAATTCGATGATTTACACTGGTAGTGGAATTATTAAGAGAAAAATGATATATACACAAATTCGATGATTTTTTAGGTATAAAGTGAAAAATACATTATTTAATATAAAAATTTTAACAACAAATTCTGTGACCCACTTGCAAGTTGAGTATAAGTTGAGTGATCTTTTTGATATTTAATCTTTTAATTTACACATTATTTTCTTACGTGACGAGTGAGGTGGATTAACAAAACAATATTTAACGGACTTCCGTTAAAGTCAAACTCAACTTAACGGACGTGAAATTTTTTATATGTTTAATGATGAGATTGCAAGATTTAATTGATTGAGTGATGCATTTGAAAGTTTTTTGAATTTGATGATTCACTTGCAAGTTGGACGTCAATCGAGTGATAAAAATACCATTTAACTAGTTTGGAATCTCACTTTTGGTAGATTATATATTTACATTGTCGCGGAACATCTCTTATTTCTATGTGTTGTGATGCAAGAAAGGTATGAAGTTTGTTGGAGGTGAGAAAAGTGCCCCCAAAGAGTTTGTAGTATTTAGATTTTAAAAATATTTGTTGAATTAATAATATTTTATGAACTTTAAAAATTGTTGTCTTTGATATTAAATATAAGATGTTTTTGTTAACAATAATAAGGGAAATATTTGATGCTGATTCAATCTATATTTTAGTGGATTTTTTTAGATTTTGAAAGTTCGGATATTTAATTTATATTTTGAGAAATTCATAAAAATATTGGTATATGAAACAAAAGGTTTAACTTTTCTAAATTCGTATATATTTAGGCAAGATTTTAAAAGTTTAATTATTTAATTTAGATTTTAATTTTTCTAAAATTATATGAATAATTGATATTGATTATAAACAATTTTATATGAATTATGAACAAATTTTATTAATATATTTTAATATCCAAAACCTTAATAAGTGGGACCACTTTAACAAATTGGGGGATTATGGTAAATTTCAAAAAACGAAAATTGTAAAAAATTCAAACAATTTTTAGATTATTGAATTTCGTCATAAATTTAGGGATTCTGATATATATATATATATATAGATCGGTGAGAGTCGCTCTACAGTTGGGTCACTTCGGAGTCGAGGAGGACTGCTATTTTCGTCGGGATCTTTGAATTTAAACGGGTATTATTTTATATCCCCCCGATCCTCGCTCTGATTGAAAAACAGGGATCTCGCGGAGAATCGAAAATTCTAATTTCTTTTTTAAATAATTATTTTCATATTTTATAAAAAATCTAATTAAATTAAATCATATAAATTATGATATGTAATATAAATTTTGAATTAAAAAAAATTAAACAATAATTCTGAATAATATTTATTTATAATAAAAGAGAAAAGATAAAATTAAAAAAAATTGTAATTTAATTATATTCTACTGTGAGACTTTTGAATCAAAAGAAGTCTTACACTACAATAATACATATAACTTATATTTAGTCATGATAATTTAATTAATATACATATAAAAGATATATTAATTTTTTATTAAATACAGAAATCGGTGAACGAGAATCGGGGAATGAGGCGGGTGTTCCCGAATCCCGCCCCCACACTTGCCCGAAACCAGATCCCCTAATATTTTTTATAATTTTTCCGTTTCTCGCCCCTAACTTGAATTTTTTTCCGAATCACGATGCGATTGGAATCGGAGTTGGGAAGGATGGTTGAAATGCCCATCCCATCCGATTTATCTTCAAACTTCGTGCATAATTTGAAATCAACTTCAATAATCAACGAAACTTATCTATAATACAGATGGATTTAGATATTTTGACGGATTTTAGTATAATTTGTCTAAAATTTCATGGATTTATTAAATATTTTGAAAGTATAAATTTCAATGGCTATCCAATAATTTGTAATATTAAAAAAAAATCCAACATGTTTTTGAATACTATCGCATTTTAATTGATTACATAAAATATATAATAAATATTTCGAGATTTTTCAAGAATGATTAAAAATCTTAATTAATTACAAGCAAATTTAAATGGCATTTTTAAAATTTTGTAATATCATGTGAATCCTTTATTATAATACCCGAGTCTACCACATATCAGTTAACCAATTAGAAAACTTTGAATTATTTTAGGACCAATCACAGGTCAATCCTAAATTTTAGACCAATCACAGGAGCCTACAAACTTTCCTCATATAATTTTATTAACCAAGGTTGGTTAGACTATCCATACAACGCGATTAACCAATCAAAATTCAATAACTATTTTATTAACCAATCAAAATTCAATAACTATTTTATTTTTAATTAGAATTTAAATCCATTAAAACTTTACTCATTTAATTTTATTAACCAATCATGAGAGCCAAAAAACTTTCATCATATAATTTTATCAACCAATCGTAGTTAGACTATCCATATAACGTAATTAACCAATCAAAATTCAAAATTTAATTTATTTTTAATTAGAATTTAAATCCATTAAAACTTTTCTCATATCTATACTATATTATTAAAGACGAAACATTGAAAGTTTTGTAGTCTGGTCATGAAAGTTTTTGTAGTCTGGTCACTCAATTCATAGCCGTTAGATATTTTTGATCAAATCGATGAGAACCGTTAGATAAAATATTAAAATTATTATATAGAACATCTTTTCTATTTTTCCTAACTAAAACATCTCATTTTCCAAAAATATTGCAAACAATTTCATTTACTAAAATAACATAATAAAGTTATAATTGCTAATAACTAACTCATTACCTTTTTTAACCAAATTGTATATTCTTTTTTATATTTTCTAACTAAAATTTCTACTTTTCTATTTTTCCTAACTAAAACCTCTCATTTTCCAAAAATATCATGAACACATACCAAATTGTATATTCTTTTTTATTTTTTCTAACTAAAATTTCTACTTTTCTATTTTTCCTAACTAAATCTCTCATTTTCCAAAAATATCACGAACAGATCTATTTAATAAAATAAAATAATAATATTATAATTATTAATGACTAACCGATTAGCTTTTTTTCCAAAACGTATATTCATTTTTATATTTCATAACTAATATTTCTCTTAACTAAAATCTCAAAAATATCACGGACTATTACATTTAGTAGCATAAAATACTAATATTATAAATATATCTATCTATACTATTATATAATAGACGAAACATTAAAAGTTTGGTTGGTCGGTATGGTACGTTGAGATTTTACTTAATTGCCCTTAATTAACTGTACTTCGTGTTTTTACTTAATTAACTTTACTTATTTATATAAATATATTATTAAATAATAATATTACCTATTTATAACCAATTACCTTTTTCACCTAAAATACATTATTTTTTCTATTTTTTTTAACAAATTCCCATACTTTTTCAAATATATCACGGCAATTACATTTTTTAACTAAAACATGTTAGTTTTTCTATTTTTCCTTACTAAAATCCCTGATTTTCCAAAAATATCACGGAAAAACATTTAGTCATTTATTTTTAAACCTATTTTAATATTATAATTATTTTTTTAAAGTTTACCTATTTTAACATGTCTACTTATTTTTCTTAACAAATACGATTACTAAAAATATTAAAATATAAATAATCAAATACCTATTTATAACCAATTATCTTTTCAGCTAAAATACATTATATATTTTTTCTAACAAAGTCCCTCCTTTTCTAAATATATCACGAGAAATTGTCTTTTATAATTTACTTTTTCTATTTTTCTCACTAAAATCCATTTTTTTTCCAAAAATATCACAGGAAACCCTTTACTTATTTATTTTAAAACGTATTTAAATACTTTTAATTATAAAATTTTAAAAATCCATTTTCCAAAAATATCACGTGTATTTACCTTTTAAAACTAAATGTATGTTACATTTTTTTATTTTTTCTTACTAAAACCCCTCATTTCCAAAAATATAACGGGTAAACCCATACTTATTTATTTTAAAATCTGTTTTAATGTTTTTAATTAATTAAAAGTGTTTAACTATTTTAACATGTCTACTTATTTTTTGCACAATTACAATTAGTAAAATATTAAAAAAATAATAAAATAATAACAATTAACAATCCGTGCATTGCACCGGTTTTAAGCTAAAAGACATTATAGATTTTTTTTCTAACACAATCCCTCCGTTTCTAAATATATCACGGGAAATTACATTTTTCAACCTACTTTTTCTATTTTTCTCAATAAAATCAATTCTTTTACTAAAAATATCACGGACAAACCATTTACATATTTATTTTAAAACGTATTTAAATATTTTTAATTATTAAATTTTAAAATCTAATTTTACAAAAATATCACGGGCATTTTCCTTTTTTAAACTAAATATATATGTTAAATTTTTTATTTTTTCTTACTGAAATCCCTTATTTTCCAAAGATATAACGGACAAACTCTTACTTATTTATTTTAAAATCTATTTTAATATTTTTAATTAATTAAAAGCGTTTAGCTATTTTAACATGCCTACTTATTTTTTTAACAAATACAATTAAAAAAATATTAAAAAAATAACAATTAACAATCCGTGCATCGCACGGGTTTTAACCTAGTATTATTAAAGACGAAACAATGAAATTTTTGGGACATGTTTTTCTGGTACGGTACTTGCCTTATTTAATTGTTTATTTAATTATTATAAAAATTATTATAATCAGTTACCCTTTCAGTTAAAATGCATTACAGTTTTTTCTAAATAAATCACGAGCAATTTCCTTTTCAAGCTAAAACATGTTACTTTTTCTATTTACTTTACTAAAATCCCTCATTTCCCAAATATACCACGAGCAAACCTTTACTTATTTATTTTAAAACATATTTTAATATTTTTACTTGGTAATTACATTTCCCCTCTTTTTCTAGAAAAATCACGGGAAATTACCTTTTTCGGCTAAAACATGTTATATTTTCTATTTTCCTTACTAAAATCTCTACTTTTCCAATTATATCACGAGCAAACCCTTGCTTATTTACTTTAAAATCTATTTTAATAATTTTAATTGACAATTATCTTTTTCAACTAAAACATGTCACCTTTTGTATTTTTCTTACTAAAACCCCTCTTTTTTTTCAAAAATATCACGGGCAAATCGTTACTTTTATATTTTAAAATTCAACGAAAACATGTTACTTTATATTTTTCTTACTAAAACCCCTCTTTTTTCAAAATATCACAGGCAAACCTTTACTTATTTATTTTAAAATCTATTTTAATACTTTTAATTATTTAAAAATATTTAACACGCCTACTTATTTTTTTAAACAATTGTAATTGATAAAATATAAAATATAAAAAATAAAATTAACAATTATTAAAAACAATTCGTGCATCACACGGGTTTTAAGCTATATTATTAAAGACGAAACATTAAAAGTTTCGTAGTCGGATGGACGGACGGTCGGTACTTAGTGATTTTATTTAATTGCTCTTACTTATTTTTTTAAAAACTATCACTAAATAAAAACATTATTTACAACCAATTACCTTTCAGCTAAAATACATTACCTTTATTATTTTTTTTCTAACAAAATCTTCTCTTTTTCTAAAAAAAACACGGGCGATTATTTTTTTTAACAAAAACATGTTACTCTTTCTATTTTTTCTTACTAAAACCCCCCATTTTCCAAAAATATCACGGGCAAACCCTTACTTATTTATTTTAAAAATCTATTTTTTTTATTTTAATAATTAAAAGTATTAAAATCTATTTTAATACTTTTAATTATGAGCACTTTTTCCGCTGGAACATGTTACTTTTTCAATTTTTTCATTTTCTAAAGAAATTATTATTAAATAATAACATTTTTATAACCAACTACCTTTTCAGCTAAAATACATTACTTTTTCTAATTTTTTCTAACAAAATCATCTATTTTTCTAAAAACAATCACCGACAATTATCATTTTCAACTAAAACATGTTACTCTTTCTATTTTTCCTTACTAAAAACCCTCATTTTCCAAAAATATCCCGGGCAAATCCCTATTTATTTATTTTGAAACCTATTTAAATACTTTTAATTACGGGCACTTACCTTTTCATATAAAACATGTTACTTTTTCTATTTTTCCTTACTAAGACCACTACTTTTCCAAAAATATCATGGATAAACAGTTATTAATTTATTTTAAAATTTATTTTAATACTTTTAATTATTTAAAAAAGTTTAACACGCCTACTTATTTTTTTAGCAAATGCAAATTAATAAAATATTAAAACATAAATAATAAAAATAATAATAAATAATAACAATCCGTGCATCGTACGGGTTTTAAGCTAGTAATTTTATTAACCATAGGTTGTTAGACTATCCATACAACTTGATTAATCAATCAACATTCAATAATTATTTTAGTTTTAATTAGAATTTAAATCCATTAAAACTTTACTCATATAGTTTTATTAACTAAAGGTGGTTAAACTATCCATACAACGTGATAACCAATCAAAATTCAAAAATTATTTTATTTTTAATTAAAATTTAAATCATTTGACTATTATATTTATATATTTCAAGAATGTGATTATTATCAATTAAAATTATTTAATTTTTGTAGAATTTAAATCATTTATGATAATTATATATACTTCGAGATTTTGATCATTAATTATATAATCTATCCTTTATTATAATACCCGAGTCTACCACATATCAGTTAACCAATTAGAAAACTTTGAATTATTTTAGGACCAATCACAGGTCAATCCTAAATTTTAGACCAATCACAGGAGCCTACAAACTTTCCTCATATAAT
This sequence comes from Heracleum sosnowskyi, assembly GCA_030848705.1. Classification (NCBI taxonomy): domain Eukaryota; kingdom Viridiplantae; phylum Streptophyta; class Magnoliopsida; order Apiales; family Apiaceae; genus Heracleum; species Heracleum sosnowskyi. Next base: position 110,238,192 of record CM061243.1, on the reverse strand, counting down.
TTTATTAACCAAGGTTGGTTAGACTATCCATACAACGCGATTAACCAATCAAAATTCAATAACTATTTTATTAACCAATCAAAATTCAATAACTATGTTATTTTTAATTAGAATTTAAATCCATTAAAACTTTACTCATTTAATTTTATTAACCAATCAAGAGAGCCAAAAAACTTTCATCATATAATTTTATCAACCAATCGTAGTTAGACTATCCATATAACGCAATTAACCAATCAAAATTCAAAATTTAATTTATTTTTAATTAGAATTTAAATCCATTAAAACTTTTCTCATATAATTTTATTAACCATAGGTTGTTAGACTATCCATACAACTTGATTAATCAATCAATATTCAATAATTATTTTAGTTTTAATTAGAATTTAAATCCATTAAAACTTTACTCATATAGTTTTATTAACTAAAGGTGATTAAACTATCCATACAACGTGATAACTAATCAAAATTCAAATTTTTTTTATTTTTAATTAAAATTTAAATCTATTGACTATTATATTTATATATTTCAAGAATTTGATTATCAATTAAAATTATTTAATTTTTGTAGAATTTAAATCATTTATGATAATTATATACTTCGAGATTTTGATCATTAATTATATAATCTATTTAATATAAAATCGTATATTTTATAGATAAACTTCTAATACCACCATGTGACCCAAGAGACTGAGTGAGGAAGCACTACGAGTATATGTATAATGTTTATGACTTTAATCAATAATTTATATTTTTTTATTGTTTAATTGTTAAAGGTCGTAATTTAAGGTTTTTACACAGAAAGTGTGAGGGTAATTATCTATTATTTACTGTAAAGTCAAAAAAATATGATGCTAATTGATTATATTAAAAAATTTAAATCCATTCACTATTATGTTTTTCTATTTCGAGATTTTGTTTATCAATTAAAATTATTTTATTTTTAATTATAATATAATCTTTTATTATATTTATATACTTCGAGATTACGATCATTTGTTGTACAATGCGTTCAATAAATAATCGTCTATTTTATAGATTAATTTCTAATATCACTCTATGATCTAACACACTTAATGAGAAAATATTTTGAGTATATGTATAACTTTTACAACTTTAATCTATAATTTATGTTTTTTTATTTAATTGTTAAAAGTCGTAATTTCGGGTTTTTACATAGATGTGAGGCTAATTATCCAATATATTATTTATTGTAATTACAAAATTCGATGTTAATCGATTATGTTAAAAATATTAAAGAAAATGTTACTTAATATATTAATAAATACTTGAAACAATTGATTTTATTTTATGGATATTTTGAGCATAAAAATTATTGTAATCCTTTATTATAATGCTTGAGTCTAGAGACTATATACTTCACCAATCAAAATATATTAATTATTTTAAGACCAATCAAAAACCACTCCTAAATTTTAGACCAAATATATTACTGATTTTTTTTCTTCTTATTTATCATTCTCATCCTATTTTAATAATCATGATTAGTTGACAATTATAATTTAAATCCAGTAATTACTTGATTTAAAATATCCATGTATTACATATTTGGTTTAGTAAAATTTTTTTTTGTTAATAAATCACTTTTTATTTAAAATTATTCACAATTATATTACCATATTTATAATTAAAGTTTCATAAATATTTATTAATCAAACAATTTGATTACTATTTTACATTAAATACGATATTAATAATTCAATTTCAAGTATAAAATTTATAATACATAATTTTAATAAGTATTTGTTATTCATTAATTTACATGCATATTACATTAATTATATAGATTAACATTTACATTATTGTATGCTTTAAATAAATGTTAAAATTTTAAAAGTAGAAAAACCATTTTAATACAAATTTCTGCCTCAATTTATCAATATATAACTATTTTAAATTTGTCTAATCTTCGTAAGTATACTTATTTTGAATTTAATCAAAATTAGAATTTAAAAGTAAATGAAATTAATTTTAGTACAAAATATTTTGACCAAGTACTAAAATTTTAATTTACCGATGTAAAAATAATTTAAACCTATCTCAAACAAATTATATGTGGGGTCAACTATATTATTTTCCAGGTCATTGTAAAATAATATTAGTAATATAAATTCGATTAATAACATAAAATTTTAAATTATTTTAATACATAAGTAACTTTTAACATTGTACGTGAACGAATACATCATCTTTTTAAGTACTTTTAATTTTTTAATAAGACATATCTTCACATTAATTAGCTTGATAATATATTCTATATAAGCATATTATGGATCTCTGAAGTGCAGTCATTAGACTCATCACTTTTTCAATATTAAAACTTTTAAAATCTTAATGCAAATGGAGGCGATATATTAGTTATGAGTTTTTAGTGTTGAAGAAGTAATTCGGGGAACTCTGTATCATTAACCATACATCCATATATATAAATGCAAATGTGGTAAAATCATCTCAAACCCGAATAGAAGGCATCATGTTTAATAAATCAATTTTTTCGAAAATATTTTTCTTCTTATCCTCTTTACCATAATTATATATAATTATATTAGGTTTAGGGTAATCATGTATATTATTAATTGAAGTGAAGTAGTTAAAAGATTGTGAAGTGGTGCGTCAATATCATCAAATGTTGACGAGAACCTTTGTGATCAAAGGTAGTGACATACTAAATACAAAATCCTAAAAATATAGCATATTAAATGTAAGTTTAAAATTTATTGTAATGAATTTAAAACCTTCATCATAAGAAGAAAATAAAAACCAGTATCCTGGAAAATTGAAAATCATTACAGGAGAAATTCAAACATTCACTATATCTTTGAATGATTGAAAGTTAGTACATATCAATACAATATCTTTGTATCTTTGAATGATTGAATGATTCAATTCTAGAGTTTCAACGCCCTCAAAAGAATTTAAAATCACCTCATACAATGTTAATTTTGACATGGTGAACATAAAATTTTCAATTCAAATAATTAATTGTGATTTTTGTCCAACATCAAATTTGTCTTTCTCATTCTTAATAACTCAACCATTTTGTTTCTTTTCAAGCAGGTGCATGATTCAACTAATAATGATAATTTTATTGTGTTAATCCAGAGTCAAAATCGAGAACAAATAAACGCATATCCACGTCAATGATGATGGTGTTAAAAAGAAGTATAATTATAAAATGGGTTAGGACGTTTAACATTCTAATTAGTTTAAAAACTGATGGTACATTTCAAACAAATTCTAATATCGTATTTTATGTTATTTTGTTATGATGACAACATTTTATATATATGTTCAATCAATATTTTATGCGTTGAATATTTAATTTTTAATTATAAATATTTAGTTTTTAGCAACCAATAACATAACTAGGGATGAACGTCGGATCACTTCAGGGTCGGGGAGTGTTATCCCCACACCCGACCCCGAAATTAGTCCTGAACCCACCCTGATCCCGTATGGGGCGGGCATCGAATCGGGATCGGCGCGGCGGGGAGAATACTCATCCCTAAACATAACTTATATTTACACGCGTGCGTATTTTCAGTAAATGTATATGAAAAAAAATTAATATGAGTTCTATTATATAATGTATTTTTAATTATTTCAAAAAAAATTAGATTTAAAAAAATTTAAGCGTGTACTTTCGATGCGTAGCACGGGTAAAACGCTAGTTTAAAATAAAACATAACTAAATACTCTTTGATTTTCAAAATTCAAATAATCATTCAAAATTCACAATTAACACCTTTTTAAGATTTTGCATAAAATATAACATTTGTACTAATTTATTTATGCTATCTTATTAAAGACAACAAAATATGAAATAATCGACCGATAATTGAGTTTTGGTTGGTCAAGTTTTAGATTATAGGCCCACCAGAGATTTATTTTAACTAAAATTCATCTTTTAAAATTCTAAAAATATATTTTCAAATTAAAGTTCAACTCTAAGATGATGATTCTTATTAAAGTCACCCCTACGTGTAATGCGATAACTCAAGCGGTGAGTGTGTGTTTATGTTTTTTATCGGCCCAAACTTGATTCTCGTTTATTGTTGAAATTTTTAAGAACAAATTGTCATTTTAAGGTATACAAGCCTATAACCCGTGCATCGCACGGATGAATTTTAGTATTTTTAAATTATTAATTTAATATTTTTATATGATTTATTATTATTTTTTATCTTATTTTATTATCATTTATTTGTATTTTGATCTTAAAAAATTTTAATATGTTATCGACAGAATAATATCTTGAACTTTTGAATGTAGCTTAGAAAAATAGATGATATAAATATTTAATAATAATAATAATATGTTGTTGAAGGGATTCGAATCTTGAACCCGTGGAAGTATTTTAGATACCAAGAAAATAATATTCTTTTAATATTACATCAAATGGTTCTCATTTATCTATATTTATATCTAACAGTTATTATTTAGAGAACCAAAATACCAACTAACAAAATAGATGGTAGTTTGCTTATAATAGTATTTTTTATATGATTTTTTAGTATTTTTTATTTTATTTTATTAGCATTTGGATGAATTTTAGTATTTTTAATTTATTATTTTAGTATTTTTATATGATTTATTATTATTTTTTATCTTATTTTATTATCATTTATTTTTATTTTGATCTTAAAAAATTTTAATATGTTATCGACGGAATAATATCTTGAACTTTTGAATGTAGCTTAGAAAAATAGATGATATAAATATTTAATAATAATAATATGTTGTTGACAGAATTCGAATCTTGAACCCGTGTGAGTATTTTAGATACCAAGAAAATAATATTCTTTTAATATTACATCAAATGGTTCTCATTTATCTATATTTATATCTAACGGTTATTATTTACAGAATCAAACTACCAACCAATCAAATAGATGGTAGTTTGCTTATAATAGTATTTTTACATGATTTTTTAGTATTTTTTATCTTATTTTATTAGCATTTATTTGTATTTTGATCTTAAAATTTTTTAATATGTTGTTGACGGGATTCGAACCTTGAACCCGTGGGAGCATTTTAGATATTAAAAAAAGAATATTCTTTTAATATTACATCCAACGGTTCTCATTTACCTATATTTACATCTAACGGTTATTATTTAGAGGACCAAACTAAATGACCAAACTATCAACCAAATAAAGGGTGGTTTGCTTATAATATTATAGTATAGATAAGGCTAATTATTCAAAAATAAATAAATTAAAATCACCCTATATAGAAGACAAAATTAAAACCACAATACTTATAAAAACATATTAAAATGAATAATTAAAAAGAATTATATATATACACGACATAAAATCATGTTATATTACTAAAAACTAGTTTACTAAGCCGCGCTTCGCAGCGGTTTTATAATAATATCTTTAAATTTTCTCAAAAAATATTCTACAAAATACGTTTTTAAATAAAATAATATTTCTAATATAAAATTAAGTTTTGTTTTGAATTATATATATATATATAAAGTTCTAGATCGTTTAATCAAAAACTAAAATTATACCTTCAGAGCTATTAAAATATTCATTACCTCCAAATCTATTCTCAGTAAGAAAAAAATCAAAAAATATGAACAAACATCTTTTTTGTTGCTGGAAGATTTTTTTTTATTAATAATGATATATTTTTGTCAAAACAAATAACAACAAAAACAACAACAACCTCTTCCTTAAAAAAAATAAAATATTGACATCTTCTCAATATTTCTTATTCTTGTATGACTTTTGTTATAGATGCACCGACTTATTGAATTTTGTTAAAAATGCACACACTAAATAAATTTTTCAGTCGAATAAATCTTAACATGATATTTTCGAAATACATACACTATAAATTTCTTAATATACAATTTTTATCTTTGAATTTTCGTGTATGAATTAAAGAAAATATTTTACTGAAAGACATATGTCTAGGCCTATTTGTAAACACAGAGGATTCTACTCAACATAAACCAAGATGTAATAAGTAAATAATAAATACAGATGTCACAGGAAAGGAATCTCAGAAGATTATATCTGTCAAGAGAATGAAGATTAAATTCATCTATAGACTTGAAGTTATTCTACACTGAAAGAAGTTCAATTTATTGTTCAAGCCTCAGTGAAGTATTCAAGGAAGTGGAACTATTTAAAAGTGACAGAGATTTCAGAAGTGTGACGGAGAAAAGTACAGGTTACAGTCCTTTGTTTAAATAGAAGGAGAAAAGAATCACATCTTAAAGTTAAAGATGAAGAACAGTCACTAAAGTTAGTCACTCATGAACCAGATAGTACATGGAGTGTCAACGTCAGCCAGTGGAAGTTCGTCATCAATTTTAGTGGTTCTAAGAATTAGTTTAATTCTCTTTTAATATTATTCTATAAGATAATTAATTTAATCTATGAATTAATTCCTTCAGAATTAATTCATATATTAAATTAATCAATCTAGATCTTAAGTAATTTAATGTATAAATTAATTCTCCAGAATTAATTTATTTATGAAATTATTTGAGTCATTTATTTAATTTATTTAATCAGTGAATTAATTCTAAATGAATTAATTCATTTTTTAAATCAATTAAAAGTAGAATTCATTAAAACAGATTTATCCTAATTCTATTTAGTACTAGTAGTACTATCTGATTTATACTAGTAGTACTATCAAGGTTAGTACTACCGATAGTACTACCAATACAAATTGATAGTACTACCGATAGTACTACCAATTATATTGGTTAGTACTATTAGTATTAAATCAAATGAATTATTGGCACGTGCGTTTGTTTTGTGTCAGTTGTTTAAATACTTTGTATTTGAACAATTGGTCACTACAGACATTACAATTCAAGACAGAAAAGAAAGAACAGCTTCTCATTTACTCTCTTCTGCCATTAACACGAAGCCAACTGCAAAGCTCAAATTATTTCTTGTAATAAATTCTAGCCATCAAAGTTATATCCAATCAACTAGAATTCAATTACTTGTACTGCTTTGACAATCTAGCGGATCATAATCCCTAGAATTACTATCGAACTACTTTTTAGTATTCGATCCCTTTATTACAAATATAGATAAATTTATGTCGAATTTATTCTAGATTTGTTTTAACAAGTACCTTGTAATCTGTACACAGAATTGTAACACCCTTCAAGTTCAATAGAGTTTTATTTAACTTGAATCTTGTTTCATTTTATTCCGCAGATAATTTGTTATTGAAATTGTTTAATCTTCTATCAATACAAATTCGATTAAACGGTACTGTTTGTATTCAACCCCCCTTCTACAAACATATCAGGACCTAACAATTGGCATCAGAGCCTTTTGATTGATATACAAATCAAAGATCCAATTGTTTTGAGATTTTTCTTAAACTCTGAATTTTTTATTATTCCTAAAAATCTCAAAAGATGTCTACTACACAGAAAGTGGGTACAGTCAAAATCCCCATGTTCAGCAAGGAGCATTATCCTATGTGAAAGAAGAAAATGCTCATATTTCTTAAAGTTGCTAATGTTAAATATTTTGATGTGCTGAAGAATGGACCAAAACTCCCTATGATTATTGAGGGAGAGCTAATAGAGAATGATGTTGTTACTAGGGCTGCTAGGATGTACCCTAAGGATCCCAAGGACTACACTCCTGATGAAAAAGAGGATGTTACCTTGGATGCCTGTCTTCAGTTGATCCTTGTTGATTGTCTTGATCCTATCATGCATAATCATGTCCTAAACTGTGATACTGCCAAACACATTTGGGAGACTATAGAGATAATCAATGAGGGGACAGAGGAAGTTAGAGAGAATAAGATGGAAATTCTCACCTCTTAATATGAGCATTTCAGATCAAACCCTGGTGAAGGTATCTCTGAGGTTTTTGAGAGATACAACAAATTAATCAATGATCTGAATCTCAATGGGAAGCGCTACACTATCAAGGAAATTAACAAGAAGTTCCTACTTACACTTCCACGTCATTTGGAGCACAGAATATCCGCCATTAGAGAAGCAAGAGATCTGGGAGAGATTGCTTTGGAAAGACTGTATGATGTTCTAAAGACCTATGAGCTGGAGCAGATTCAACAGGATGAGTTATATGGAACTGGGAGGATAGTTAGTACTTCTACTGCATTGGCTGCTGAAGTCCCACAGAAACTGGAAGTGAAGGCTGTTCAACCTTCCAGTTCTAACATGAATGTTATTGATGCTGAATATGGATTAACATCCATTGATCAATCTGGTGGTGACTTCTATTCTTTAGAGGAACTTGATAAACTGGAGGATGGTGATTTGGCTTTGATAGTCAGGAAGTTTGGGAAGTTCAGATTCAAGAGGAATCCCAATCTTAAGTTCAGGCCCAGATTTCAGAGAGGTGGATCTTCCTCTTCAAGTAGCACAAGGGGTGGCTACAAAACTGGAACTGTGGATAGGAGCACAATCAGATGCTACAATTGCAATGAGTTGGGTCACTTTGCTACTGAATGCAGAAAGCCAAAGCAAGTGACAAGAAACACATTTGATTCTAGCAAGAAGAACAAGATTGGGAAAGCCTATGTTGCTGAAGGAAAGAGTTGGGATGACACTGACAATGATGAAGAAGCAGGTGAGATTGAGAACCTTGCTTTAGTGGCTAAAGAGGCAAGCACTTCATCTGCATACATGTCAGAGATAAAGTTCACTGACACTGAAATGATTCGTCATCTTGGTGGTACTCTTTCTTGTGCACGCACTGAAAATGATAGAATAATTCTTTTGAACACAGCTCTTGAACAGGAGGTAAAAGAATTAAAACTAGTGCATGTTAATCAGGATGAACTTATTGAAAAAATAGCATTTCTTGAGAATAGGGTTAAATGTTATATTCAACTGGAAACCATTCTTAAACAAAAGAATAGTGAGCTTAATACTAAAGCCAATACTTACTATAATTCCTGCAAGACTGCTAAAGAGATTTTCAACAAACAAGCTATTGGTAATCATGTCAGTATAGGTTATGATTATAATGAGGCCATTGGATTGCTTGGAATTAATTCCCCTTGTAGAGTCAGTACTGAAGGAAGGGGTATTCCATATGTGCTTAAGGGTATTGAAACACCCTTCTGTAAGGAGTCCGAGGCAGATCCTCTGAATGAATACTCTATCATCATTGCTGAGGAGATTCGTGAAGAAGATATTGCTTTGGAAGTTGAACGGTCCAAAAAGTGTATATCTGATATTCCAGTCAAAGTTGCTTCAACTAAAAAGACTAAATCAGATATCCATAAGTTGGATCAAAACAACTGTAGAAATAACATGCCTACTGTTAATTCTTCTCATAAAGCATGTGGTGTGATTAATTGCATGTCTTGTGCTTTCAATGTTATGTATGCTTATTTTAATAGTAAGCATGTATCTAGTGATAAGACTGCTCCACGTCAACATGTTAATAATAAGAAGCATGTTAAAGCTAAGACTACTAGTCCTCCTAAGACTAGAGTGGATTCATTTATCCATAAGTCTACTCAGAAATGTGTTAAGGCTGGCTATAAATGGAAACGCTCTTTTGTGAAAGAGGTTGAAGTAGTTTTAGTTAAAAATGTTGTTTTGCCTGACAAAGGCCAGTTCTTTAAGTATGCCGGACCCAATCAAGTTTGGGTTCCGAGGAAGGACTAATCAATTTGATATTGCAGGGAGTTAAACAGGTAAACCGTGTTATATGGATTCTTGACAGTGGCTGTTCAAGGCATATGACCGGAGATAGAGCCCTGCTATCAGATTTGGTTGTGAGAGCTGGCCCAGTAGTTACCTTTGGAGATAACAGCAAGGGTATTACGAAAGGATATGGCTGTTTGAAGTTTGGAAATGTTATCATTGAAGATGTATCATTTGTGGAAGGTCTGAGGTTCAATCTTCTCAGCATCAGTCATTTCTGTGACAGAGGATATGTTGTTTCCTTTGAAAGAGAGAAGTGTCAGATCCTTCACAAGAAAAATGGAAAGCCTGCTCTTCAAGGAGTAAGGAAAGGTGACTTGTTCATAGCTGATCTGCACCCAGGATCCCAAGATGAAGTTAATTGTTTTTATGCTAAAGCTTCATCAGATGAAAGTTGGCTATGGCACAAGAAGATGTCTCACCTTAACTTCAAAACCATGAACTCTTTAGTCAAGAGGGAATTGGTTAGAGGTTTGCCTCAGATGGAATTTACACAGGAAGGACTGTGTGAGGCATGTCAGAAAGGAAAGTCAAAGAAAGCTTCTCACAAGGGCACTGACACATCCTCAATAATTGAACCACTTCAGCTACTGCACATGGATTTGTTTGGTCCAGTTAATGTGATGTCCATGTCAAAGAAACAATATGCACTTGTGATTGTTGATGACTTTTCAAAATATACATGGGTTTTATTCCTACATTCCAAGGATGAGACCCCACACCTGGTGATTGACCATATAAAGTTGATTGAGCTTGATTCTAGATTCCATGTTAGAGCCATAAGGTCAGATAATGGTACTGAATTCAAGAATGCAATTCTAAATGACTTTTGTGCTGATAAAGGAATAACAAGACAGTATTCTGCCCCTAGAACTCCTCAACAAAATGGAGTAGTGAAAAGAAAGAATCGTACATTGATTAAAGCTGCTAGGACTATGTTAAGTGAGTCCAAACTTCCAACGTACTTTTGGGCTGAAGCAGAAAATACAGCTTGTTATACTCAGAATCGAACTTTAATCAACAAGGACTTAATGAAGACTCCTTATGAGATCATGAACAACAAGAAACCAACTGTCAAGTACTTTCATGTATTTGGAGCAAAATGCTTTGTGCTTATAGATGACAATGTGAAACGTGGCAAGTTTGATGCAAAGGCACAAGAAGCTATTTTTGTTGGTTATTCCAGAAGATCTTACAGAGTCTACTTGGTTGGCAGTCACACAGTAAATGAAAGTGTCAATGTTACTTTTGATGACACTAAGTTCCCTAATATCCAAAAAGAAGATTCATCTGAGAAGCTGAAGTTTGATAACTTGCCAGACTCAGAATCAGATGATGTAGCCCCACCTGAAGTTATTGCTGGTAATGATAATAACAATGATGATAATGATCATGGTGGTGGTGGTGGAAACACTGGTAACAATGGAGATACCACCAACACTGGAGAAGAATCATCAAGGCAATCAAGCAACAACTCAGGGGGAGCAAATGAAGGATCATCTAGTCACTCACAACATCAAAGTGAATTTCAAGGCGAATCATCAAGATCAAATCTTCCAAGACAGACTGTATGGAATAGAGCTCATCCTTTTGAGCTGATCATTGGTGATCCAGGCGTTGGAGTTAAAACTAGAAGTGCAACTCAGAATGAATGTCATTATTTAGCATTTCTATTTGAAATGGAGCCAAAGAAAACTGAGGAAGCACTGACTGATCCAGATTGGGTGATTGCTATGCAAGATGAACTCAATCAGTTTGAACAACAGCAAGTCTGGAAGCTGGTACCCAGGCCAAAGAACAAGAAAGTAGTTGGTACAAGATGGGTATACATGAACAAGCTAGATGAGGATGGTATTGTTACAAGGAACAAGGCAAGACTGGTTGCACAAGGGTATTCTCAAGCTGAAGGCATTGATTATGATGAAACCTATGCACCAATGGCTAGACTTGAGGCCATCAGGATGTTCTTAGCATTTGCAGCTTATTCCAATTTTAAAGTCTATCAAATGGATGTTAAGAGTGCATTCCTGAATGGTGAGCTAGATGAAGAAGTGTATGTGGAACAACCCCCTGGCTTTGAAAATCAGGAGTTGCTGGACTTTGTGTACTTTCTTTTCAAGGCTATCTATGGTCTCAAACAAGCCCCAAGAAAATGGTATGACACTCTCTCTGGTTTTCTTTTAGAAAATGGTTTTGTTAGAGGTATCATAGACAAAACTCTTTTTTTCAAAGAAACACAAAAGTGATATGATATTAGTCCAAGTCTATGTGGATGACATCATATTTGGGTCTACTAATGATAATCTCTGTAAGAGATTTGCTGAGCTTATGCAGAGTAAGTTTGAAATGAGTATGATGGGTGAGCTGAAGTTCTTTCTTGGATTGCAAGTAAGTCAAAGGTCAAATGGTATATTTATTTGTCAATCCAAGTATCTTAAAGAACTCCTCAAGAAGTATCACATGGAGGATTCAGCATCAGCAAGGACTCCATCTTCAACATCAATCAAACTTGGAGCTTCTGACAATTCTATCAAGGTAGATGTTACAAGCTACAGAGGTATGATTGGCTCCTTACTCTATCTTACTGCTAGTAGACCAGATATTATGTATGCTACATGCTTGTGTGCAAGGTTCCAAGCGGACCCTAGAGATGTACATCTCGTTGCTGTGAAAAGAATCTTGAGATATCTTAAGGGTACACCTAATCTAGGTATCTGGTACCCTAAAGATTCTGGTTTTAATCTTGTTGGATATACAGATTCTGATTATGCAGGTAGTGTTGTGGATAGAAAGAGTACCTCTGGGAGTTGTCAATTCCTAGGAGGTAGGTTGATTTCCTGGTATAGCAAGAAACAGCAAACAGTTTCCAATTCAACAACAGAAGCTGAATATATTGCTGCTGGAAGCTGTTGTGCTCAGATCTTATGGATAAGGAATCAATTAAAGGACTATGGCTTTGCATTAGACAAAATTCCTATTTTGTCTGATAATACAAGTGCCATAGCAATCTCCAACAACCCTGTGCAGCACTCGAGAACGAAGCACATTGATATCAGGTATCATTTTATTAGAGAGCATGTCATGAATGGAACTGTGGAGTTACACTTTGTACCCACAGAAGAACAGACTGCAGATATATTCACTAAATCTGTTGACGAATCCACATTTATCAAGTTAGTTGGTAAATTGGGTATGTTAAACAATCTTAGTGATTAACATTATCTCTGTCATGTTTGTTCTTTCAATAAATTCATTTTCTCTTGTCATTTAACTGATATTTACTGCCAATTCTCATTTAATATTACATGCTTGTAAATTTAAATAGCTTTGAATATTTTATTTTCTTTAAAAATATTTTTCTCATATTTTTTAAGTGGAGAAATGTATTTTTATTGAAAATATATTTATTTAGAATTATTTAGGTGTTTTTCAGATTGTAAATATTGTTGTTTAAATATTTCTGCAAGTTTATATTAATTTACTGCACTTCTATAATTTTCTGCATATTTTTCTAGGATTTATGGATTTTTCTGTGAATTTTTCTAGATTTGTATAAATTTTTCATGCATTTTTATTCATTTTCTGCTAAGTTTATTATTTCTCAGCATTTTTCTTTTTATTTAAATCTATTTTATCTGATTTTCGTTAGTATTACTAGTTTTGAACTAGTAGTACTATCGGTAGTAGTACTACTAGTTCTTTTTATTAGTCCTACCAGATTTTTTTTATTTTGTTTTTGTTTTTGTGTTTTTTCTCTTTTTGCCATAGTACTAACGTAGTCTTTTAGATAGTACTACCAGCATTCTTTTTATTTTTCTTTTATTTTAATAGTACTGCTAGTGTATTTTTAGTTAGTACTGCTAGTGTATTTTTAGTTAGTACTGCTAAGTCATTTCTTTTTCTTTTCTGTTTTTTTTATTTTAATTGATAGTACTACCATGTTTTTCACCACAGTACTACCAGTTGTTTTTCTTCTTTTACGGAAACCATCACTGTGTTCATCTTCTCAAGCCCATTAATTTAAGTTTTTAAAATCCATATTTCATCAAGTTTTTGTGTTCTTGAGTTTTTGAATTCCAAGGGTTTTGTCATTCGTTTTTAGAGATTTAATCGGTGTTTTTGAATTCTAAAAATAGTGGGTTGTGTGTTTTGTGATAAAGATTAACATACTGAAATTTGGTAATTTTTGGAGAACTTTGAAAATTTGGATTTTTAATTAATTTTAAAATCCTTAAATTCGAATTATTCATAATTATTTGAGTTTTTGATTTTCTGTGTTAATTTTTACTTAGTAAATTATGGCTCAGAATTTTGAGGTTGTTAAAAACAATTACATTGGGTATTTTGATCCTTTGAAATGCCCGGTTGATCGTTTTCGACCTTGGATTCAGTTTTTAAATTCGCAGTGTTGTGTTAGTCGTGCTATATGTTTATCTGCTGATTTAAAGATTGAACCACTGAGATTATTGTGTTCTAGTGCTGTAATTTCTGATGATTTGAATTCTATATCTTTCACAGTTGAGCACACACAATACACTATTACTGAGGGTTTGTTTTGTGAAGTTTTTCAACTTCCTAGGGACAACTTTGATAGGACTCCTTCTGATATTGAATTAATTCAGTTTTTCAACAGAATTCATTATCAAGGTCCTTTGGAGTTGCCCAAACTCAGTAAAGCTAATTTAGTCTGTGAATGAGATGTCTTATTTGATACTTTAGCTAAGGTTTTCAGCAATTGTACTAAAAGCAATTTTCAAAATATTCCATCTTTGTTACAGTACATTGCTTATGCTATTGTGTTTAATGTTAGACTTAACATTGGTCATCTTATCTGGAGTCTTATAGTTAGGAGAGTATCTAATGCCAGGATTGATCATGATAGTGGTAGGAAAGTTAGGTGTTTCTATCCTAGATTTCTCACTATCTTAATCAATCATGTGCTATCTGATGCTCACAAGGAGTTGTTTTTAAATGCTGTATCTGTTCCTTCTCCTACTACTTCTAGTAAGTTCTTTCAAAGACTCCACACTTCTCTAAAATTGAACATAACACCAGTGGTTGTAAGTCCATTCATGGCACATTTCTTTAACCTTCCTACTTTTGAACCTTTTGTTCCTGATCAACAACTAGTCATTGCAGCTGGAACTTCAGAGGAACTGCCAATACAGGTAATACATCCTATCTCTGGATCATCTGGCACCTTTGATGAAACCCAAGTGGTTGATAGGACAGACCAAGAGGTTTTAGAACCACAATCTCTAACACAGGTCAGAGAGCCAAACACTGTGTCTAATCCTGTAACCTCTCAACCTGAAACTGCTTATTTAATAAGACAAAGGTCAAGTAGTGAACAAACACTGAGTGCACCCACAACTCTGTCTCCACCTCTAAAGAAAAGAAAAACCTATAGAGAGACATCTGTAAGCCCATCCATGTCATCCCAACCGGATATGGACTTTGAAATGGCCATTGAACAGTCTCTGGAGACATCCTCTCAACAGGATGAATCTATTGAAATTCGCCATCGGGCCTTGGCAACCTGTAATGAGTCAAGCACTCTCCCATTACTCACAATGGGAGAAGACATCCAAATAGAAGAAACTCAGGACACGTTGTTAGGAGAGCACTTAGGATCTGAAACAGTGCCTACCATTGTCACGGTAGAAGTGCCTTCACAGGCATCAGAGGGAAAATCTGATTCTTTGCCACTTTTAATAGAATCATTTTCTCCCCTCCCAGAGGGAACATCTCTGGCTCCCCTAAGGGATTTTTCACTCGCAGTTTTTACTGGAGAAAGTGAAAGGCAACCTGATGAGCCTGTCCCTGAAGCAATTCAGTATTCAATGTCAAATATTTTGACAGACTCAATCAGGGATCGGGATTTGCGAACTCCCATTGCACCACCACTGACCTCTCTTGAAGGGGCTACGGTGATTTCTATTGCAGGTACTCAATCTGGTAACTTGGAAAGACAGCTAGTGATTAGAGATCAAGATCAAACAGAGAGTGATACACAAGCACGTGAGTTGAGTGAAACACCACTGAGAGAAATTGAAGTGAGTGCACACACTGACACAAACACTGCTTCTTTGTTAGCTCAGATAGCTGCTCTACAGAAACAACTGCAAGAAACCCAGGCTGAGAAGGACATTCTTAAAGCATAAGTGGTTGAACGGTCTTCTTCTTCCACCTCTGTAACAAATCAGCTGGGTTTGATTAAAGATGATATTGAAAGCTTGAAGACTACTCTCTTACCAAAGATCAATGCTGTTCAGCAATCTCAAGTACTTTTGGCTTCGGACGTCTCTGATCTTACAACGTCAAATGTTGATCAGTTTGCTGCCATTATTGCTCAAGTGGATTTTATTCAGCAAACTGTTGATGAAAATCAGTGGTTTAATGATCAAAGATTCTCTAAAATTGAAGGTGGAATGGAGCATCTGAACGAAGGGATGAAGCATGTTAGATATAATTGCTGACGTTTGTTTATCAGTGTTTAAGCAACAGGTACTGATCAGAGTTTATCGGAAGCCGGTCAGAGTTTATTTAAAGTCTGACAGGGTGAAGAGTTTAAAGGAAGCCGGTCAGAGTTTGGTAAAGTCTGACAGGATGAAAGTTGACTTAGCTGTCGGTGCAAAGATAAAGATTCTAGAAGCAATATATTCTGAAGATGGAAAGAAGCAGAATATATTGATACAGCTAAGGAGACTGGACAGAAGACTGAAGCAATCCTTAATTGATATCAATTGTATAGCTAATTTTTAGGAGTATCAATTAGATAAGGATTGTATGTAACTGTGTACTATATAAACACAGATAGGTTATCCCTAGAAGGGACGCGAACATTGAATATATTATTCTTGTAACCTAGTAGCTCTTTGTGATTCATTAACATCACTAAGAGAGAATTATTTAATATAATTCAGTTTGTTGATTTACAAACCTGTGTTCTTAATTGTTATTCTCATACATACTTGATTATATATTGTGTATTCGGCCTAACAATTGGTATCAGAGCCAAGGCTGTTTAATATATACAGTTTTACGATTCAAACACAGTATTAATCATGTCTGAAGAAAATCAAACTGCTCCTAAGGCTGAACAGGTTAAGCCCAATTCTGTGAGTCGATATGAAACAATCAGGGTTCCAATTCTCAGGCCAGTAGAGTATCCGATTTGGAAGGTTAACATGACCATGTTTCTGGAGGCTACAGATCCAGAATACCTTGACAGAATCTATGATGGTCCTCATATGCCGACTAAATTGTCCCCTGTTGTTGATGGACAAGAACAAAAGACTGTTCCAAAGGAAAAGAAAGATATGACTCCTGAGGACATCTCATCAATTGCAAAAGATGCAAAGGTTAGACATCTTCTCCACAGTGCTTTAGATAATGTTATGTCTAACAGAGTAATTGGCTGCAAGACTGCCAAAGAGATATGGGATGCTTTAGAAGTCAGATGCCAGGGAACAGGTGCTATCAAGAAGAACAGAAAGACAATACTCACACAGGAGTATGAGCACTTTGATTCAAGAACTAATGAAACCTTGACTGAGACTTATGACAGATTTTGCAAACTGTTGAATGATCTGTCTCTGGTTGATAAAGAATATGAGCTTGAAGAGTCTAATCTCAAGTTTCTGTTATCTCTACCTGAAAAGTGGGATTTGAAGGCAACAACAATCAGAGATAATTATGATCTTGCTGATACAGATCTTGATGAAATCTATGGGTTATTGAAAACTCATGAACTGGAGATAGAACAAAGGAATAGAAGATTGAGTAAAAAGACAAAATCTGTTGCTCTCAAAGTCGAGGAGAAGCCCATTAAGAAGGAATCATCAAGGAAGAAAGCCAAGGGAAAGGCTTTAGTCATTAAATCTGAAAGTGAGTCATCAAATTCTGATGATGACTCAAACTCTGGTGAAGCTTCTGACTCTGATGATGATGAAGAACAGATGATGCAAATGGCTGCATTGATGGTGAAGACCTTCAAGAAGATGGGGTTCAAGAACTTCAAGAAGGGAAAGAGATTCTCAAGGAGAGATTCAAATTCTGAGAAGAAGAATTTCAGAAAGTCTGATGGAAGGGATACCAAGTCTGGAAAGAAGGACAAATCTGAGATCCAGTGCTACAAGTGCAAAGAGATGGGTCATTATGCCCCAGAGTGCAAGAAAGGCAAATCTGAGAAAGCACTCATCTCTAAAGGCAAAGACTGGGCATATACTTCAGACTCTGATGATGGAGAAAATTATGCTCTTATGGCAACTGTCAGAGATGAGACTGAATCATCTGAAAATAAGGCACCCCTAACTACTTATGCTTATGATACTGATAATATATCTGAGTTAAGAGTATATCTGAAAAGTGTTCATGTTAGCTATAGGGATCAGACTTTAGAAAATGAAAGAATTAAATCTGAGAATCTTAGTCTTAAAGATAGAAACAAGTTTCTTGAAGGAGAACTTGAAAGTATGAAGCAGATTCAAAAAGAAAGAGATGATGCTGTTTATGTTGAACAGGAGTTGCTTAAAAGGTATAGGCAACTAGAATCTGATTTAGAAAAAGAAAGAAAAATAATCAAGACTTGGACAGATTCTGGAAGAGACACTCATCAAGTGTTTCAGACTGATTCTGTAGGTTTAGGTTATTGTGAAAATGATGAACTTAGGTTTAAAGACAAGGTTAAGGTAAAACCACAACTTAAACCTGTGAAATTTGTTCCAGAAACCAATAAGTTAAAATCTGTTGTAATAAGAGAAGCTGATATGGAATCAGATGAAGCCTGTGAAAAACAGGAAAATATTATAACAGAAAAACTTATGGAAAGAGAAGCTGTTAGAAAGCCAGTAAAAACTTGTGAAAAACAGGTTAATGTTGGTTTGATGACAGGGAAACAGTTTAATCATAAGCTGAAAGAGGTAAAATCTGCCATGAAACCAAAAGGGTCCAAGAAGAATAGGAATGGAAAGATAGGCATAAATAATAGAAATAATCATTTGCCTACTGGTACTGCTCCAAGGAAAACATGTTATAATTGTGGTAGTTCTAATCATCTTGCTAGATTTTGCACTAAGAACAAACATATTAATTCTTTATCTTCTACATCAGGAGTAAAGAATGATTATGTAAGGGTTAAACCACAAACTTTATGCACACACTGTGGGAGCACTTGGCATTCCATTTATACTTGCAAGAGTTATCATGCTATTTATCATAACTATTATGAGCTAAAACCCAATCTGAAGTGGGTTAAAGCAAACTCTGCAAGTGTAAAGTCTGACAATGTTAGCTTAAACTCTGTTGATAGTAATTCCGCTGCAAAAGCTAACACTGTTAAGAAAGACAAAGGATCCAAGCAAGTCTGGGTCCTTAAAACTAACACTTAGTATTTGTTTGTGATTGCAGGGTATAATAGAGAGCACACTTATCTTGGACAGTGGATGCTCAGGACATATGACTGGAAATAAAGCCCTGCTATCAGACTTTGAGGAGAAGGCTGCCCCAAAAGTTTCCTATGGAGATGGCAACATAGGACACACTCTGGGATATGGCAATATTAATCTTGGAAGTGTCATCATTACAAATGTAGCTCTAGTCTCAGGACTCAAGCATAATCTGTTATCTGTGAGTCAAATCTGTGACAGAGGAAACCATGTAGATTTTCATAGTGAATACTGTGAAGTTATCAGTAAATCTACTGGAAAAGTTGTTCTAGTTGGACACAGGCACAACAACATTTATGAAGCAAGTTTGGTAACAAACTCTGATGGAAGAACAGTGTGTCTGACTGCAAGAATGTCAAATGAAGAGAGTTGGAATTGGCACAAGAAGCTCTCTCATCTCAATTTGAACAACATCAATGAGCTAATAAGAAAGGATCTTGTAAGGGGACTTCCAAAATCTATACTCAGTCTAGATGGCTTGTGTGATTCTTGTCAAAAAGCCAAGCAAAGGAAGTCATCTTTCAAGAGCAAATCTGAATCTTCAGTAGTGGAACCTTATCATCTTCTACATGTTGATCTCTTTGGACCAGTGAATGTGATGTCCATGGGCAGAAAGAAATATGCTCTAGTAATTGTTGATGAATATACTAGATATACATGGGTGTATTTCTTGTCAAAGAAGGATGAAACTGCTCAAACTCTGATGGATCATGTAAATCTACTGGACAAAGGATCACAGCACAAAGTCAAAATTATAAGGAGTGATAATGGAACTGAATTCAGAAACTCACTCATGGAAGCTTTCTGCAAGGAAAGAGGAGTGAAACAAGAGTTTTCTGCACCTGGAACTCCACAGCAAAATGGTGTAGTTGAAAGGAAGAACAGAACTTTAATTGAAGCAGCCAGAACTATGCTTGATGAAGCAAAATTACCAACATACTTCTGGGCAGAAGCTGTTCAAACTGCTTGTTTTACTCAAAATGCTACACTGATCAACAAGCATGGGAAAACACCATATGAGATGGTGAAAAATAAGAAGCCAAATTTGAAATATTTTCATATATTTGGATGCAAATGCTTTGTGTTGAAGACTCATCCTGAACAGTTGACAAAGTTCGAGTTAAAAGCTGATGAAGGAATCTTTGTTGGCTATCCATTGTCAACAAAAGCATTCAGAGTTTATAATCTAAGAACTAAGGTGATCATGGAATCCATACATCTGTCATTTGATGACAAGAAAATAATTGGACTTGAAGACAAGGATGGATATGATCAACTACGTTTTGAAAATGAAGATCTATTCTCTGATGATATAAACTCTGATGAAGCAGGGTTGACAAACTCTGACGAAGCATACTCTGAACCTCTACTGGTAAATACTGGAGAAACTGGAAATTCTCAAATTGAACAAAATAGAGAACCAGTTGAGGGGGAGCGTGAAGAAGCTCAACAAGACACAGCAAGTGAGTCAGTTGAGGAAACTGATTCAAACTCTGACAGTTCAAACTCTGAGCCATCCAATTCAGGGGGAGCCTCAGATGCTGCAGAAAGTCAACATATGAATCAGGAGAGCATGGATCAAGGGGGAGGATCCAATAATGATGCAAGAAACCACTTACCAACAGCAAGAAGGTGGACACAGGCACACACACCTGATCTCATAATTGGAGATCCTGATGCTAGTGTGAGAACTAGAAGTGCAACAAATAATGAGTGTCTGTATCATGCTTTTTTGTCTCAAACAGAACCAAAGAAAGTGGAGGAAGCTCTTCAAGATGCAAACTGGATAACAGCAATGCAAGAAGAGTTAAATGAATTTGAAAGAAATGAAGTCTGGACACTTGTACCTAGACCAAAGAATAGATCAATTGTAGGTACAACGTGGGTTTTCAGAAACAAGACTGACAGTGAAGGTGTGATTACAAGAAACAAGGCTAGACTTGTGGCAAAAGGATATTCACAACAGGAAGGAATTGACTATGATGAAACCTTTGCTCCAGTTGCAAGATTGGAGGCCATAAGAATCTTTCTGGCCTATGCTGCACACAAGAAGTTTAAAGTCTTTCAGATGGATGTAAAGAGTGCTTTTCTCAATGGGAAGCTTGAAGAAGAAGTGTTTGTTGAACAACCACCAGGATTTGTAGATCCCAAGTATCCAGATCATGTCTACAGGCTTGACAAGGCATTATATGGACTAAAGCAAGCACCAAGAGCATGGTATGAAACTCTTGCTAAATTTCTTTTAGAAAGTGGGTTCACAAGAGGTACAATTGATAAAACCTTGTTTTATTTCAATTATGGTGATGATCTGCTTTTAGTTCAAATTTATGTAGATGATATTATTTTTGGATCTACTAATGACAAACTCTGTAAGAAGTTTGCAAGGCTTATGCAATCCAGGTATCAAATGAGCATGATGGGAGAGCTTAGTTATTTTCTAGGCTTACAGGTCAAGCAAACAGATGATGGTATTTTTATCAATCAAGCAAAATATACCAGAAATTTTCTCAAGAAATTTGGTATGCTTGATAGTTCATCTGCTACAACTCCCATGGCTACAGCAACAAAGCTAGACAAAGACACAAGAGCCTCAGTAGATATGACAAACTACAGAGGAATGATAGGGTCTTTACTGTATCTTACAGCAAGTAGACCTGATATCATGTTTGCAACATGTCTTTGTGCAAGATTTCAAGCAGATCCCAGAGAGCCTCATCTAACAGCTGTAAAAAGGATTTTCAAATATCTCAAAGGAACCATAACCTTGGGTTTGTGGTATCCTAGAGAATCAGAGTTTAAGCTAATTGGTTACTCTGATGCAGATTTTGCAGGCTGTAAGATAGACAGAAAAAGTACAAGTGGAAGCTGTCAATTTTTAGGTGACAGATTAGTTTCTTGGTACAGCAAGAAACAGAAGTCGATTTCCACATCCACAGCTGAAGCAGAGTATATAGCAGCTGGTAGCTGTTGTGCACAGATTTTATGGATGAAGAATCAATTGCTGGATTATGGGTTAAGGTACTCTAAAATACCTATTTTCTGTGATAACCAAAGTGCTATTGCTATGACAGGAAATCCAGTACAGCACTCCATGACCAAGCACATCAGCATAAGGTATCATTTTATCAGAGAACATGTGGAAGAAGGGAACATTGAGCTTCATTTTGTGTCTACAGACCAACAACTTGCAGATATCTTCACCAAACCTTTGAGTGAAGCTACTTTTACAAGATTGGTAAATGAACTTGGGATGATCTCTGGTTCTGACTAGAGATACGGGTTAGACTCAAAATCTATACATGTTTGATTTTTAATGCTCATGATTCCTTGCATGTATTAACCGTTATGAGTACCAGTGTCATAAACTCTGTCGGTTAAACTCTGATGCTAAACTTGTTAGTCATAAAATGTTGGTCATACTCTGATTGTTACAGTTTAATGCTATACTCTGATTGTAATTTTGTCTGAAACATATGGACCAATGAAGAAATTTGTATGAAGCATAATTCTCAGTAAGTAATTATGAATCCTTAAGAGTTGTATAGATTCTGATCTCAAACATGTGCAGTAAGTTAACACAGCATGATACTGTCTCTGTATTTATACCATCTCTTAGTTTATTAATCCTATACACTGAGTCTGTATTAGCTGTTTGCATTTTCTCTCATAAGTTAATTATATTTACTGATGAAAAGTCTAAACTCTGATTATTAATTGCAAATAATTCACCCTCAAATCAAAAGATGCCAAAAAGAGCACAAATTCCTTTGAGATCATGTTGTGCCTAGGAAGATCCAGGAACTTATTGTATGAAATAAGGGCTAAAATCTTTGATTTTTGGTGACTAGTGCCAACCACTGATTACTGGAAAAAAAAAAAAACAAAATATATATAAATATATATAAAGGGGGTGAAAAATAAAAGACATATCCAAATGAAAGGATATCAGTATACAGAGTTTAGATATAAATTCAGATTTTATGTTATACATGAGAGTTTAGGCAACCAGTTTTTACTACTTTAGTTTGTGGATTTTATGCACTTTGAGATGATCTAAATATTGATTTCGGTAAACTCTGCTATTACACACACATATTTTCACACCTGTACAGTTTGAGAAAAGAGTTTATTGACAAAGAAGGACAAATGGTAAACACTGATGTATTGTGTGACATATGCCGAGGTAACTTTTTTTAATCTCTGATGGTTAAAATAATTTCTTTGTTTCAGACATTTTATAATTTTGAGATTAGACATTTGTTTTTCGAAAAAGTAACCAGAGAACAGAAAGAGTGTGTTTGATAAGTCCTGATGGTGATTAGTAGCGCTGATGAGTATGTTAGTTTACTGTTTAAAGTGATATCATTTCTTTCACTTTACAATTACTATGAGATACTGATGACTGTAGTTCTGATAATTCATTTATGATTATACATTCATCATAACATTAATACTGATATGTAAAGCAAAACAATGGATTTTTTTTAAATTGATTCAAACTTTGTTTACATTCAGACAATTTCATACTCTTGTCTAGCTACTTGTTCGGTTATCTGGTCATTATACCATCTGGGATTTCCAAGGCTTGACAACCCCCTGATGTTGAATCATCATCATCATCCTCTCGAATTCTCTTTCTGGTTTGCAGCTTGCAGGATTCCAAGAAGAATTTCTTTTTCGAACCCGTCAAGTAGCTCTGATAGAAGAGCATCATACAAATCTCCACAGCTTCATCATCTGCAAGGATGGGCACATCATATGGCCCAGGACGAATGATGTGCACATAGGGATTGGAGATAGGTCCTTCCGCTATTTCATCATCAGCGATGAGACCTTCATCATTCAGAAATGACAAAACAAGAAACTCATCAATAATATAGTTTGCTTGTTGACGCCAGTTCATATTCAAGAATGATTCTACATCCATGAATTCAAAGGTTCCTGCCATTTGATGTATGGTATTTTTTAATGTATGAATTGCCTGTTGTTACAATGCTCTAGCTTTTATAGCATCCAACAGGGCAACTGAACGGTTTTGCTTGGCTCGAAGCTCTGGGGACAGTAAAGTGCGGAGTTCCAAGACAGTCATTATTCTTCTGACTGTTGAGCTACTTCGATATTATGTTTCTGAAATATTAAAATCGATAATTTTATTATTATTGATTTTGTTTGACAATAAGCGGAAATTATGAGTGTCTTATGTGATATCAGGTGTCTCCTCGTCTGCCGTGTAGATTGGAAAGTTGTTCAAGAATATTTTAAACAGAGGAGAGAGGTTAATTGCATAGAAAAGTGTAACAGGCGGTAATTATTGCTGTTTTTACTGCGCATGCGTATTGGAAACCGCCAATTATTTGTTGTCAGCGTATGCACGTTTGACATGTGTCCCATTCACATGATTACAGGAGTAAGACAGTTGTGTATTGATGATTAAAAACTCTTAAGTTTTTTTAATCTTTAATTTTCTTTTACATACAATACACACATCTTCAGTTAAACTTTTCACATCTTACTCATACACATCTATTATCACACACACATAGTCACAAACACCTTTCTACACATAAACTCTGTTAAGCTTTCGCATCAATTACTTGTTCTTTCTTCAAAATCTTCTAATGGCAACCACAACTTTCGTTTCGTCTGGGTTAGAGTTCGTTCCAAACAACTATACCGCACCACTAAACACTGCAAACGCACCAGAAGCATTTCATATGATTCAAAAGTTTCTTGCTCAGTCAGCGATTGGGCGTGCTTTAGTTGAACCAGCCAAACTTTCTGGTTTACAAATCAAGGCGTTCTGGGAGACAGGGGTTTATGATGATGGTGGTGAAACTGGGAGCCCATCCATAATCTTTGAGTTTGAAGAAACAGAGTATGTTATTACTGCTGGTACTATTCGAGATGCATTGGGGTTTCCTGAGTATCCTTCCTACACTGTTGGAATGGGTGATGAGGATTTAATACGAATGATGCGAGAGATTGGTTACTCTGGGCCATTGACAAAGATTGGGCAACTCAAAAGGCCGTTTCTGCGCAAGGAATGGAGTTTTTTCTTCGATTGCATCACGAGGACATTTGGAAAGAAATGCACAAATTGGGATGCTATTCCCACAGACAGTCTGCAAATCGGGTATTCTTTATTATATGATAATCATTTTGATTTTGCACGACTTGTTTTGACTAACTTAGGGGAAAAGATGACAGAGAATAGAGGAGTTGTTTATTTTTCTAGATTCTGTCAGCTTTTGGTTTCTTACTGTGTTGAAGGGGTAGATGTTGTTAATGAAGATGTTTCTTGTTTTAAATTACACAAGAGAGTATTTACTGATCTCATTAACAAAGATGTAAAGAAAGGAATTGTTGGAGACCTTTTGTTACCTGCTTCTGTGCAACAGTTTGTGGATGCTCAAGTAAATCCACAAACACAAGCTGAATATCAACCAGAACCTTTAAACACAGAGTTACCTCCATCAACTTCTGTTAAACCTGCAAGGGGAGGTAGGACCAAACATATTGGTACTAAACCTGCGAGGAGACCATCTACTGAAGCTGGGGTATCAAGACCTGAAGAGATGCCTCAGAAGACAAGGCTAAAGAAAAGAAGAGCCAATAGGGCCAAGTCTGTTGATGAAGCCTCAGAGACTGAAACTGATGAAGAAACTCTTCATCAGAGAAAAAGAAGACTAGTAGCTGCACATCTTTTTGGTGCTATCAATGTCAATATGGACAGAGTTTCTGAGGAAACTGAAGCTCCTGCATCAGAGAATGAGGAGATTTTTGATACTACTGTGCCTACTCAGGACAGAGTAAATACTGCAACTGAAGCTCCTACATCAAAGTTTGATGATGTAGTTGAGGAAGCTGTAGATGCTGCTACAGATAATGGTGCAGCTGAAATTTTTGAGCCACAGGGATGTGATATGGATCTTGAAGCAAACACCTCTTTAAATTCTGAACATTTTACAGAGGGTTTGGAAGCTGATTTAGACACTGTGAGAATTGAAGAATCCATGGCTTCTCACACAGAAATACTTACTTTTGAAGTTGAGAAAGGTGAAGAAGTCAATCAGCCTTTAGCTGCTAATGATACAGAAGCTGTTGCTACAGAAACTGCGAATCCTGATGTTGTTGAAAAGGATACAACAGAAAATGTTCAAAGAGAAGCAGAGTTTAGTAATAATGCAAACTCTGATGATCCTGAAAAAGTGGCAGAGAATGTTATTTCAGAAAATGAAGCAGAGGATGACAATGCTGAAGCTAGTCCTGCTCATTCTAATCCTGATATTCAAGTCGAGTTGTCTGACATTCAAGCAACCTCTGAAGAAGAAAGAGAAGCAAATCGTGCTACTGCAGAACATTTTCAGAATATGTACTTCTCAAATTGGTCAAGCAAGGATACTATCTTTTCCAATGAAAGAGCTGCAGATTTTGTCACCAAGTCTTCTAAAGAGATTACAAATCCAGAACTTCTCAGTCATCTCAAAGCAACTATTGTACAAATCAAATCATTGAACAATCGTTTTGATGATTCTGACAAGGTGATTACAGGATTGAGGAATGATATAATTCACAGAGAGCTTACACAGCAAAAGGACAAATCTCTATACATCTCTTTGTGTAAAGATCAGAAGAATTTTGATTCCAGGCTATCTAAGGTTGAAGAAAATCAAGTCAAAATGTCAACTAAGTTGGATGAAATTGCAAATTCTATTGAATTGCTTACATCAGTATTGATTTCTGATGCTGTCAAAAAGGGGGAGAGAGTATCTAAAGACAAATGCAAGAGCTCTCAAACTCTGACTCAGAAGGATGATACTGCTGATGGTGGTGCAAGAGACAAACATCATCCAAGATCAAAGAATGTTCAAAGGCAAGGGAGGAGGTCAAACTCTGATGCTCAGACAAATGCTGATGGAACAAGATATACTGGAGGGCAGTCTTCTTCAAGGGTTAGAAATTTAATTCTTTCCTCTAAAACTTCAGTTACTGATGAAGAAGTTGCTACACAGTTATTCTTAGCAGAACATGGTAAGAATGTTACTATTGAAGATATTCAGGCTGAAGAGCAATTGCTTGCTGAGGAACACAAGAAAAATCTTGAAGCTGGAATCTACAAGAAAAAGGAAATCAAGGCTCCTAGAAAGAAAGAAGTTGGTATTTCTATCAAAGAGAATACACAACAGAGTATACAATATACAAGGAGACCTGTGATTGGAAACACTGATAAGGGTAAAGGCATAATGATTGAAGAGCCTAACCTGGAGAAGAAAGATAATTCAACCTCTAACATTGCTCAAGTTGAAACAAGATTAGCAAAATCAACCTCTGACGCTGCTCAAGTTGATGATACTACTAAAGTTATGACAACCTCTGACGTTGCTCAAGTTGTACAGAAATCTACACAACTTCCAGGATTCAGCAAACCAAAAATTCTTGAAGATTTAAAGCTTGAAGCTGTGAATTTCTCAGAAACCAGAACAGTATTGGGAAAAGAAGCCTTTGATAAATCTGGACTGGGTTCACACAGAGAGAGAAGAACTAATAACAGATCTCAAGACAAGTTTTCATTGGCAGAATTTGGAGTTGGAATTACTCAAGAAGGCCTTGACAAACTAGAATCTGTACAGATGATTTTTCACAAAGGAATCAAAAAGGAATTCTTGTTATATTTTATGGCTGATGGTAGAGTGTATAGAGTTGGTGAATTTGATATCCAGTTAAAACTCTGGGAAGAGCTAGAGTATGTTCTATATCTATTTGAAGTAAAGAATAGAAGTACTTATGATGCTGCTCGAGTTTTGAAGGAAAGGATGATGAAATCCAAAGTTTTGAGTGGAGCTGGAGTATCAAGTGCATACATTCCTAAATACAGAGATGCACATGGAAAGTTGGTAGAAATGAAAAGGAATAGTGCTAGGTTCAGAACTGCACTAAATAAAAAGGTTCTTGAGTTCAATCTAGAGTCTGATAAACCTTTTTATATCAGACTTGGCAATGAAATGGACAAAAACAGCATATATTCTTTGAGGGCTGCCATTTATCAAATTGGTGAAGATGAACCAGAAATGAAGGAGCTGAAGAAGATTATGATTGCTGAACTGAATAGAGCTGAGAAGAAACTACTGTCAGATTATATCAGGACAGTGCCTGATATTCAAGAGATTAAGTAAAGTCTGACTGTAAGTTTTTATGTTTTCTGTTCTAAGTTAAATTTAAACTCTGTTTTAAAATTAAACTCTGACATATGTTAAACACTGCATTTGTTATATGTTTTGACATCATCAATTATCTTTTTAACTTGTACATTTTATTATGAACAAGTTGGGGGAGATTGTTAGATATAATTGCTGACGTTTGTTTATCAGTGTTTAAGCAACAGGTACTGATCAGAGTTTATCGGAAGCCGGTCAGAGTTTATTTAAAGTCTGACAGGGTGAAGAGTTTAAAGGAAGCCGGTCAGAGTTTGGTAAAGTCTGACAGGATGAAAGTTGACTTAGCTGTCGGTGCAAAGATAAAGATTCTAGAAGCAATATATTCTGAAGATGGAAAGAAGCAGAATATATTGATACAGCTAAGGAGACTGGACAGAAGACTGAAGCAATCCTTAATTGATATCAATTGTATAGCTAATTTTTAGGAGTATCATTTAGATAAGGATTGTATGTAACTGTGTACTATATAAACACAGATAGGTTATCCCTAGAAGGGACGCGAACATTGAATATATTATTCTTGTAACCTAGTAGCTCTTTGTGATTCATTAACATCACTAAGAGAGAATTATTTAATATAATTCAGTTTGTTGATTTACAAACCTGTGTTCTTAATTGTTATTCTCATACATACTTGATTATATATTATGTATTCGGCCTAACAAAGCATCTGTACTATATGATAAAGAATTCACATCAACCTACAATACAACAAAGAACATTCTTTGAGGGTGATGATGAAGATAAGGATGATGATGCTGATGAAGGAGGAGATGGAGGAGAAAGGAGAGAAGGAGGAGATATAAGGAGAACATCTGAGGTGAATCCTAGGGCTTCCAAAGCTCAAACTGTAGAGGATTCCTCAACTAAGGGGGAGAAGGAGAAAGAAGGAGGAAACAGAGAAGCTGGAGGAGCTTCTGGAAAGGATAAAGGGAAAGGTAAACAATCAATAGAGGAGTCTGCTTTTGATGATGCCTACTACTACCATGGTGAACATGATGATTTTCAATTTGATATGTCTGGTAATCTGGAGAAGACTATCCCTGAAGAACCTATTGGTGAGGAGGAGGTTGAAGAAGTGGCTAACTTTGATGATTGGGAAGATGAAGCTGATCTATACACACCTGACCCTTTGTTTGAGAAGGAGTTGAAGAAGCAACAGGCAGAGTTAAGAAGAAAGGAAGATGAAAATGCTAAGGTCTCCGACATCATATCTCAGAAGCTAAAGATTCAAAAGGCTGAATATGAAGACAAACAACGTCTTCATAGTATTCATGTCAAAGAAAGGAGATTGGATGTGAGGATGAAGCAAGGAAGCCATTGGGATAAAGCAAGGGAGATGTTTGATATCCCTCAGAGAGGCACACACAATGATGCTACTTTTCTGAAGTTGCTTGAGAAGATCAGAACTGTTAATCCAGACAATTCATTATATATGAAGGCATTGAAGGAAAATATTCTAAGGATTACGTCTGCATTTGATCAAGTGAGGCAAGAACTGTACATTTATGTCTCAAGTGCTCTTGAAGGATCATTCACCGTCTCTCTTGATCTACTCCAAAGAAGATCTCTCTCTGAATTGTGGATTCTAATGAGTAAGGTAAAGAGATCTTCTTGCTTGAACGAGCTTCTATATGATCGACTGAGAGATTCTGCTATGAAGGCCAGCCCTCAAGTTGTACATTTTCCTTATGAAGTCAAAATCTACCGAGGTACAACTTTGGAGATGGTAAGGCTGGATCCTGATTCTTTGAAGCTACAGACTGCTATGCAACTGGTGAAGTTGGAGAATCTTCTTAGAACTTCTGGGTTTGCTTCTGTAGAGAAGTCTGAAGTTGCTGATATGATTTCAGACTACTGCACGGAGAAAATTCCAAGGTATGCTCAGATGAAGAATAGATTGAAGAAGATCACCACTCAACCAGTAATGCCAAGTGGTGTGGTTTCTGAAAGTGATCGTGTCCTTGACAAAGATCTTCTAGTCACCTTGCAAGAAGCTGAAGAAGGTGAAATTAGAGACTAAAGGCATGATGTAGTTAGCTCAATTTGTAAATGTTAAATGTTTAGAGCTAGGTAAATCAAGATAGAAAATGTATCATTTGTTCAGACTAGAGGAACATCTATCTTGTATTTATCTTTACTGTTTGAATCTGGATATTGTTATATTTAATCCAGAACTTTTTATTATTTACTTGGCTCTTAAAAGTCTTATCTTTTCTTGTTTTAGTTGAGTTATCCTCTAGAGGTATTTGGTTGTTATTGTCTAACAAACAAATATGGGGAGATTGAAAGACATATGTCTAGGCCTATTTGTAAACACAGAGGATTCTACTCAACATAAACCAAGATGTAATAAGTAAATAATAAATACAGATGTCACAGGAATCTCAGAAGATTATATCTGTCAAGAGAATGAAGATTAAATTCATCTACAGACTTGAAGTTATTCTACATTGAAAGAAGTTCAATTTATTGTTCAAGCCTCAGTGAAGTATTCAAGGAAGTGGAACTATTTAAAAGTGACAGAGATTTCAGAAGTGTGACGGAGAAAAGTACAGGTTACAGTCCTTTGTTTAAATAGAAGGAGAAAAGAATCACAGCTTAAAGTTAAAGATGAAGAACAGTCACTAAAGTTAGTCACTCATGAACCAGATAGTACACGGAGTGTCAACGTCAGCCAGTGGAAGTTCGTCATCAATTTTAGTGGTTCTAAGAATTAGTTTAATTCTCTTTTAATATTATTCTATAAGTGATAAGTGTGTGCTTTATCCTAATTTTGTCCCTATATTTGAAGTTATTTTGTATTGATTTGGATTTTTATTTAATAAATTATATTATTTTATTGTAGGTATCAAGGAGTTTTAATAAAGGAAGGCTTGGAGCTTAAAAGGAAAGAGTTGGAGATTAATTAGATTAAAATTCGGATTTTATGACCCACTTGCGCAGTTCATACTGTTTGGGCCACAACTGGAGTTCTATAAGTCCGATTCAGACGATTCAACAGCCCACAGAAAGTTTATGAGAAGAGATTTATTTTGGAAGTGGCCTTAATATTAAAATCCAGCCGAGTCAGTCCAGAAACAAAACCCAACAGTCAGCTACGAATTTCTATTATTGGAATTCAATTCTGTTTGGGAAATTTCCTTGCATTTATATTAAATAATTAAAAACACTTTTATTATATATTATTAGATATAGATCAGACCTAAAAAGAGAGACACAACAGAAGAAGAGAAGAGAAGAAGCCGCACAAGGGAGGAGGAAAAGCCATCAACATAGAAGAATTCACCCATTGAAGAGATTCAATTGGCTTTGTTTTCTCTTATCTTTTTATATCTCTTCTTATGAACATGTGTTGGTTATCTTGGGATTGTTTTGAGATCTATATTATGAACTAATTGTATAAAGTTGGGATTTTTATGGAACCCTGGCATGAGATTATTGGTGTTTTGTTAAAGAGTACTGTATGCGGTTCTACGGTTTATTCATTCAAGTGGTTTTCATGCTAATACCTGCTATTGTCTGATCAACTTTAGTGGGTTAATGAGTTAATTATAATATCGAGAGAGTTATAACTAATTGACATAAAATTTGAATGATGCATGCTTATATCTTTTGATTATAATATTGTTACGGTATAGACATATATTGTGACCATGCATAGCTTTGTGAATTGATGCTTAATTGTATTCTGAGGAGTAAATTGGCATAGACATATGTTAGTTTACTTGTTTGGAATTATACCATAGTGATTTTGAGAGAAACCTATGACCATGAAATTCTAGCTAGTGAACTGTGGAATTGTTATAGTGCTACGCAACTCTTTTTACTGATTTTCATGTGTTAGGGGGAAGTAATTATCCTGACTTATCTTCTGATATTTGAAAACTCTCTTTGCTAGTATAATATTAGTTAGTTAATTAATTAGTTTTAGTAGAAAAACCAAAACTCAAATCTTTTGTTCTATAACTAAATTGTGAGACTTTAATTGCGATTAATACAAATTTGCAGTCCTTGAGGAACGATATCTGGTATTCACTACTATATTACTTGCTTGCGATTGTGTACACTTGCATATGCTTGAAACGCAGAACTCGTTGACCAAGCACAAATGAATGCTTCACCACCCCTCTTTCATGCCAGTCCTTAATCTTCTCCTTATATAGCCTGTTGCTCTCGTAGACTTTACCATACCTCAATTGATCCTGCAGTGGTTGGAGTTCAAGTGTAGGAGCTTCTTCCATAGATGGTTTAAGTCGCTCCTGAGAATTGTTCAGCTCTGCTAATCCAAGAGAATCAAATGGCATGTCAATCTTTCTTTTCCACGGAGGAGCATTCAAGAACTGCAGTTGCTCTTCTCTTTCTTTGTCTTCCGTCTCAGAATCCCCTATCAGTACCTTCTCCAATGTATCTAACTTAAGCAATTGCTCAATCTTCGTGTACACCGCAGACTCAACCAAGTCCACAGAAAAACACTCTTCTTCCTCTGTTGGAAATTTCATTGCCTTGAACCCGTTAAAAGTGACCTTCTGATTTTGAACCCTCATTGTAAGCTCTCCTTTCTGCACATCTATCAAAGTACGGCCTGTAGCTAAGAACAGTCTTCCCAAGATAATCGGAATCTTCTTGTCTTCCTCAAAGTCCAGAATAACAAAATCAGCAGGAAAAATAAGCTTATCCACCTTAACCAAGACATCCTCCACTATACCTCTTGGATATGTGATCGACCGATCAGCCAGATGTAAGGACATGTTTGTAGGTTTAGGCTCAGGAAGTCCAAGTTGCATAAAGACAGACAACGACATCATATTAATACTAGCTCCCAAGTCACACAAGCACTTATTGAAAGATAAATTGCCGATTGTGCACGGTATGGTGAAACTCCCTAGATCTTTGAGTTTAGGAGGTAACTTCTGCTGAAGAATAGCACTGCATTCTTCTGTCAAAGCAACGGTTTCCAACTCCTCGAGTTTCAACTTCCGAGATAGAATACCCTTCATGAACTTTGCGTAGCTCGGCATCTGTTCAAGAGCTTCCGCAAAAGGTATATTGATATGCAACTTCTTGAAAACCTCCAGAAACTTAGCAAACTGCTTGTCCAACTTCTGCTTTTGAAGACGTTTAGGGAATGGCGGAGGAGGAAAGACCTCCTTGATCTCTGTATTCTGCTACAGAACAGATTTCTCAGTTGAATTGTCACGCTTTTCCGCTTCGTTTCCCCCCAGACTAGATTTTTCCACTTTTTCTTCATCTTCTGGCAGAACCTCAGGCGCGGGCGCGCTTCCTAGGGCGCGGGCGCGCCCACTTTCTGCTGGGAGTCCAGAAATTTTTTCGTTTTGCTCTGTTTCTGAGTTCTGGTCACCCGTAACCTTTCCAGATCGCAAGGTAACTGCTTTAACATGTTCCTTGACCTCTCTTTTGCCAGGATTAGCTTCTGTATCACTAGGGAGAGTTCCCTGTGGTCTATTCAACAAGGCATTGACAATCTGACCTATTTGATTCTCCAGAGTCTTGATTGAAACAACTTGGCTCTTGCACATTAGCCTCAATTCCTCCAATTCAGACTTTTCATTAGATGACTGACCAGCATTGCCATGAGATGGTTGTTGAAACCCTGGTGGTTGATATGGTTGCCTTGGAGCATACTGCTGCTGAAAACCAGAAGGGTTGAATGGCTTAGCTCCAAATTGCTGACCTTGATACTGCTGATACGGCTGTTGTGGCTGATTCTAACCACCCTGATTGTTACTCCAGCTGAAATTAGGATGGTTCCTGTTATTGGGATGATATGAATTAGGCACTGGCTGTTGTGATCTCTGGAAATTGCTCATGAACTGCGCCGATTCACTAAATATGGCACATTGATTCGTATCATGTGCGCCTGCACATAGCTCACACACACTAGCCACCTGTTGTACTCCAAAGTTGGACAGAGAATCCACCTTCATAGAAAGAGCCTTCAACTGAGCTGCTATTGCCGTAGCTGCATCCACTTCCAGAATTCCTGCTACCTTGCCTTGTGATAATCTCTAAGTTGGATTCTGGTATTCATTAGCAGCCATCATCTCAATTAGTTCGTAAACCTCATCGTAGCTTTTAGCCCACAAAGCTCCACCTAATGCCGCATCAAGCATTGGTCGAGATTGACCTCCCAGTCCATTATAAAAACAATTGATCACCATCCAATCAGGCATTCCATGACGAGGACACTTCCTAAGCATCTCCTTGTAGCGCTCCCAAGCTTCACATAAAGTTTCTCCAGAATGCTGTGCAAACTGAGTAAGAGCATTCCTGATTGCAGCTGTTTTAGCCATGGGGAAGAATTTAGTGAGAAACTTTTGAGCCAGATCTTCCCATGTAGTAATCGAACCTGCTGGTAGAGAGTGCAACCAGCCCTTAGCCTTATCCCTCAGAGAGAATGGGAACAGTCTCAGCTGCACAACATCTTCTGACACTCCGTTGAACTTGAAAGTGTCGCAAATCTCAATGAAATCCCTAATATGCATATTAGGGTCTTCCGTCGGAGCACCCCCAAACTGAACTGAATTCTGCACCATCTGAATCGTGCCAGGCTTGATTTCGAAAGTATTAGCTACAATAGCCGGCCTGACAATGCTAGATTGAATGTCATTGATCTTTGGCTGAGAATAGTCCTTCAAAGCCTTCGTTTCTGTTGTTGCTGGTTCTCCCATAACTAAACTTAATTCAAGTTCTTCTTTCCGAGATTGAGAACGTGTTCGCATACACGCTCACTAAAGTATCTGAAACACACCAAACAAAGTAAAATTGATGAAAGAATAATCCGAGTCAGTGAACTTTAACGACCACTGATGACAAGCACATAAACTAAATAATAACACCGAGTCCCCGGCAGCGGCGCCAAAAACTTGTTCACACAAAATCACGCAAGCGTACGCGGTCAACAAGTAATATGAAAGTAGAGTTCGTTCCCACAGAGACTGCTTTGGTTACTATAGTTATGCACTTATGCAACAATGTATGGCTATTGTTCAATGCTAAGACAAGTATCAAATTTGTGTTTTGATTAACTAAATTAACTAAACAAATTATCAAGACTAAATTTAACTAAAGATTTTGTTGTTGAATTACTTATGAAATAAAACATGGGATCCTAACTTATTTAAATACTTCATCTAGAGTCTTTTGTCTTTAATCAATGCATGTGACGGTTGTGATAACTAATCGGATAACACGAAATCAGTACACGCTACCTTTCATTATACGTATACCAAACCACTCAAACATCCACAAAAGAGATAGAAGTTAAGCAGACACCAATTATGCTTAGACCCTATATGTCTATAAGATTTGAAAACATAACGGTTTAAAGAGCAAGTTATCCATTCAGATTACATACGGCAGGTAAGATGGTTAAAATCACCTACGAATTATGCATGACAAACATACATAAACCTATGCTAGCATAGCAAGTTCTAAACCTCTATATCCACTTTCGCAATCAATAGAGATTAACAAACAACTTAGATGTTAGCTACGCATCCAAGAAGAATAAGCACAACCAAACTAGGATATCAATTAGCCATCACACACACATCTTTAAAACAATTAACTACTAAAATCCATAAATAAATCCGTTAGAACCCCACGACGACGATTAGTTCATAATCAAACCGTTCATCATCGTGGGTTCTGATGAAAACATAATAATAATAAGTCTAGAATACTGAATAAAAGTACTAGAGTTAAGAAAGAACAAACGAAAACCAACGAGAATCCAAAGTATCGCCTAATTAGAAGAATACAAAGAAAAGATGAAATCTAGATCTTCGTAATCAGCCGTCTTCTTGTTCTCCTCACCGGTGGATGGATATATATGATTGTATGTCAATGTATATCTCAGAATTCGTCCACCAATAGTTTATATAGGCTGCAGGGCTGACTGGTCTTCTGGCAACTTTCCTTTTCTGACTTAAAATTGCCTTCTTCAACATGTTTAGGGCGCGGACGCGCCTATAAGGGCGCGGGGGCACTTGGTTACTGTCCAGAATTCCTTTATCTTCGCGTGGACTGTTAAATCGTCCAATTCTGACTTCTAGATCTCAATATATGACCCAAACAGTGAATTATGTGCATGTAGCCCAACAAATCCGAATTTCCTTCTAATAAATCTCCAAATTGAGCTCTTTATTCTCCAATCCTTCCAAGTTTAGGATTTCCTTGCGCTCTCTCGCTCCGCAACCACTTGACCTTCACAAACATGCTCAAAACACTTCTGCAAACCACAAGAACTCCACATCTCTGCTGACAACTCAACTCTGCATTTACTAACACCAAACATATCACAAACACCACAAACTTGAGAACAAAACAACCAATTTAAGCCAATTTAGGACGATCCTAGTAGATATGAAATCCGCTTATCACACAAAAACTTGTTCGCACAAAATCACGCAAGCGTACGCGGTCAACAAGTAATATATGAAAGTAGAGTTCGTTCCCAGAGAGACTGCTTTGGTTACTATAGTTATGCACTTATGCAACAATGTACGGCTATTGTTCAATGCTAAGACAAGTATCAAATTTGTGTTTTGATTAACTAAATTAACTAAACAAATGATCAAGACTAAATTTAACTAAAGATTTTGTTGTTGAATTACTTATGAGAATAAAACATGGGATCCTGACTTCTTTAAATACTTCATCTAGAGTCTTTTGTCTTTAATCAATGCATGTGATGGTTGTGATAACTAATCGGATAACACGAAATCAGTACACGCTACCTTTCAGTATACGTATACCAAACCACTCAAACATCCACAAAAGAGATAGAAGTTAAGCAGACACCAATTATGCTTAGACCCTATATGTCCATAAGATTTGAAAACATAATGGTTTAACGAGCAAGTTATCCATTCAGATTACATAGGGCAGGTAAGATGGTTAAAATCACCTACGAATTATGCATGACAAATATACATAAACCTATGCTAGCATAGCAAGTTCTAAACTTCTATATCCACTTTCGCAATCAATAGAGATTAACAAACAACTTAGATGTTAGCTACACATCCAAGAAGAATAAGCACAACCAAACTAGGATATCAATTAGCCATCACACACACATCTTTAAAACAATTAACTACTAAAATCCATAAATAAATCCGTTAGAACCCCACGACGACGATTAGTTCATAATCAAACCGTTCATCATCGTGGGTTCTGATGAAAACATAATAATAATAAGTCTAGAATACTGAATAAAAGTACTAGAGTTAAGAAAGAACAAACGAAAACCAACGAGAATCCAAAGTATCGCCTAATTATAAGAATACAAAGAAAAGATGAAATCTAGATCTTCGTAATCAGCCGTCTTCTTGTTCTCCTCACCGGTGGATGGATATGTATGATTGTATGTCAATGTATATCTCAGAATTCGTCCACCAATAGTTTATATAGGCTGCAGGGCTGACTGGTCTTCTGACAACTTTCCTTTTCTGACTTGAAATTGCCTTCTTCAGCATGTTTAGGGCGCGGGCGCGCCTATAAGGGCGCGGGGGCGCTTGGTTACTGTCCAGAATTCCTTTATCTTCGCGTGGACTGTTAAATCGTCCAATTCTGACTTCTAGATCTCAAGATATGGCCCAAACAGTGAATTATGTGCAGGTAGCCCAACAAATCCGAATTTCCTTCTAATAAATCTCCAAATTGAGCTCTTTATTCTCCAATCCTTCCAAGTTTAGGATTTCCTTGCGCTCTCTTGCTCCGCAACCACTTGACCTTCACAAACATGCTCAAAACACTTCTGCAAACCACAAGAACTCCACATCTCTGCTGACAACTCAACTCTGCATTTACTAACACCAAACATATCACAAACACCACAAACTTGAGAACAAAACAACCAATTTAAGCCAATTTAGGACGATCCTAGTAGATATGAAATCCACTTATCACACAAAAACTTGTTCGCACAAAATCACGCAAGCGTACGCGGTCAACAAGTAATATATGAAAGTAGAGTTCGTTCCCACAGAGACTGCTTTGGTTACTATAGTTATGCACTTATGCAACAATGTATGGCTATTGTTCAATGCTAAGACAAGTATCAAATTTGTGTTTTGATTAACTAAATTAACTAAACAAATTATCAAGACTAAATTTAACTAAAGATTTTGTTGTTGAATTAGCTATGAGAATAAAACATGGGATCCTAACTTATTTAAATACTTCATCTAGAGTCTTTTGTCTTTAATCAATGCATGTGACGGTTGTGATAACTAATCGGATAACACGAAATCAGTACACGCTACCTTTCAGTATACGTATACCAAACCACTCAAACATCCACAAAAGAGATAGAAGTTAAGCAGACACCAATTATGCTTAGACCCTATATGTCTATAAGATTTGAAAACATAACGGTTTAACGAGCAAGTTATCCATTCAGATTACATACGGCAGGTAAGATGGTTAAAATCACCTACGAATTATGCATGACAAACATACATAAACCTATGCTAGCATAGCAAGTTCTAAACCTCTATATCCACTTTCGCAATCAATAGAGATTAACAAACAACTTAGATGTTAGCTACGCATCCAAGAAGAATAAGCACAACCAAACTAGGATATCAATTAGCCATCACACACACATCTTTAAAACAATTAACTACTAAAATCCATAAATAAATCCGTTAGAACCCCACGACGACGATTAGTTCATAATCAAACCGTTCATCATCGTGGGTTCTGATGAAAACATAATAATAATAAGTCTAGAATACTGAATAAAAGTACTAGAGTTAAGAAAGAACAAACGAAAACCAACGAGAATCCAAACTATCGCCTAATTAGAAGAATACAAAGAAAAGATGAAATCTAGATCTTCGTAATCAGCCGTCTTCTTGTTCTCCTCACCGGTGGATGGATATGTATGATTGTATGTCAATGTATATCTCAGAATTCGTCCACCAATAGTTTATATAGGCTGCAGGGCTGACTGGTCTTCTGGCAACTTTTCTTTTCTGACTTGAAATTGCCTTCTTCAGCATGTTTAGGGCGCGGGCGCGCCTATAAGGGCGCGGGGGCGCTTGGTTCCTGTCCAGAATTCCTTTATCTTCGCGTGGACTGTTAAATCGTCCAATTCTGACTTCTAGATATCAAGATATGGCCCAAACAATGAATTATGTGCAGGTAGCCCAACAAATCCGAATTTCCTTCTAATAAATCTCCAAATTGAGCTCTTTATTCTCCAATCCTTCCAAGTTTAGGATTTCCTTGCGCCCTCTCGCTCCGCAACCACTTGAACTTCACAAACATGCTCAAAACACTTCTGCAAACCACAAGAACTCCACATCTCTGCTGACAATTCAACTCTGCATTTACTAACACCAAACATATCACAAACACCACAAACTTGAGAACAAAACAACCAATTTAAGCCAATTTAGGACGATCCTAGTAGATATAAAATCCACTTATCACACCCCCAAACTTAAACCGATGCTTGTCCTCAAGCATAAACAGACTCTACTAACTATAATGCAATGCATGAATGCAACTAATATGAAAATGCAAATGATCCCCTCAGACTAACCAAAACCAATCAACAAGCCAACATCTCAAGGAATGCAATCTTTCAAACAGAGTTCAACCAAATTCCCGTATACTAACCATACAAAAACAGAAACGTGCGTGTGTGCAATGCTCATCAATATACTCCCATACTAAACCAAGACCATATCCTATTCTTCACGAAAACAACCACAAGCTTATAAACATAATGAACTCTAGACACAAGAAACCACTTAAAGACACCTCAACCTCGACTTGAGCTAGACATGAATTCATGCTTTATTACTACACACATGCTTATTTGATCGTGCAATGGATGAGACCCCAAAAGGCTTATACAATAATACCCATGTAGCGAGCGTTAGGTTAGTGGATCCCAGACCGGAAAAGTCTTAGGTCACTAGGCACAAAGTGGTGATCACGGTTGCATTTGGCATATGCAACAAGCCCTTTAAACCCCTAGGCAACCCTAGTGGACGAGTAAGGTCTCGTGAGGGTTTATAGTAAATCTACCCACAAAATCTTATTTGGGTTTGACTGCCAAGTCTCAAACATGAAATATATCATAGCACCCCACACATGCAAACTTAACCATGTCATAGCTCTTAGATGTCATATAATGCAATTCCTCAACTTTACACACCAACACAACTATTCAAGTACGCGCACATAGTCTAAAAAGACTAAAATATATCATGAATAACATCAAAGTCTCAATCAACAAGATAATAACATGCTCTAGATAGAAAATAACCTCACAAACACTCAAATCTCACAAGTGTTTAGGTGTAACTGTATCACTCAAGTTCAATCAAATGCACATATGCTACCATAAGCTTGTTTGTCCACCAAAATCTCTAGACTTCGTGCTTGTATAAATCAAAAGGTCTTTGTCAAGGGTTGTAACGAGGCTTAGGTGAGGGGTAGGAAAATAAAAAGGCTGCAATTGGCTAAACTTGACAACTAATAGAGCATAATGTTCATATACACTTGAAACACTCAACATGAAACTAACATTGAGATATCATCCCACATACAAATATAAAACCCGTAAATTTCACATTGTAAGAACCAATGAACATACACTCTCTTTTCTTTCTTTTTTTTCTTAGAGAGATTTTTTTTTCAGTTTTTTTTTCAATTTCCCTTTTTTTTCAATTTTTTCTTTTCTTTTTGACCTTGGTGATTTTATTTGAAATATCACCGACAAGAAGTAGCCAAACCAATTATATCCCACCAAAATTCATACATTAACAAAGATATCCCCACACTCAATGTTTTACCAATCCCAAGTATATATCACAATGCTATACTAGTCAATTAAGACAAGAACAAACAAATAAGCTCAAGATTTAGATGGTGATATACGAAGAAAAAGGATATAGGCTCAAGGGGGCTCACTAAGGATTATTTTTCAGGGTACTGTTTGGGACAATACGGTTAATCCTAGTGCCTTTATCATTTTTACACAATACACGATATCAATATACGCACGACCTGGTTTAAAGCAAGTTCTAGAGCAACATGTACACTGACAAATAACTCACCACAAACAAATAGATTGATATAAAAGTGCATCAATCCTGAATTAAGGCTCAAAATCTCAAAGGTGATAGCATGCTAAACTCATCAAAATTGACAATGACGTACATTCAAGTTTTG
This sequence comes from Heracleum sosnowskyi, assembly GCA_030848705.1. Taxonomy (NCBI): domain Eukaryota; kingdom Viridiplantae; phylum Streptophyta; class Magnoliopsida; order Apiales; family Apiaceae; genus Heracleum; species Heracleum sosnowskyi. The sequence continues at coordinate 110,196,601 of CM061243.1, read as the reverse complement.
AAATTTCGCAAGCACATACAAGACATCATCATGTATAAGGTATTTTACGCCAAGGATACAAATACATGACACTCGCAAAATAAGTCTACATGGTGTGTACTTATCCTTATTTACACGCTATATTGACAAGGCAATCATTTTTTAAGATTTTTAATTTTTTTTGTGTTTTTCTATTTATTTTAATATCCTAAAAAAATCTAACAAATTAAAAAGAAAAGAAATCCTAATTTTTTTTAATGTTTTTTTATATTGGAAACCCCTCCCCACACTTAAGCAGTTCATTGTCCCAATGAATAATAATAATAAATATACATTAAACTAACAAGATTCTAAAAAAAATACAAAAATAAAAATAAATAAAAAATATATACATACAAAGAAAGGTTCAAAGTACTCCCCTAATGCTGCATAAAGTGCCCATTGAATATTATTATTGAAGCTTGCTCCTCCCTCCTCTTTATTGAGATGCGATTCCACACCATAGTGTAAAATTCCGCAAGGCATCTCTCAACGACCATTTAATAATCTTTTTCGGAGCCACGTCTTTGACAACAAAATTCGGCTTCCTATGCTCATGAAACGTGCTTGTGACATTATCCTCACACCAAAATTGTGTGCCAGAAGAATAGATAATATCCCGAATATTTGAAATCATCAATTCACTACTTGACTTCGGCTTTTGTAGAACCTCTAAAAATAATTCTTTATCAGGAGCTAAATCTGCTGAGATAATGATGGATGAAGTCGGATATGTCAACCTTCCCCGTTGCTCAAGAGAACCCATTACAATGTCCAAAGGGCACACAATATCACGAAAATTTAAAATCGGCCATCTAATACATATCTTGCTCTTCTGTAGAACCTCGAGTAAAATTTCTTTCTTGTCCGGAGGTAACTCTGCTGAGATAATAATAGAACATATTGGGGATGAGCTCGAATAAACTTCTTGAGAATGAGAGGACACCAACTTCAGTTCCAAATCAGGTGGTTCTTTAACAGATGCGTTTGGAGGTTTGCCTTTTGCAGATAGCACTTCCAATGACTCGAAACAATGCACTGTCTTTGTATCTTGTGAATTAACCTCCAACAAAGTTAGATTATCATCTTCATTATTTTCATGTTCAAAATCTAGAATCATGGGCTGCTCCAAAGAATCTTCATAAGAATTTTGCTCTAGTTTATCAGAAACTAGAACATCCTTTACAGATATTGTTGAAGAGTCCTCTACATATCCTTCATGGTCAGATGTTGTTTGAGAGACCTCCACCTTTTTTTCGCTTTCAGAAAACACACCTTCAGAATGCTCTGTCTGAACTTCTTCACAATTTTCAGTATCACATAATAGAGAACCTGGTGTTTGATTTCTCATCTCATCAACTAGATCCCCAACTTGATTCCCTAAGTTCCTCAACGAATCTGTTTGACTTTGGATAACATCAAAGTTTTCTATAGCCTTCTTCAACAAAGATTTTAGAGAACTATATTCATCTTCTTGTTCAGGCTCTTGCTGTTGAGGTTGCTGAAAATATGAATAATTAGAGTCCATTAATGAAGTTCCAAGATAAGCTCCTTCATTGCCCCACCAATTTTGATTACCAGCAAAACAAATAGAGTCTGGATTGGAAGGACAATAGTCATAGGTATGAGCACCGCAACAATAAACACACGAAACTCTACCAGCTTGGCTTCGTGGTGGACACACTGGTTGCCACATTGGACGATTCATCCCCATGCTCAAATTCTTCACCATCTCTGACACTGAAGATAATCTAGCCTGCAAGGAAAGAAATTCTTGGTCTCGAGCAGCACACTCTTCCTCATAGACCATATCCATCGCTTGTGGAAAATACATAACTCTATGTTGTTGACCTGACAAACAACTAGAATTATCCACGTTAGCACACAAAAACAAACCAAACTGCAAGATAATTAATTTTGTAATAAACACTATAACAGTCCCCGGCAGCGGCGCCAATAAGATAATTAATTTAATCTATGAATTAATTCCTTCAGAATTAATTCATATATTAAATTAATCAATCTAGATCTTAAGTAATTTAATGTATAAATTAATTCTCCAGAATTAATTTATTTATGAAATTATTTGAGTCATTTATTTAATTTATTTAATCAGTGAATTAATTCTAAATGAATTAATTCATTTGTTAAATCAATTAAAAGTAGAATTCATTAAAACAGATTTATCCTAATTCTATTTAGTACTAGTAGTACTATCTGATTTATACTAGTAGTACTATCAAGGTTAGTACTACCGATAGTACTACTAATACAAATTGATAGTACTACCGATAGTACTACCAGTTATATTGGTTAGTACTATTAGTATTAAATCAAATGAATTATTGGCGCGTGCGTTTGTTTTGTGTCAGTTGTTTAAATACTTTGTATTTGAACAATTGGTCACTACAGACATTACAATTCAAGACAGAAAAGAAAGAACAGCTTCTCATTTACTCTCTTCTGCCATTAACACGAAGCCAACTGCAAAGCTCAAATTAATTCTTGTAATAAATTCTAGCCATCAAAGTTATATCCAATCAACTAGAATTCAATTACTTGTACTACTTTGACAATGTTGCCCAGTAAATAACAATTGTAGAAGGGGGGTTGAATACAATTGTATAAGATTCTCGACTTTATATAACACAAATATGAAAGATCAATAACAATAACAATAACAGCTTTATTAACTTTGATATAAAACTGTTACAAACTCTCTTAAGAAATTCTGATGTTCTTAAGAGGTGCTAGCTTACAAAAACTCTCTCAAGAAATTCTGTTCTTAAGAGCTTCTCTCCGATTATGTTCTCTCTCTCTGATCAGTACATAAATCGAAACCAAAACTGTGTTTATATAGCGCACACAGCTTCTCTATCAATAAAAAGATAAGTCCTAATCATAATAAAGATAGAAACATATCTTTAATCGATAGCTGCATTCTACAAACCAGGAACAAACTTCCATGTTTATCTAGACTCCAAATATAACTCGAAGTAGGAATCCTGATCAGCTTCAAGTCCTGATGATCAAACCTGATCATAGTCTGAGTAGGAATCCTGATGATCAATAAGATACTGACGCTTGATCAAATACTGATGACCATGCAATACTGATGACGTCAGCAATCCTGATCAGTTGAGTCTAGCTTCTGACGATCATTGAATTCTGATCTAACAATCTCCCCCAATCTCATACTTTGTGAAATAAAGTATAGATTCCAAATATTCAATGATGTCAAAAACATGTATCAAAATGTACAAGTATCTTCAGAAACAACTTATCTGTTTAAGCTTTTTGATAGAACAGATTCATCTTCAAGAAGTTGGATAATAAACTTTCTTCTTTTTCTTCAAGAATTTGAATCAGTCTTTCCTTAAGATTTCTGAGTTCTTCATCTTCCTCATTAATCTGGTAGATAGCTGCTCTGAGATTCTGTATGGAGTTTCTCTGTAGACTGTGCTCTTCAAGCAAAAGATAAGCAATTTCCTTCCCATCAGGATTGAGAAAAAGATGAGTCATGCCAAAATTTACTTCTTTAACAGCAGTACCCCTTTGCATTTCCACATCCTGACCTCTTTAATTTAAGTACATGGGAGTATAATTACCATAGAAATTACTGTTTCCATCCAGTCTTCTTCTTATAGTTGACAAAATCATGTCACTCCATTCTTTGTACACTTGGTTCTTCCATCTTAACAGATAGTGAACATATTTCAGTTCCTGTGTAGTTTTCATCAGCAGATCTTGAATAGATAGAATCTTCACACTACCATCTTTCATGAAGTACAGAAGCTTTTCTTTCTTTTCAAAACCATCATGACAATCTATAACTATATCAACAGATAATAAATTGTTCAGGTTTTCAGAAGTTAAAGTACCTCCAATTTCTGTCAAGGAGTAAGGATCAACATATGACATATTCAGATATTCACCATCTCTGTGTCCAATACCTCCTCTTGAATTACTTGACAATTGCTTCAGATTTGAAAACATCTTTAACCAGAGTGCTTTTGATCTAACCATATCAGACAAATCAACAACACTTGAAGCGCTTGTAATAATTCCACCAGACTGAAAATTGATAGGTGTATCACAACTTAATGTGCTAATATGTTTCCACTTCTTGTCCTTTTCCTTTTCAAAGGTGTAGCTTCTTTCAAGTAAAGATTCTTGTCTGCTTGAGTTCCTCCATTTTCTTCTATTTGAAAGTTTAAGCCTTTGTAGATAGAGATTGAAATCGTCATTTGTTCTTCTTGTAATATCTCTTCTTCTGGCTTCTTCTTCTTCATCTACTTCTTTGTTGTGACAATCAACAACAGTAGATAAGATTATCAAATCAACCTCTTGCAGAATTTCAGATTCGTCAGGATCTTGAATATTGTCAGGATTAGAATCTTCAATTTGATTTGTATTGCTGAGAGTTGATTTACTTGATTTTCTTCTCAATTCAGGTTCTTCTTCAACAATTCCATCATCACCAAAAGTAGATCTGTCAGGAACTACTAGAGTTTGAATAGGTTCAGGAATTTCTTCAATTCTTAACCCTCTAGACCTTGTCTGTCTAGGTACTGTTTGAGTTGAAGAACCTCTTTTACTTCTTCTAGCACCTCTCCTACCTCTGCTTCCTCTACCTCTAGCAGGAGCAGTATAGCTTTCCATTGTCTCTCTTTGTAGTCTCAAGAATTCTTCATGTGAGAGATCTGGATATTCTTCACTTGCTGTAGAGAGTGCTTTTCTTGCATATAATTGTTGAACTCTTTTATCAGTGTGATATAGAGTAACAATTCTGCCGTCTTTTGTAGAAAACTTCTGGAATAAATTTGATGCATCTTCAGGATTATCAATAATCACATCTTCATCACCTTCAGGAATTGTAGCAAGAATTTGTCCATGACCAGGTGTCAGGATTTGATCTTCCGTCAGGATCTGAGATTGCACCAATGTTCTTACTGTCTTAACTCCAGAATCAGAAACATGAGTTGACTGTGTTGTTTGACTTTGAGAAGTTTGGATTGTCTTCATAACAACAGCATCAGAGGTTTCTCCTTGTATCGCTTTGTCACCACCATCATCTCCAGTATCATCATCATTATTTCTTAATACTAGATCAGGTGTACATTTTGTCTGAATAACCTTCTCCCCCTTTTTGACATCAGGATTTGACAATAATTGCAAAATTAAGGAAAGAGAGGCTTGAATTTCAGTTACCTTAGTATCCAGAGAATCAATTCTTTGATTGATTGAGGTTTGTTCTGAAACAACAGATTTCACTTGGGATTCCACTACCCTTAGTTGAAAAGTAGTAGGCACCTTTGTAAAATTATTAAAGATATCAGTCCTCACTTTTTCAGTTGAACCCTTGATAGAATCAATCTCACTTTTCAGGCTTTTGGATAACAGAGTTGTAGCCTTCAGATGATTCTTCAAGTCTTGATTCTCTATAGACTTCACTGCATTATAGGCATGTTCAATAGCAGAAGAAAAACTGATAGATTCATCAGATTGGTGCCATGAATTGTTCCATTCATTCTGTCTAAATGCCTCTGCAGGATCAAAGGAAGGAATAGAAAAATCTTGTCTCTGATCTTTCCCAGTGAAAGCTTTGCCAGCCATATATGTACTTGATGAACCAAAATTAGTTCCAAGACTAATCTTGAGTGCTGTAGCAAGCTGTTCCTTCTCTTTTCTATTCTCATTATCATCATCACTATCATCATCAGAATTATCATCATCAGAACCATGAGATATGTCAGGAGCAGGAATTGCAATACCTTTCAGTTTATCCCGAGATTCTGAGATAGGATGATCTATTGGTCTTGAACGAAGTGGCTGTATCAAAATAGGCTCAGTATCAGGAGCACCACTAACGTCAGGATGAACATCGTCAGGATTTGATATACGTGCATCAGTATTTGCTACCAATGGTTCTTGTGGAGCTTGAGGTTCAGAAGCTGCTTCAACACTTTGAGCTAAAGGTTCTTGTGTGCTTCCCTCATTGACAATGTTCTCGACCAATCTTTCAACAGAAGCTGTAGCTTTGCCTGCATCTTCACTTTGAGAAGATGGTTCTTGTGTAGCTGGAATGTTGATGTCTTCATTCTCCCTTTGAGAAAATGGTTCTTGTGTGACCATTCCACTAGCTAAGCCTTCACCCAAACTTTGATTGAGTGGTTCTTGTGTGGCAGGATCAACAGTAGCTGCTGAATTACTCTGAAATTCAGGTTCTTGTGGGCTTGATCCTTTCAGCTTCTTCTGTCTCTGATAGACTAACTCTTCTGCATTCCTCTTTTTCTTTGATGTGGGTGTAAGACCAACCAAGGAAGCAGTTGTAGATACCTTCTCCCAAGAATGTCCTCGAATCTGAGATGGAGAGGCTGGAGAGTCTGATATAGAGACAACTTTTGTTGTTGCATCAGGAATACTAACATCAGGATTTGATGTCTGAATATCAGTATCCTTCATTTGCACTGTCAAAGGAATATGATACCTGCTCTTTGATAAGTTCCTTGTCTTTTGTGGTTTTGATGAAGGTACCACAGCTTTAGTAGCAGTATCAGCAACTTCCTTGTTCACATTCATCACAGAGGATATAGGTAAGTCATCCTCTGAATCACTTTCATCAATCAACCTTAACTTCCTTTTCACAGGAACATTCTTAACAACCTTATCAGCTTTCTTGACCAGGACCCCTTGTACACCCCCTTGTATCTTCTTTTTAGTGAGTGGTGTAGAGGAAAAATCCTTTGAACCTGATTGCCTTCCAGACACATCAGTTCTAGCTGATTTCTTTGATTTTACAACTAAAGTCTTTTGAGAGACAGTAGAGGTGGTTGTTAACTGTTTAGACTGTTTAGGTTGCATGCTTGTGTCAGGAACAAGGTGGGTTGGTCCTTGTACCATAGCATTAGAAAGTAGTCCATAATGAGTAGGCATTTTCTGATGTAAGAAAAACCTAACCTCATCAGGAATAAAAGCATTTCCTATAAAACCATTTGCCTTATCACTGTTGACTAAGGACTTAATATTATTCTCAGTAATTCTACAGATTGGTAGAACTACATCATCCTCAAAAACAACATTAGGACATAAGTGATTAAATATCAACTGTAAAAATCTAAGAAAACAGACAGAACCCAACTTATCTGATTTCCTATCACTTAAAGCTTTTAAGATAAAAGACCCATAATCAAACACTGTAGAATGGATAAGAGAGTACCCAATTTTAAGAGATCCTGATGGAAGAGCATCAAAATTTGATGTCTTGTTCAGGAAACAGCGGCTGATTGTATCAAAGAAGAAATTCCATTCCTTCTTAAGCTTTGTCCTAAAGAGATTTCCATATCTCTTTACTTCTCCATTGTAGCCCAGTTTCTTGACAAACTCAAATAGAGCAGAGTCTGGAATCACCCTAGGAACTTTTTCACCCAGAATAGGCAAATGCAGTGCCTCTTCTATAACAGCAGGGGTGACATGATGAGTGACCCCATTTGATTCGAACTGCATCAGAATGGTTCCTGTAGAACTTTGTCCAAAAACAACTGTGTTCCAAACCTGTACATCAGAATTGACCAGTTGACTTCCTGTCAGGATTCCATCCTATCAGGATTTGATCAAAGATAACATACCTTTCTGAATAACCATCAGGATTTGACAGTTATCAGGATTTCCTCTCTGTAGCTTTTCCTCAGAAATTCTCAAAATTCATCATTCCAAGTTCATTCACCAACTTATTGAAAGTAGCTTCAGGTAGTGGCTTGGTGAATATATCAGCTAGTTGTTGATCAGTAGGAACAAAGTGAAGTTCAATTGTTCCTTCCAGAACCTGTTCTCTTATAAAGTGATATCTGATACTTATGTGTTTAGTAAGAGAATGCTGAACTGGATTTCCTGTCATTGCAATAGCACTTTGGTTATCACAATAAATAGGGATTTGTGAGTATGACAGGCCATAATCTAACAACTGATTTCTCATCCACATTATCTGAGCACAACAACTTCCTGCAGCAATGTACTCAGCTTCTGCAGTTGAAGTGGAAATTGATTTCTGCTTTTTACTGAACCATGAAACTAGTCTTCCACCCAAAAACTGACAACTTCCTGAAGTACTTTTCCTGTCTATTTTGCATCCTGCAAAATCAGCATCTGAATAACCACATAACCCAAAATCTGATTCCCTTGCATACCAAAGGCCAAGTGAAGGAGTGCCTTTGAGATATCTGAAAATTCTTTTGACTGCAATCAGATGTGGTTCTCTTGGTTTTGCTTGAAATCTTGCACATAGACAGGTTGCAAACATGATATCTGGTCTACTGGCAGTGAGATACAATAAAGAGCCAATCATTCCTCTGTAGTGAGTTACATCTACCTCTTCACCTTGATCAGGATCAAGTGTGGTAGCTGTAGCTATGGGAGTTGAAGCAGGAGTACTGTCTTGCATGTTAAACCTTGTCAGTAAGTTCCTTGTGTATTTAGACTGATTAATAAAAATCCCTTCATCAGTCTGTTTAACTTGAAGACCCAGAAAGTAACTCATTTCTCCCATCATGCTCATTTGATATCTTGACTGCATAAGCTTGGAAAACTTTTCACACAGCTTATTGTTTGTTGACCCAAAAATGATATCATCAACATAAATCTGAACTAACAGCAACTCCTTACCATGATTCAAATAAAATAGAGTTTTATCAATTGCACCTCTTTTGAATCCACTTTCCAGTAAGAATTGAGCTAAGGTTTCATACCATGCTCTTGGAGCTTGCTTTAGTCCATAAAGTGCCTTATCCAGTCTGTAGACATGATCTGGATATTTAGGATCAATGAAACCAGGAGGTTGTTCAACATAAACTTCTTCCTCCAGTTCACCATTTAAGAAAGCACTTTTAACATCCATCTGGAAAACCTTGAATTTCTTATGTGCTGCATAAGCAAGAAATATCCTGATGGCTTCTAGTCTTGCAACAGGAGCAAAAGTTTCATCATAGTCAATTCCCTCTTGTTGGGAATACCCCTTTGCAACTAGCCTTGCTTTATTTCTGATAATGACTCCATCAGAATCAGTCTTGTTCTTGAAAATCCACTTTGTACCAACTATTGATCTATTCTTTGGTCTTGGTACCAGTTTCCAGACTTCATTCCTTTCAAATTCATTCAGTTCTTCTTGCATTGCAGTAACCCAATCAGCATCTTTAAGTGCATCTTCAACTTTCTTAGGCTCCTCCTTGGATAGAAAGTTATTATATAAACATTCATTCTGAGTTGCACTTCTTGTTTGAACACCTGCATCAGGATCTCCAATTATCAAATCAGGAGTATGATCTTTTGTCCATTTCCTTGCTGGTGTCAAATTGTTTCTTGAAATAGATGCTCCCCCTGGATTGGTGTTATCTTGATTGAAAGAATTTGATTGATTTGAAGCTCTCCCTGAATTATTGCTATGCCCTCCTGATGTGTTATCAGGATCTTCACTTGAATCAGTATCTGAAGAATTCTGTCCTGATGATTGAGTTGACTCTGAACTTGTAGTTGAATGCCGTTGCTCCCCCTCAACATTAGCACTACTAGTTGTATCACTGTTGTTTGCATCATCAGTAGTAGCACCATCAGTACCTGGTGAGTCATCAGGATTTGGTGACCCGTCAGTACTGGATGAATGGACAGTTTCTGATTCACTTTCTTCAGGTTCCTTGGAAGCTTCATTTTCAAATAACAATCTATCATGCGAGTCTTCAATGATTCCAGTTATCTTCTTGTCATCAAAAGATACATGTATTGACTCCATGACAGTTCTTGTTCTCAAATTAAAAACTCTGAAGGCTCTTGATGTAGGATAACCTATAAATATTCCTTCATCAGCCTTTGTTTCAAATTTCCCTAGCTGTTCAGGATGAGTTCTGAGAACAAAACATTTACAGCCAAACACATGCAAATGCTTCAGACTTGGCTTCTTCTCTTTGAGAGACTGATAAGGAGTGACACCATGCCTGTTTATCAATGTAAGATTTTGTGTATAGCATGCTGTGTTGACTGCTTCTGCCCAGAAATATGTAGGTAATTTAGCTTCTTCCAACATAGTTCTGCCAGCTTCAATAAGAGTTCTATTCTTCCTTTCTACTACTCCATTTTGCTGAGGTGTGCCAGGAGCAGAGAATTGTTGAATGATTCCTTTGTATTTGCAGAACTCTTCCATCTTTGAATTCTTAAATTCAGTACCATTATCACTTCTCAGAATCTTGACTTTGTACTTTGTGGTTGTCTCAATCATCCTCACATGATCCAACAGAACTTCAGGAGTTTCATCTTTTCTATGCAGAAAATACACCCAGGTGAATCTAGAATATTCATCAACAATTACAAGAGTGTACCTTTTCTTACTGATGGACATGATGTTGACTGGACCAAACAGATCAAGATGTAGCATGTGATATGGTTCTTCAATAGAGGATTCTGATTTACTCTGGAATGATGTCCTTCTTTGTTTTGCTTTTTGGCATGCATCACAGAGTCCATCAGGTGTATATAAAACATTAGGTAATCCTCTTACTAACTCTTTCTTAACCAACTCATTGATGTTGCTGAAGTTGAGATGAGAAAGCTTCTTGTGCCAATTCCAACTTTCATCTACTGAAGCTTTACTGATGAAACATGTAGGGGAGCCATCAGTATCTGAGAGAATGTTGGCTTCATATATGTTACCATGCCTGTAGCCAGTTAGTGCTATCTTCCCTGTTGCTTTACTGACTACTTCACAATGTGTGGAATAGAAATTGACATGATAACCTCTGTCAGTGATTTGACTAATACTCAACAAGTTGTGTTTTAGTCCTTTCACTAGAGCTACTTTTTCAATGATGACATTTCCAATGATTATATTGCCATATCCCAAGGTTTGTCCAATGTTGCCATCTCCATAAGACACAGTTGGGCCAGCTTTTTCCTCATATTCTGATAACAGGGCTTTGTTTCCAGTCATGTGCACAGAACATCCACTATCCATGACTAACACATTTTTCTTTTTACCCTGCATCAGAATAGAAACACACTAGTTAGAACACTTAGGAACCCATACATGTTGGGTTCCTTTCTCATGCAATTTATTAATTTTAACAGCAGAAGACTTTTTGACTTTAGCAGTCCTGACAGGATTTACTCCATCAGGATTTGCTTTGTCAGTATCAGTATTAACAAAAGCATGCTTCACTATGACATTTTCAGTTCTATCAGACTTTGTACTACTTTCAAACTTAGGCAATGGATCATAAAAGTTATAGTACAAATCATGATACTCTTTACATGTATAAATAGAATGCCATAGACTACCACAATGAAAACAGGAATTCTGTGGTTTGTAAAATACTGATCTATTCCTAACATCAGACTTAGGAATTTCAGCAATTTTCTTCTTACTCTTTTTACAATCAATAGCAAGATGATTAGAGTTACCACAGTTAAAGCAACACTTTCTAGGTGCATTTGGGATATATTTATAACCATTCTCTTTATTGATCCCAACTTTACCATTCCTGTTTCTCTTAACAGTAGCTTCCTTTTTCTTATCTGTAACCTCACAGATTTTATCTTTAAGCTGTTTCTGAGACAATAGACCTACATTCTTAGTGACTTTGTTCATGACAGGTTTAGACTTTATAATTTTAATTCCTTGAGTAGAAGAAGATCCCTTTTCAAAAGTAGAATTGGAATCCTTACCAAAAACAAAATTAACAGGTGTAATCTTAGATTTGGTTGAGTCTATAACATGTCTATAGGTCTTTGGACTGACTGTCTCATCAATGACAATTTTCTCTGCTAATTTCTTATCTTCATCTGACTTATATCCTAGACACTCTTTCCAATTCTTAGAGGTATTAATCTCATGAAATTTCCTACCAGAGTCTGTCCAGGTTCTGATTTTCTCATTAGCAAATTCAAGTTCTTTTTCAAGGGAAGTACATTTAGATGTCATCTCTAAGTGCATGTGCTTAACATTATCACATTCTTTTTGTACTTCTTGCATACGAGAAAATTCAGCTTCTAATATCTCATTCCTCTTTCTAAGGTCAGACATCTCAGATAAGATTCTAGTATTCTCAGCAGTTTGACTTCTAAAGCTAATATGTAATGACTTTAGAAAACGTCTTAACTCAGAAGCATTATCAGTATCAAAATCAAAGATAGTATTTAGTACCTTATCATCAGGAGCAGCAGATACATCAGCATTGGCCATTAACGCATAGTTGACTACCTCAGTATCAGATTCTGAGGAAGAGTCCATCCAATCCTTGCTTGATGTGATGAGTGCCTTTGTCTTGTTGCATTCAGAAGCAAAGTGACCCATACCATTACACTTGTAGCATCTAACCTTTGACTTGTCAAATTTGCTACCTTTGCTGTCCTTCTTGATATACTTGTCTTTGTCTGCTTTGAAGGTCTTTTTCTGAACGTTGCCTTGTCTTCTATTCTTCCTGAACTTCATCCTTCTGAAGTTTCTGACAATCATAGCAACCATCTCTTCCATGTCTGAATCAGAAGATTCATCACCAGTATTGGCATCAGGATTGCCATCAGTATCTGATGAAGAGTCGTCAGGATCTGACTCAGCTACTCTTGCTTTCCTTCTAGTGACCTCCATAGCTTTCCCTTTTGATTTTGCTTCTACATTCAAAGCAATTGACTTTGCCTTGCTGCTTTTCTTGTTCTTCCTCTGTTGAACTTCAAGATCATGAGTTCTTAGCATCCCATAGATCTCATCAAGAGACACAGTGTTCAGATCATACTGGTGTCTAATGATTGAGGTCTGAGTATCCCATTCTTCAGGTAAAGCTCTAAGAAATTTGGTGTTTGAATCTTCAGTTTCATATACTTTGTCAACTAAGGATAAGCTGTTCAATAGTGTCAGAAATCTATCATATAGATCAGTCAGGCTCTCTTCAGGTCTTGCATCGAATTGTTCATATTCTTGAATCAAAAGAGCCCTTCTGTTTTTCTTAACAGATGCAGATCCCTGGCACTGAGTTTCCAAAGTATCCCAGATTTCTTTTGAAGACTTGCATGCAATCACTCTGTTTGACATAACAGCATCAAGGCTATTATGCAAGATATTCTTTATCTTTGGTTCCCTGAGTACATGAGCTTTTTCTTCTGGAGTCCATTCAGCTTTAGCTTTGACCACATAATGTTCTGGTACAGTATCTGTTCGTTCTACGAACTTTGTTGGTATATATGGTCCATCACGAATCCTGTCCAAGTAGTCAGGATCCATAGCCTCCAGGTACATCAGCATCTTTACCCTCCATGTGGGATATTCTGATATCTTCAAGATGGGAATCTTCATGCTTTCATACTTGGTTGTCGACATCTTTAGATCGTATCTGATTCAGAATTAAATCAGTTTGCTCTGATACCAATTGTTGCCCAGTAAATAACAATTGTAGAAGGGGGGTTGAATACAATTGTATAAGATTCTCGACTTTATATAACACAAATATGAAAGATCAATAACAATAACAATAACAGCTTTATTAACTTTGATATAAAACTGTTACAAACTCTCTTAAGAAATTCTGATGTTCTTAAGAGCTGCTAGATTACAAAAACTCTCTCAAGAAATTCTGTTCTTAAGAGCTTCTCTCCGATTATGTTCTCTCTCTCTGATCAGTACATAAATCGAAACCAAAACTGTGTTTATATAGCGCACACAGCTTCTCTATCAATAACAAGATAAGTCCTAATCATAATAAAGATAGAAACATATCTTTAATCGATAGCTGCATTCTACAAACCAGGAACAAACTTCCATGTTTATCTAGACTCCAAATATAACTCGAAGTAGGAATCCTGATCAGCTTCAAGTCCTGATGATCAAACCTGATCATAGTCTGAGTAGGAATCCTGATGATCAATAAGATACTGACGCTTGATCAAATACTGATGACCATGCAATACTGATGACGTCAGCAATCCTGATCAGTTGAGTCTAGCTTCTGACGATCATTGAATTCTGATCTAACAGACAATCTAGCGGATCATAATCCCTAGAATTACTATCGAACTACTTTTTAGTATTCGATCCTTTTATTACAAATATAGATAAATTCATGTCGAATTTATTCTAGATTTGTTTTAACAAGTACCTTGTAATCTGTACACAGAATTGTAACACCCTTCAAGTTCAATAGAGTTTTATTTAACTTGAATCTTGTTTCATTTTATTCCGCAGATAATTTGTTATTGAAATTGTTTAATCTTCTATCAATACAAATTCGATTAAACGATACTGTTTGTATTCAACCCCCCTTCTACAAACATATCAGGACCTAACATTTACTAAAAGATATAATTTTTTCTCATAAAAATTAGAGCAATAACTATCTAAAAGTTAAAAAATAATGATAAAATTTGTTTTTGAAGACATGATGAATTCTCCACTTTCGAGTTACCTTGTATATACAGGTGTATCAACTTTTAACTATAAATCCAAAACTAATAATGTACACACATAAACATATAAATCAATTCACAACTGAATGTACATGAAAATTACCTTGCTCGGTCTATTATTTTAATTGATTAACTGATGAATCTCCCTCCTTATTAATCCATGTCTTAACTCAATCAACAGTAATATCAAATAACTTGTCTTGTCAAAGATTTTAATATGATCCTGCATTAGGATACAAACAAACGTAATAAGATAAATAACATAAAGGAAAAAGTCACATATACTCATGTACTCATATACACACTTTTAACATGAACAAACAAAAAAGTAAAGAAGAACAATGTTGACAACAAAAATTGCAGTAGACAATTAAAAGAGTTTAGGTGTATATTTATACTATTAATTAGCTGCTTGTACGAAAGTATTAAAGGTAATTAATTATTTACCAAGTAATTACTTAATTTCTTATACAAAACCGATATAATTTCTTAACATTTATTTACCAATATGTTCTTGTATTTTCTATTATATTACATTAAAAAAGAAAGTTTAGGAGAGCAGAATGTTAAGATGATAATTTCATTTGAAAATAAATATTATGAGAATATCTAGATAATAATAAAGGGAAGTTCAAAATAAGGTAAAGTAATACACTTTTTTTAATTTAGATATTTGAAGGCAAAAATATTATAATTGAATATTTAGTTTCCTCCATTTGTAATATTTAGTTTCCTCCATTAGTAAAGATCTATTGTATATTTACTTTCTCCATTAGTAGAGATTTTAAATGCAAAAATATTATATTTACTTTCCTCTATTAGTAGAGATTTTAAATGCAAGAATATTGAAATTGTATATTTTGTTTTCTTCATTATTAAATATTTAAAAGGTAGTTGATTTTTTTTCTAGTTTTTTGTATTAATTACTTAATTTCTTATGCAAGACCGATCTAATTTATTAACTTCTTATTTACCAAAACGTTCTTGTATTTTCTATTATATTACATTAAAAAAGAAAGTTTAGGAGAGCAGTATGTTAAGATAGTAATTTCATTAAAAAAATATTATGAGAATATTTAGATAATAATAGAGGAAAGTTCAAAATAATGTAAGGTAATACACTGTTTTGGTAATTTAGATATTTTGAAGGCAATAATATTATAATTGAATATTTAGTTTCTTCCATTAGTGATATTTAGTTTCCTCATTAGTAAAGATCTATTGTATATTTACTTTCTCCATTAGTAGGGATTTTAAATACAAAAGTATTATATGTTTCCTCTATTAGTAAGCATTTAAAAGGTAATTGAGATTTTTTCGAATTTTTAATATTATTAATTCAAAAAATTGAGAAAATTAGAAAAATAGATTCAAAAAATTGAGAAAATTAGAAAAATAGAACGAAGCGATCTGAGAGCGCCACCAAGTAATTAGCTGTTTGTACAAAAGTATTAAATGTAATTAATTATTTACCAAGTAATTAATTAATTTCTTATGCAAGACCCATCTAATTTCTTAACTTCTTATTTACCAATATGTTCTTGTATTTTCTATTATATTACATTAAAAAGGAAAGTTTAGGAGAACAGAATTTTAAGATGGTAATTTCATTTGAAAAGAAATATTATGAGAATATCTAGATAATAATAAAGGAAAGTTCAAAATAATGTAAAGTAATACACTTTTTTTTTAATTTAGATATTTGAAGGCAATAATATTATAATTGAATATTTAGTTTCCTCCATTTGTAATATTTAGTTTCCTCCATTAGTAAAGATCTATTGTATATTTACTTTCTCAATTAGTAGAGATTTTAAATGCAAGAATATTGAAATTGTATATTTAGTTTCCTCCATTATTAAATATTTAAAAGGCAATTGAGATTTTTTCTAATCTTTGGTATTAATTACCTCATTTTTTATGCAAGACCGATCTAATTTCTTAACTTTTTATTTACCACAACGTTCCTGTATTTTCTATTATATCACATAAAAAAAAGAAAGTTTAAGAGAAGAGAATGTTAGGATGTTAATTTCATTTGAAAAGAAATATTATGAGAATATTTAGATAATAATAGAGGAAAATTTAAAATAATGTAAGGTAATACACTTTTTTTTTTTTAGAATTTAGATATTTTGAAGGCAAGAATATTATAATCGAATATTTAGTTTCCTCCATTAGTGATATTTAGTTTACTTCATTAGTAAAGATCTATTATATATTTATTTTCTCTATTAGTAGAGATTTTAAATGCAAGAATATTATATTTACTTTCCTCTATTAGTAGAGATTTTAAATGCAAGAATATTAAAATTGTATATTTAGTTTTCTCCATTATTAAATATTTAAAAGGCAATTGAGATTTGTTTCTAGTTTTTTGTATTAATTACTTAATTTCTTATGCAAGACCGATCTAATTTATTAACTTCTTATTTACCAAAACGTTCGTGTATTTTCTATTATATTACATAAAAAAAGAAAGTTTAGGAGAGCAGTTAAGATAGTAATTTCATTAAAAAAATATTATGAGAATATTTAGATAATAATAGAGGAAAGTTTAAAATAATGTAAGGTAATAAACCTTTTTGCTAATTTAGATATTTTGAAGGCAAGAATATTATAATTGAATATTTAGTTTGATATTTAGTTTCCTTCATTAGTAAAGATCTATTTTATATTTACTTTCTCCATTAGTAGTGATTTTAAATGCAAAAATATTATATGTTTCCTCTATTAGTATTGATTTAAAAGGTAGTTGAGATTTTTTCAAATTTTTAATATTATTAATTCAAAAAATTGAGAAAATTAGAAAAATAGAACGAAGCGATATGAGAGCGCCACCTCACTGCCCCGTCTTCTCCTTTATATAATAGTACTAGTTTACTAAGCCGCGCTTCGCAGTGGCCTTTTAATAATTTTTCTATTTTATTTTAAAAAATTTTGCAAAAAAATATTTTTAAATGGAATAAATAATTATAAATATTTTAAATATTGATTTATTTTATAAATAAATATTTTTAAATAAATGAAATAATGATACAATATATTATCGTAATTCTAACTGGATAAGCTAAAATGTTGTTCAAAACATGTCATGGTCGTGTTTTCATTTTATTTTTTTTATAACTCAGAATTTCATTAACAAAGAAAACGACAAAGCAACATACAATCCAGACCACTGAACAATCAAAGGACTCGAACCAGACTTAGGCTACCAGAGAGAAAACACCACTTAAAATACAAGATATAGAACAAAAATCAAGGCTACACGCCTACACCTGCTAAAAACCAAAGACGCTAACAACCCCAGCAACCAACACGAAACTCAACCCTGACCTACATGCTTACTTAGCAGAACTACCAAAATCTTTAGCATTAGACTCCACTTCTCGCATTTGAATAACTCCACCAGAAATCTTACCTTACGCTCATCTTCGGAGTTAGGAGAGGTTGCACCAACCCCGCTGCCATCTAACTCCACAGCTATATTCGAAGCTATATTCGATAAAATCCCAGATTTCTCAAACCCATCACCCATCGCAGATTCTTCCCTCAGATTCTTCCTTCTTTATTGGAGAACCAATTTTAATACCTTTTCCTTTCATGCTTTGATGATTTTGCAAAGGTCTTGATCAGTACCAAATAATTAATTAAAAAGATCTAAGGCCGAATCAATACCTATCAACATTAAAACTGAAAAAGATAAATAAAAGAAAAACCTTATGTGATAATCAAGCTTACAAAATTCTGTCTTGAAAAATTTTTAAACATCCAAAGAAAAGGTAACAAAGAATCAAAATAATGAATGAATTAAGATTATAAGTCGAAACCATTATTACAAGTATAATTATTCATAACTTCAACTCATCTTTATAGCCTCAGATCCACCTATAAACACATCGATCGGCATCACATCAAGATAACGAAAGCATAAGTTATTAATATTAAAAAACACAAAATTTTTAAAAATATAAAAAAAAATTAGAGCGAGGTAAGAGGCGCACTTCACAGTCCCCTATCTCCTTATTGATCCATGCTTTCGTTATTTATCCATGTCTTCACTCAATCAACACTAATTGTGGATAACTTCGTCTATATCATTAGAATACAAACTAAAGTAATAAGATAGAAAAAAAAATTAATATGTAGTATGCTCATGCAAATTTATACACTTCTAAGACAAATAAACAAAAAGCAAAGCGTACAAGAAAAAGTGTAGAACACAATTAACATAGTTTACATGTATATTTATACTATTAATTTGTATGAAAGTATTAAAGGTAATTAATTATTTACCTAGTGATTTCTTTATTTGGTATGCAAGACCGATATAAGTATAGAAATATCATATATACAAAAGTTTTGTATAAAAACGGCAAAGGTTATCTCCTTTGTATAAGTATAATTGATTGTATATTTATTTTTCACCATCAGTAAAAGATTTTAAAGACAACAATATTAAAATTGTATATTTAATTTTCTTCATCAGTAAAGATTTTAAAGACAATAATATTAAAAATTTATATTTAATTTCTTTCATTAGTAAAGATTTAAAAGACAATAAAGATATTTTCTAATAAAAAATTTAGGAGAATATAAAAAGTGTATATTTAGTTTCCTCCATTTGTAAAGATTTTAAATGCAAAAATATTAACATTGTATATTTAGTTTCCTCAATTAGTAAAGATTTTAAAGGCAATTGAGATATAATTAATTATTTACCAAGTAATTTTTTTATTTGGTATGCAAGACCGATATAAGTATGGAAATATCAAATATACGAAAGTTTTCTATAAAAACGGCAAGAGTTATCTCCTTTATATAAGTATAATTGATTGTATATTTAGTTTCCACCACCATTAAAGATTTTAAAGACAATAATATTAAAATTATATATTTAATTTCCTTCATTAGTAAAGATTTAAAACACAATTAATATATTTAAAAATTTAGGAGAATATAAAAAGTGTATATTTAGTTTCCTCCATTTGTAAAGATTTTAAATGCAAAAATATTAACATTGTATCTTTAGTTTCCTCAATTAGTAAAATTTTTAAAGGCAATTGAGATATAATAAATTATTTACCAAGTAAATTCTTTATTTGGTATGCAAGACCGATCTAAGTATGGAAATATCAGATATACGAAAATTTTGTATTAAAACGGCAAGAGTTATCTCCTTTGTATAAGTATAATTGATTGAATATTTAGTTTCCTTCATCAGTAAAGATTCTAAAGACAATAATATCAAAATAGTATATTTAATTTCCTTCATTAGTAAAGATTTTAAATGTAAAAATATTAACATTGTATATTTATTTTCCAAAATTAGTAAAGATTTTAAAGGCAATTGAGAGGCGAAACCTCATTGCCTCGTCTTCTACTTTATATTAAAAACATATTATTTCATTAAAAAAATATTATGAGAATATTTAGATAATAATAGAGGAAAGTTCAAAATAATGTAACGTAATACACTTTTTTTTCTAATTTAAATATTTTGAAGTCAAGAATATTATAATTGAATATTTAGTTTCTTCCATTAGTGATATTTAGTTTCCTACATTAGTAGAGATTTTAAATGCAAGAATATTATATGTTTCCTTTATTAGTAAGCATTTAAAAGGTAATTGAGATTTTTTTGAATTTTTTATATTATTAATTCAAAAAATTGAGAAAATTAGAAAAATAAAACGAAGCGATCTGAGAGCGCCACCTCACCGCCCCCGTCTTCTCCTTTATATAATAGTATTGATTTGATGCATGGAATCAAATTATCTTTATAAATATTCCAATAACACAAATCATCTCAATACATATTTGTTATTAATATGCAGGGACATTGATATGTAATAATGAAGAAGGGTATTATTATAAATTAACTAATATATGGGTTAAATTGTCATTTTATAATTTAAAGGACATAATTGTCATTTCAAATTTAATAAATTAGCACACGAAACTTACATTTGCTCTGTTATATATATATATATATATATATATATATATATATATATATAGTAGTTTGATGTAATGACAACTTTGTGTTTAATAATTTAATTAATTAAGAATTTGAGTAAAACGTTAGGATTTATGGGTGATAGTTATGAGACAGCTTAACTGGATATTTTATGTACTTAATTTTATTAAGTATGAACATACTGTCACAGCCAGAGTATGTCTATGTAACCGTTTTTTGTTTGCTGCAAATAAGATTCTAGTACATCTTGTTAGAAGTTCATTTATTTGTTCAAGCCTCAAGAAGTGCTCAAGATGAACAGCAAGGATAAATATTACTGTCACAGCATTGACAGTAAGGTTACTTGAAGACAGCATGTTGCAAGTCACGACAGTACATTCACTCTGACAGCAACATTGGCGGAAGCCCTCGGACAGCAACTTTATCTTAGCCTGCCAACAAGCTTGGAAATCCTGACAGCACCTTCTACGGGGATTTCTTACTGTCACCAAAAGCGCATTCCTGTGACAGCAAGCTCAGCCATCAGGATACTGTCATGAAGGGATAACGTTTGTATTGGGGAACAACCCAGTCAAACTTGTTACAGTTTGGATGTTCAAGAAACAGGCGTGTTGCAGTATCCCAACACTGTAACAGGTCTGCAAGACTACGACCGAAGCTTGAGAGATCACATGACAAAGCTCACCAATTCCAGAGTATGACAAATCTACATCTAATGAATTGTGTTAGCTTGAAATAGAATGTTTCTAGATTGCTTTGCTATGTACTAATAAGCTGTTTGTATAGCAATTTAGGAAAGAATCACAGGTAAGCAATTTGTAAGAAGCTGCCACATGAAAATGACAGCAGCTTCACAAGACCCGTGTTGATAGTGATAGGTTTAGCTTACTTAGTCTATCGCTCAATCCATTCTCTGTAATCACTCTCGAGAAACTGAAGCTCAAGAAAACAAATATTTTCTTGAGGTTGTAGCAACCCATTGCAAAATAAATAAAATATTTATTTTGTGAGAATTACTGGTGTGTCTACTTGTGTTTGCAATAGATAAACTGATAATCCTTAATCTTAGTTTTTGTTGTTGAAACATAGATTGAGATTTATCAGTATTGCATTCAACCCCCCCCCTTCTGCAATAGTCAAGGACCAACAACTGGTATTAGAGCATACAGATTGTTCTACAAATCTGAGATCATGACAAGTATGTAGAAGTCAAGTAGCATAAAGATTCCAGCTTTTGATAAGGAGAACTACAATGTATGGAAAAGAAAAATTATGTTGTTTATCAAACCTGCAAATACATTATACTTGGGTATCCTCCAGAATGGTCCCTTCGTACCACGAAAAGAAATTGAAGCCTCAACTGTGGATGGTGTTCTTGTTCCAGCATACTGGGTCAACAAATTACCTTCAGAGTTTCTGGAGCCAGAAAAAGAGAAGGTAGCCTTGGATGATTACTTGCAACTCATCCTACTGGATGCTCTCACTTTGGACAAAGCCATGTGTGGGAATGTCATTAGGTGCTCATCAGCCAAGGATATGTGGAACAAGATCGAGCTGCTATGTGAAGGAAGTGAAGAAGTGAAAGACAATCAGAGACAAATTCTTATCTCACAGTATGAAGCCTTCATGGCAAAGTCAGGAGAAGACCTAACAACAATGTTTGAGAGGGTTAGTAAACTGATGACTGAGTTACAGATTCATGGCAAGTACTATGATAGGAAGGAGCTAAATGTCAAGTTCTTACTCACACTTCCTGAGCATCTTGAGCACAAAGTCACTGCCATAAGAGAAGGAAGAAATCTAAACAATATTTCTCTTGAAACCTTATATGGTGTGCTTAAATCATATGAGCTAGAGTTTTTTCCAGAAAAGAGCTATTCTAGCTGGATCCAGAGGAAAGATGGCTAATATGTCAGGTGCTCTCGTGGCTCATGTGCCAAGAATCACTCAACCTAGTGAAGAAACTCAAATCACACAACCTGCTCCAGTACCTACTCTTAAGATTGAAGAGGTTGTGGATGATGAGGAAAAAGTTGTACTGCAGATAACTGATGTTGAAGATGAAGATTTCTACTCTCTAGAAGAAATGGAGAAGATGGATAATCCAACTATGGCTTACATGGCTAAGAAATTCAAGAACATAAGATTCAAGAGAAACAAGCCATTTAAGCCTCAAGGTCAAACATCAAGGTTCAGCAGAGGGAATTCTTCCAAGGTTGAAGGTGGTGCCACAAGAGGTGGGTACAAAACAGGGATGGTGGATAGATCCAAGTTCAGGTGTTACAACTGCAATGAGCTTGGTCATTTTGCCACTGAGTGCAGAAGACCAAAGCAAAATCAGAGGATGGATAAATGGTCAAGTGGACATTTCAAGAAAGGACAGGGAAAGGCCTATGTGGCAGAAGGAAAGTGCTGGGATGACTCTGATGATGAAGAGGAAGAGGAATATGTGAATCTAGCCCTCATGGCTAAGTCTGATGAGGCCACCTCTAGCTCTCCAAATCAGGTACCCTCACTTGTCTTACTTGATATGTCTAAAGATGAATACAAACAAACTGTTGAGGAATTGAGTGCAGAAATGTTCAATGTTCACACTAGTCTAACTGCAGCTAATGAAGAAATTGCTAGGTTAACTAAATTGAATGAAACACTCACTTCTGAAAACGATTTGCTTTTGTTGAAGACCAGTCGTTTAGAATCTTTAACACAGGAGAATGCCAAACTTAAAAATGAATTAGTCTGTGCTAAAGAGATTGAGGAGTTTCTAAGGAAAGAAATTAGTGAAAATGAATTCAAGATTAAAGCCTATAGAAACTCATCCAAACAACTTCAGGATTATCATGAGAAACACACAGAGGATCAGAAAGTAGGGATATGTTTTGAGTATGGTAAAAGACCTGGTAAGGAAATTGTTAGTCAGGATTGTTCAACTGATGCTTCTGTCAAACCTCATGTCCTCAAGAAGATCAACAAACCTATTTTTAAACCCTCTAAACTTGAGTTTGATGAGGAAGCCATGCTCATCAAGCAACAACTTGATGATGAGGATGAAAGTATTGACAGTACAACAGTTGATGGAAAAGATGCTATCACAATCCCCAAGACAGTAACTTCCACAAACAATCTGACAGAATGTTCTAAAGATGCTGTCAATAATGGCAAGACAGTAGCTTCCAAAGGTACTGACAAGAGAGTCTCAAAGACAGTGACTTCCAAACCTGCTATCATGATAGAAGGTGTGAAAGGTACTGTCAAGAAAGGCTCGACAGCAACTTCAGAACATCCTGTTGACACAATCACCTACAAGTCTAGAAACAAGAATGGTAAGTTAGGAAATGGCAATGCTAATGCTCCTAGAAAACTATGCAATAATTGTGGCTCTTCATATCACTTAACTCATGTTTGTAAGAAACCAAAGGAGGTCAAGAACAATGTTTCCATGATAGATGGTAACTTACACAGAACCCCCATTATGCATAGATCTATGGTAGTCTGCAATAATGTTGACTGTATGCCTTGTAAAGTGACTGCCATGAGTACTTGTTTCAACTTGCCTATTTCATCTACTGAACCATGTCTCTATATGCAAACTGTTGAGACTTCTGAGCCTACTGGAAACAGTAAGAAGGCTTCATCCACTAAGAAGAAGACCAAGTCTAATTCTAAAGATAAGTGGGTGATGAAATGAGTCCAACAGAAGATTCCTGATGTAATGATTAAAGTTGAAAATGCTGATTATGCTTGTGATACTGAAGTAACTGGACCCAACAAGGATTGGATACCATATGCCTCTTAAATACAATTTGTTTTGCAGGGTAAGAATAAAGAGCAAGTCATATGGATCATTGACAGTGGCTGCTCTAGACACATGACTGGTGATAAAGCCCTGCTATCACAATTTGTAGAGAAAGCTGGCCCAATCATAACCTTTGGAGACAACAAGAAGGGTTACACAGTGGGATATGGCTGTTTGGAAATTGGAAATGTTGTCATTAATGATATTGCACTTGTTGATGGATTGAAGCACAACCTGCTCAGTGTCAGCCAATTCAGTGACAGGGGATTCAAGGTTGACTTTGACATGATGGTGTGCAACATCTATCACAAGAATGTCACATTTGATGAAACCAAGTTTCTTGGACTGCATGAAGAAGGTCAAATGAAAATTCTTAGATTTGAGAATCAAGGATACTTGGAGGAAGAAGAAATTGTTGATGAAGAACCTACTTTCACTCAAACTGTTGAAACAGAAAAGGATGCTGCCATTGAAGTTGATGCTAATCAAACTCCAGCCCAGTCACAGACTATCACAGGAAATACTCAAATTGATGGTGACTCTGGAGACATTGAAGAAAATGGTGGAGATAATTGCCCTGGTGAAGACTCAGTTCCTCTAACTGAGGCTTCTGTCTCAGATCAAACAAGAAGCTTGCCCAGAGCCACAAGGTGGAACATGGATCACACAAATGATTTAATTATTGGAGATCCTACTTCTGGGGTAAGGACCAGGAACAATGTCTCTGCTGACAGCATGTTTTCCTATTTCCTTTCTCAAATGGAGCCTAAAGCAATTGATGAAGCATTGTTGGATTCTGATTGGGTGATTGCTATGCAAGAGGAACTCAATCAGTTTGAAAGAAACAATGTGTGGAAGTTGGTTCCAAAACCTAAAGGAAAATCAGTTATTGAGACAAAGTTGGTTTTCAGAAACAAACTAGATGAAAATGGAAATGTGACTAGAAATAAGGCAAGGCTAGTAGCTAAAGGCTACTGTCAACATGAAGGAATAGACTACGATGATACATTTGCACCTGTTGCCAGACTTGAAGCTATCAGGATTTTTCTAGCCTTTGCCGCACACTGTAATTTCAAGGTGTTCCAAATGGATGTCAAAAGTGCTTTTCTAAATGGAGAGTTGGAAGAAGAAGTGTATGTTGAACAACCACCTGGTTTTGAAGATGCTGAGATGTATGATTTTGTGTACAAACTGTTCAAGGCACTTTATGGTTTGAAACAAGCTCCTAGAGCATGGTATGATACTCTCTCTGCCTTTCTATTGGAAAACCAGTTTACAAGAGGTGTAGTAGATAAGACTCTATTCTACAAGCATCATGGCAAAGACATCATTCTGGTTCAAATTTATGTTGATGATATCATCTTTGATTCATCAAATGAGAAGCTGTGTGAGAAGTTTTCATCTCTAATGAGAAACAAGTATGAGATGAGTATGATGGGAGAGCTGTCATTCTTCCTTGGTTTACAAGTTCTTCAAAAGGATGATGGAATCTTCATTTGTCAAGCAAAGTATGTCAAGGAACTTCTCAAGAAGTTTAACCTAGAAGATTCATCACCTGCCAAGACCCCCATCTCTACTTCAACAAGTTTGGATCTAGACTTCAAATGGAAGAAAGTAGACTTTAGTGCATACAGGGGCATGGTTGGATCACTTCTCTATCTAACTGCTAGAAGACCTGACTTAATGCTTGCTACATGTCTCTGTGCAAGGTTTTAGGCTGATCCAAAAGAGTCATACCTAGTAGCTATCAAGAGAATTTTTAGATATCTAAAGGGCACTCCTAATCTAGGACTTTGGTATCCAAAAAATACTGGATTTGAGCTAGTAGGGTATTCTGATTCAGACTATGCTGGGTGTAGAATTGACAGAAAGAGTACTACATGAAGCTGTCAATTTCTTGGTGGAAGATTGGTGTTGTTAGGTCGTAGATAACGATTATAGAAGGGGGGTTGAATGTAATCGTATGAAATAATCGAATAAACAAATATAAAACAATCAATATCAGCTTTTATTAACCTTTATAAAAACTGATACAAACTCTCTCAAGAAACTATGAGTTCTTAAGAGCTGCTAGGTTTACAAAAATACTCGTGAAAAGCTATTACTCTCGTAAAACCTATCCTGTGTTTATATATGCACACAGCTACACATTCTGTTACATAAGATAATCTACATTAAATTAGATTGATCTTCTTGTCGCTTATCTTCTATAACAGCTTCGATGAAGTATATCTTCTACAAATCAATCCTTTCCTGAAATCACGGAATAGTATCAATCAATATCTTCTGACTTGTCCTGCCACTGATGATGACATCATCAGACGTCAGCTCCTGATGCTCCAAGTACTGATGCTATCCGATCCTGACGCATTCATTAAATCATCATTTTCCAACAATCTCCCCCAATTTATACTTTCTGAAATAAAGCATAAATTCTCTGGATTTAATGATGCCAAAACTTCAATCAAATACTCGTAGGATTAATATAAGGATTTTGCTTCAGATATCCTTCATAATCAGACACTCTTATGAACCTCATGTTCTTCTGAAGAAACTGCTTCATCAACTCATCATCTTTTTCTAATAACAAGTCAATCATTTTTCTCCTCAGCTTCCTTAGACTTTCATCATCCTTGTCTGTCTGATAAATTGCTGCTCTAAGATCTTCAATAGAACTTCTCAGCATTCTTTCATCCAGATAGATAAGTTTAACTCTTTCACTATCAGGACTGAAAGATAAATACTCCACTCCCAGAGTCTTCTCAATGAATGCACTCCCTTTCTTCATTTCCACCTCTTGTCCATCCATGTCAATGTATTTAGGAGTATATCCAGTATTTTTCAGATTAAGCCCCATCAAATGCAAATTAATACTGGATTGAATCTTCTTCCTACACTTTACACACAGATCATCTTTAGGAATAAACATATACTGTACATACCTCAATTCTTCCAAGTTCTTCATTGAGATATCCAGCTCTGTCAGTACAAGCGTTGATCCATCTTTAAGGAAATACACTAGCTTTTCTTTAGGCAGATTTCCATCATGAACATCATACACCATTTGAACAGAAATAAATTTATCAAGATGCCTTTGAGTAACTTTATCACTCAGATTTTCTGTTAAACATGCTTGATCATATGATGCTGCCTGAGGAATTATTTCTGCATCAGGATGACCAATCCCTCCATGTGTTCCTGTCCGTCGACATTCATTCTTCTTCTTTGCAATCTCTTCATAAGACTTCTTGAATTTTCCAGATCCATCAATACTAGAAATTCCAGGGAGATTTTTGAGCTGTCCACTTGATTTAAAAATCTCATTGAGATGAAGATGAGATTTATCTTCCCTGACATCATGGCCTTTTCCTCTGTACCCTCTAACCTTCTTGAATTCGTAAGCATTTATCGAACTCCTTTCAACATTATCCTTCTTTCTCAGATATTCTTGCAACATGACTCCTGACTTAGTGAAGCTTCGTTGTTGTAAAGACTTAAGATAGTCCTTTTCTGCTTGCTTAGCTGCTTCCACATTTAATGATGTTCTTACAAGAAATATCTGTCTGTCATTCCTTGAGTCTTCCCTTCTTCTCCTTCTTTGAACTAGAGAAACATCATCATCCTCTTCAACACTTTGTTCAGTGACTGTCACTTAAGTTGGACCTTCAAGAACTTTGTTCCCTTTTTCCTTGACAAGACTGGCAGATAATTCAGATGACTTATCTGCATCAGTATTTGATCCTTCTTTGATCACAATACCTTTTTGAGATTCTGAAGGTGATTTGATAGTCCTTGCTCTTCCTCTATTATGACCTCTACCTCTAGACCCGTTTCCCCTCTTTTCACTTCTGATAGTTCCTTTCTGTGAATTCAATATTTCATACTCTATCCTTTGAGCTTCCACCATTTCTTCTACATCCTCTGTTAGATATAATTGCTGATGTTTGTTTATCAGTGTTTAAGTACCAGGAAACTATCAGAGTTTAGCTGGAGGACTAGTCAAGAGTTTAGCTGGAGGACCAGTCAGAGTTTGTTAAAGTCTGATGGTCAGAGTTTGCTTAGCAGTCGGTGCAATTCAATGAACATTCTAGAAGCGATATTCTTTGAAGATGGAAAGAAGCAAAGAGATATCGAGATGGCTAAGGAAACGGAACAGAAGACAGAAGCAATTCTTAATTGATTCTAATTGTATAGCTAATTTATAGGAATATCAATTAATGATTGTATGTAGCTGTGTACTATATAAAAACAGATAGGTTAACCCTAAAAGGGATGCGAATACGTGAATTATCATTCTTGTAACCTAGCAGCTCTCTGTGATATTTTACATCACTGAGAGAGAAGTTTTTAATTCCATTCAGTTTATTGTTCATAAACAGTGTTCTAATTGTTATTCTCATACCCATACTTGATTATATATTGTGTATTCGGCCTAACAATTGGTATCAGAGCCAAGGCTGTTTAATATATACAGTTTTTGATCCAAACACAAGTTATAATCATGGCTGAAAATACCCAGGCATGTACTAATGCTCAGAAGGTTCAACCAACTTCTGTAAGTCGATATGAGACAATCAGGGTTCCAATTCTAAGACCAGTGGAATATCCAATATGGAAGGTGAAGATTACCATGTTTCTGGAAGCCACGGATCCAGAATATCTTGATAGAATCAATGATGGTCCTCATATGCCAACAAAACTGTCTCCAGTTGTTGCTGGTCAAGAACAGAAGAGCGTTCCAAAAGAAAAGAAAGATTTGACTCCTGAAGACATCTCATCAATTGCAAAGGATGCAAAGGTTAGACATCTTCTCCATAGTGCTTTAGATAATGTTATGTCTAACAGAGTTATTGGTTGCAAAACTGCCAAAGAGATTTGGGATGCTTTAGAAGTCAGATGTCAAGGAACAAGTGCTATAAAGAAGAACAGGAAGACTATTCTTACACAGGAGTATGAACACTTTGATTCTAGACCTGATGAAACTTTGACTGAGACATATGACAGATTCTGCAAACTGTTGAATGATTTATCTCTTGTTGATAAAGAATATGAACTTGAAGAGTCGAATCTCAAATTCCTTCTATCTCTTCCTGAAAGATGGGATTTGAAGGCAACGACAATAAGAGATAATTATGATCTTGCAGAAACAGATCTCGATGAAATCTATGGTTTGCTTAAAACTCATGAACTTGAAATAGAACAAAGAAACAAAAGATCTGGAAAGAAGACAAAATATGTTGCTCTCAAAGTTGAAGAAAAACTTCTTAAGAAAGAGACATCAAAGAAGAAAGCTAAAGGAAAGGCTTTAGTCATAAACTCTGAAAGTGAGTCATCAAACTCTGATGATGACTCAAACACTGATGTTTCTTCTGAATCTGAGGATGATAAAGAACAAATGATGCAAATGGCTGCTTTGATGGTGAAGACTTTCAAGAAGATGGGTTTCACGAACTTCAAGAAATGAAAGAGATTCTCAAGGAGAGATTCGAACTCTGAAAGGAAGAATTTCAGAAAGTCTGACAGAAGAGATATCAAATCTGGGAAGAAAGACAAGTTTGAGATCCGGTGCTACAAGTGTAAAGAGATGGGTCACTATGCTCCTGAGTGCAAGAAAGGAAAATCTGAAAAAGCACTCATCACTAAAGGAAAAGACTGGGCAGACACTTCAGATTCAGATGAGGATGTCAACTATGCTCTCATGGCAACTGTCAAAGAGGAATCTGAATCATCTGAAAATAAGGTACCCCTAACAACTTATGCTTATGATACTGATAATATATCTGAATTGAGAATTTATCTTAAAAGCATACATGTTAGCTATAGGGATCAGACTTTAGAAAATGAGAGAATTAAATCTGAGAATCTTAAGCTTAAAGATAGAAATAAATTTCTTGAAGAAGAACTTGTTAACATGCAACAAGTTCAAAAGGAAAGAGATGATGCTGTTTATGTAGAACATGAGTTGCTGAAGAAATTTAGGCAATTAGAATCTGATTTGGAAAAAGAAAGGAAGGTAATTAAAACCTGGACAAACTCTGTTAAGGACACACATCAGGTATTTCAAACAGATACAGTTGGGTTAGGTTACTGTGAGAAAGATGAACTTAGGTTTAAAGATAAGGTTAAAGTTAGAACTCAACTTAAACCTATGAAATTTGTTCCTGAATCCAGTAAGCAAAATTCTGTACTTGAAAAAGAAGCTTTTAAGATAGAACCAGTAAAAACTTGTGTTAAACATGTGAATGTTGGTTTAATGACAGAGAAACAATTCAAGTATAAGCTCAAAGAGGTAAAGTCTGTTGAAAAACAGAAAGTGTCCAGGAAGAACAGAAATGAAAAAGTAGGCATTAACAGAAGTAATAATCATTTGCCTATCACTGATGCTCCTAGAAAAACATGTCATAATTGTGGTAGTTCTAACCATCTTGCAAGTTTTTGCAAGAAAAACAAAGATATTAATTCTTTACCCTCCATGTCTGGAGTTAAGAATGATTATGTTAGGGTTAGACCACAGACTTTATGCACTCACTGTGGGAGTACTTGGCATTCTATTTATACTTGTAAGAATTATCATGCCATTTATCACAACTATTATGAGTTGAAGCCAAATTTGAAATGGGTTAAAGTTGATTCTGCAAGTGTAAACTCTGATACTGTTAGCTTAAACCTCTGTTGATAAGAATTCCGCTGCAAAAGCTAACAATGTTAAGAAAGCCAAAGGATCCAAGCAAGTCTGGATCCTTAGATCTAACTCTTTGTAATTGTTTGTGATTGCAGGGCATAAGGGAAATTACCCTAGTCTTAGACAGTGGATGTTCAGGACACATGACTGGAAATAAAGCCCTGCTATCAGATTATGAGGAGAAAGCTGGCCCAAAAGTTTCCTATGGAGATGGCAACATAGGACGTACTATGGGATATGGCAATATCAATCTTGGAAGTGTCATCATCACCAATGTAGCTCTAGTCCCAGGACTCAAGCATGACTTGCTATCTGTGAGTCAAATCTGTGACAGAGGTTACCATGTAGATTTTCAACCTGAATATTGTGAGGTTATCAGCAAATCTACAGGGAAAGTTGTTCTAGTTGGACACAGACGGAATAATATCTATGAAGCAAGTTTGGTAACAAACTCTGAAGGAAAAGCTGTGTGTCTGTCTGCAAAAATGTCTAATGAAGAGAGTTGGAAATGGCATAAGAAGCTCTCTCACCTAAACTTGAACAACATCAATGAACTAATTCGAAAAGACCTTGTAAGGGGACTTCCAAAGTCAATACTCAGCTTAGATGGTCTATGTGATTCTTGTTAGAAGGCCAAGCAAAGGAAGTCATCTTTCAAGAGTAAATCTGAATCTTCAGTTGTGGATCCTTATCATCTTCTACATATTGATCTATTTGGTCCAGTAAATGTAATGTCTCTAGGCAGAAAGAAATATGCTCTAGTCATTGTTGATGAGTATACTAGATACACTTGGGTGTACTTTCTAGCAAAGAAGGATGAAACTGCCTTAATACTGATGGAACATATAAAGCTGCTGGACAAAGGATCACAGTTTAAAGTGAGGATTATCAGGAGTGATAATGGTACTGAATTCATAAATGCAACAATGGAAGAATTTTGCAAAGAAAGGGGAGTGAAACAAGAATTTTCTGCACCAGGGACTCCACAGCAGAATGGAGTGGTTGAAAGAAAGAACAGAACATTAATCGAAGCTGCCAGAACAATGCTTGATGAAGCAAAATTGCCAACTTATTTCTGGGCAGAAGCTGTTCAAACTGCTTGTTTTACTCAAAATGCAACACTGATCAACAGGCATGGGAAAACACCGTATGAGATGGTGAAGAATAAGAAACCAAACCTGAAATATTTTCATATTTTTGGGTGCAAATGCTTTGTGTTGAAAACTCATCCTAAACAGTTGACCAAGTTTGATTTAAAAGCTGATGAAGGAATTTTTGTTGGGTACCCACTATCAACTAAAGCATTCAGAGTTTATAATCTGAGAACTAAAGTGATCATGGAATCTATACATGTGTCATTTGATGACAAGAAAATAACTGGAATTGAAGATGAAGAAAATCATGATCAACTACGCTTTGAAAATGAAGATCTAAACTCTGATGATGTAAACTCTGACGAAGCAAATCCAACAAACTCTGATGTAGCATACTCTGATCCTCTACTGGTAAACACTGAGGAAATTTCTCAGACGGAAGAAAATAGAGAACTAGTTGAGGGGGAGCATGAAGATACTTTAGCAACATCTCAGAATGATGACTCACATTCAGAAAGTGAGTCAGCTGAAGAATCTAATACAAACTCTGAAAGTTCAAACACTGAGCAGTCCAATTCAGGGGGAGCCTCAGAGAATGCAGATGGTCAACAAGAAAATCAGGAAAGCATGGATCATGGGGGAGGATCTAATAATGATGATAGAAGCCACTTACCTACAGCAAGAAGGTGGACTCAGGCTCATACACCTGATCTGATAATTGGAAATCCAGATGCAAGTGTGAAAACAAGAAGTGCCACAACAAATGAATGTTTGTTTCATGCATTCATATCTCAAATAGAGCCTAAGAAAGTGGAAGAAGCTCTTCAAGATGCCAACTGGATAACAGCTATGCAGGAAGAGTTGAATGAATTTGAAAGAAATGAAGTATGAACACTTGTACCTAGACCTAAAAACAGGTCTATTGTCGGTACAAAGTGGGTTTTCAGAAACAAGACTGACAGTGAGGGAGTAATTACAAGGAATAAAGCTAGACTTGTGGCAAAAGGGTATTCACAACAGGAAGGAATTGACTATGATGAAACCTTTTCTCCAGTTGCAAGATTGGAAGCCATAAGAATTTTTCTAGCATATGCTGCTCACAAGAAGTTCAAAGTCTTTCAGATGGATGTGAAAAGTGCTTTTCTCAATGGGAAACTTGAAGAAGAAGTGTTTGTTGAACAACCACCAGGGTTTGTGGACCCCAAACATCCAGATTATGTCTACAGGCTTGACAAAACACTTTATGGACTAAAGCAGGCACCTAGAGCATGGTATGAAACTCTGGCTCAATTTATTTTAGAAAGTGGGTTCACTAGAGGTACAATTGATAAAACCTTGTTCTATTTCAACACTGGTAATGATTTGCTCTTAGTTCAAATCTATGTGGATGACATAATTTTTGGGTCTACTAATGACAAACTCTGTAAGAAATTTGCCAAGCTTATGCAGTCCAGGTATCAAATGAGCATGGTGGGAGAGCTTAGTTATTTTCTAGGCTTGCAAGTAAAGCAAACAGATGATGGGATTTTTATCAATCAAGCAAAATATACTAGAAATCTTCTCAAGAAATTTGGTATGCTTGATAGTTCATCTGCAACAACTCCTATGGCAACTGCAACAAAGCTAGACAAAGATACAGGAACTTCAGTAGATATGACAAACTACAGAGGCATGATAGGGTCTCTTCTTTATCTGACTGCAAGTAGACCAGACATCATGTATGCAACCTGTCTTTGTGCAAGATTTCAGGCAGATCCCAGAGAGCCTCATCTAACAGTTGTAAAGAGGATTTTCAAATATCTCAAAGGAACCATAACCTTGGGTTTGTGGTATCCTAGAGAATCAGAGTTTAAGTTAATTGGTTACTCTGATGCAGATTTTGCAGGCTGTAAGATTGACAGAAAGAGCACTAGTGGAAGCTGTCAATTTCTAGGTGACAGACTGGTTTCTTGGTACATCAAGAAACAGAAATCAATTTCCACATCCACAGCAGAAGCAGAGTATATTGCTGCTGGTAGCTGTTGTGCACAGATTCTGTGGATGAAGAATCAATTGCTGGATTATGGGTTAAGGTACTCTAAAATACCTATTTTCTGTGATAATCAAAGTGCTATTGCTATGACAGGTAACCCAGTACATCATTCCATGACCAAGCACATCAGCATAAGGTATCACTTTATCAGGGAACATGTGGAGGAAGGAGATATTGAGCTTCATTTTGTGTCTACAGACAACAGCTTGCAGATATCTTCACCAAGCCTTTGAGTGAAGCTACATTTACAAGACTGGTAAATGAACTTGGAATGATCTCTGGTTTCGACTAGAGATACTGGTTAGACTCAAACTTTACTCATCTGTGAAAATTTGCTCATGTTTTTCTGCATATGTTAACTGTCATGCAAATCATGTTGATAAACTCTGGTAGCATACTCTGATGGAAGCATACTCTGATGATAAACTCCGATGTTATACTCTGATTGTGTTATTGTCTGAAACATAATGACCGATGAAGAAAATAGTTTGAAGCATGATTCTCAGTAAGTAATCATGAATCTTTCTGAGTTATATATGATCTAATCTCAAATGTGTGCAAAAACTTTACACAGCATGATACTGTCTCTATATTTATAGCATCTCTTAGTTTATTGATCCTATACACTGAGTCTGTATTAGCTGTTTGCATTTTCTCTCATAAATCATAAACGTTACATGATGTAAGTCTAAACTCTGATAAATAGTTACTGCTAATTCACCCCTAAGCAAAAGATGCAAAAATATGCACAAATTCCTTTGAGATCATGTTGTGCCTAGGAAGACCCATGAACTTATTGTATGAAATAAGGGCTAAAATTTTCAAATTTTTGGTGACTAGTGCCAACCACTGATTACTGGAAAAGATTAAATAAATAAAAAAAAATTAAATGGGGTGAAAACAAGTGAATACAAATAAATACAGAGTTTAGATAAAATCAGAATATGTTTTATATATGAGAGTTTGGGCAACCAGTTTTTACTGATTTATTTTTTGGATTTTATGCACTTTGAGATGCTCTCAATATTTATATTCAGTAAACTTTGCTATTCACACACAAATATTCACAACTGTGCATTTTGAGAAAAGAGATTATTAATGAAGGAGGAGAATTGATAAAAACTGATGAACTGTGTACTCTACGCCGAGGTAATTTATTTTTAATCTCTGATGATTAAAATAAATAAGGGTGTTTCAGAAATTTCATAATTATTGAGGAACATTATTTTTGGAAAATAGAGAGTATGATTGAAACGGTTTGTTTGAGTTTTTGAAAATGAAGAAAGGTGTCTAGAAAATAGCAGAAATTAGTGCCTTTACTGCGCATGCGTGTTGGAAACAACCACGAATTACTGCTGTCAGTTAATACGTATGTGCCAACTAGTAAGCCTGCTGTGTGTTTTAATGATTAAAACTCTTCAGTTTTAATTCATATTTAATCATTATACATACAACGTTCAAATCTTTTACAGACTTACTCTATTCACAACACAGTTTCACTTACACATATTCACAAACACTTTTCTGCATCACTCTTTCGAACACTTTCTCGAAGCATAAACTCTGATTTCTTTGAAATATTCTAATGGCAACAACCATGTTTCAGTCTTTTGGTCTCGATTTTGTTCCTAACAACTATGCAGCACCACTATCTACTAAGAACGTCCTAGAGGCGTTTCACTTGTTTCAAAATTTCCTTGTTCAATCAGATATTGGGCAAGCTTTAGTGGAACCAACAAGGTTATCTGGTACTCAAATCAAAGCCTTCTGGGAAACAGGCGTATATGATGATGAAGGTGAATCAGGCACTCCTTCAATTATTTTTGAATTTGCTGATCAAGAGTATGTGGTCACTCCAACCATTGTGAGAGATGCTCTTGGGTGTGAAGATTTCAATGCGTTCACCATTTCTGTTGGTGATTCTGATCTTTAGCGTATGATGAGGGAGATTGGTTACTCTGGGCCTTTGGCAAGGACAGGTAATCTGAAGCGACCGTTCTTGAGGAAGGAGTGGAGTTTCTTCTTCGATTGTATTACAAGGGCGTTCGGAAAGAAGTGCACAAATTGGGATGCTATTCCAATCGACAGTCTACAAATTGGGTATTCTCTTCTCTATGGTACTCATTTTGATTTTGCTAGACTTGTTTTGAATAACATAGGTGAAAAGATGACAGAAAATAGGAATGTTGTTTATTTTGCTCGTTTCTGTCAATCAATCTTTTCTTTTTGTGTTGATGGGGTTGAGATAGCTGAGGAGGATGTAATTCCCTCATTTAAATTGCATAAGAGAATATTCTCTGATCTCACAAATAAGGATGTCAAGAAAGGCAATGTTGGTGACTTGATGCTTCCTGCTTCAGTCCAACAATTTTTAAACCCTCAACCACAATCACAAGCACAACCAGAATCTGACCAGCCTTTAAACTCTGAACCTCTTCCATCTACATCTCAAAAACCAAAGACTAGGGGTAGGATTAAGCATAGAGCGTTTAAGGTTGTCCCAGCTGCTAAACCTCTAAACACTGATGATATTCCAGTATCTGTTGGTACTTCAAGGAGAAAGAAGAGGGCAAACAAACATGTTTCTGATGCAAATGTGCCTTCTGATGAAACTGAATCTGCTAATGCTAAGAAAAGGAAGCTTGTAGCTGCATATCTGTTTGGTGGATTGGTTCCTGATTCTACAAATGTTGAAACAGAGGCTGTGATTGAAGATCATTATGAAAATGCTACTGTGCCTGAGGAAGCCAGAGCAAACACTGATAATAATGATGCTGTTAATAATGATTTTCTTGAACCCATCTTCGAGATGGATATTGAAGATGAAATTGAAGCACATCCCTCTGCTACTCTAGAAGAGTATGGTAGTATTAATGAAACAGAGGATGTGGCAGCTGATCAACCTACACTTATAATAGATGAGTCACTAGCTACTCATACAGAGGTTCTCTCTGTTAATCACCAGGTAATTGAAAAAGGTGAAGAGGTTGATCAGACAACAAAGGCTGTAGCTGCAGAAAATACTGTTGAGGAAACTGCAGAGAATAATCTTGAAGCAACTGCAGAAATTGCTGTTGAAACTACTGCTGTTGATGCTGAAAATGAAGAAAATGCTCAAGACAATATAAACTCTGAGAAGCTCGCAAATGCTGAACCTTCTGCAAAGTCTGATGATGATCAAGCTGATTCATCTTCTCAAAGACTTTCTGCTCCATCAAATCCAAAGGACATTCAACATGCCACTGAACTTCATTTTCAGAATATGTATTTTTCCAAGTGGTCAGACAAGGATTGCATATTCACTGATCAAAGGGCTGCTGACTTTGTCACAAAATCTGCTAAGTCAATTTCAAATCCTGAGCTTCTTACACATCTTCAGGCAACTATTGTTCAAGTTAAATCTCTTCACAATCGTTTTGATGACACTCAGAAGTCAGTTACTGGGTTGAGAAATGATGTGGTTTCTCGAGATATGTCACTAAAGCAAGATAAAACTCTATTGCTTACTCTGGTCAAAGATCAAGAAATTCTCAAGAACATATTGACCAAGGTTGAAGACAATCAGACTTTAATGTCTGATAAACTGGATTCTATTGCTGCTTCGCTTGAATTGCTCACATCAGTATTGATTCCTGATGATGTCAAAAAGGGGGAGAGAGTACTTAAAGACAAATGCAAAAAGTCTCAAACTCTGAGTAGACAGGATGATTCTACTGATGGTGGTGCACAAGGAAAAGAGTTCAAATCTAAATCTACTCTACAGCAAGGAAAGCTAAGATCAAACTCTGATGCTACAAACTCTGAAAGGATAAACACTGGTGCTCAATATACTTCAAGAACTAGAAGCTTATTGCTTACTTCTCATCCAGTTACTGATGAAGAGATTGCTGCTCAGTTGTTTCTAGAAGAACATGGTGCTGATTCAACCATAGAAGATATCCAAGCTGAAGAATTGATTCTAGCTGAAGAGCATGTAAAGAAGTTAAAGTCTGGGAAGTTGAAGAAAGTCAAGAAAGTTTTAAGGCCAAAGGAGAAAGGAATTATAATCAAGGAAAATGTAAACTCTCAACAGAGTTTACAATACTCAAGAAGGCCAGTTGAAGGCAGTTTAGATAAAGGCATAGGGAAGCTAGTTGAAGAAAATCAGTCATTGAAGAAAGCTCAAACAACCTCTGACAGTGCTCAAGTTGTTCAAACACTGGAAGCTGTGACAACCACTGATACTACTCAAGTTGTACAGACTAAACTCTCTTCTGAACTTCAAAGAACTTTTGCTAAGCCAATCACTGTTCAACATTCTCTGATTCCAGCAAATGTAAATATTCTCCAAAGCAGAACTATCATGGGAAAGGAATCAAGAGATAAATCTGGACTGGGATCTCATAGAGAAAAGAGAGTGAATAACAGTCATGTGGATCAAACTTCATTAGCTGAACCAGGTGTTGGTGTGACTCAAGAAAATCTTGATGCTTTAGAGTCGGTTCAGTTAATACATCATAAAGGATTGATGAAGGATTTTCTGTTATACTTCAAGGCTGATGGCAGAGTATACAGAGTTGGTGAAGCTGATATAGGATTAAAGATGAAAGAAGAACTAGAGTATGTGTTGTATCTACTGAAAGTCAAAAATCAAAGAACTCATCAAGCATATGAGGTATTAAGAAGAAGAATGGTTAAAGCTAGAGCTCTTTGTGGCCTAAAGACTGTTGGTGCTTACATACCGAAGTACAAAGATTATAATGGAAAGCTTGTTGAGATGCAAAGGAACAGTGCAAGACTCAGAACAGATCTTGGTATAAAAGTGTTGGAATTTAATCTGGAATCAGATAAATCCTTCATAATAAAGTTAGGAAATGATATGAGGAAGAACAACATTTATGCTCTAAGGGCAGCTATCTACCAAACTGGAGAAAGTGATCTAGAGTTAAGGGAGATAAAGAAGATAATGGTAGCTGAGCTAGAGAGAGCTGAGCGAAGACTACTTGTGGACTACATCAGGACTGTACCTGACATTGAAGAGATTAAGTAACTGAAGTCTGTAAGTTTTTAAAAGTTTTCTGTTCTAAGTGAAAGTATAAACTCTGTGATTTTATAAACACTGCATTTGTTATATGTTTTGACATCATCAATTATATGTTAACTTGTACATTTTAGTATGAACAAGTTGGGGGAGATTGTTAGATATAATTGCTGATGTTTGTTTATCAGTGTTTAAGTACCAGGAAACTATCAGAGTTTAGCTGGAGGACTAGTCAAGAGTTTAGCTGGAGGACCAGTCAGTGTTTGTTAAAGTCTGATGGTTAGAGTTTGCTTAGCAGTCGGTGCAATTCAATGAACATTCTAGAAGCGATATTCTTTGAAGATGGAAAGAAGCAAAGAGATATCGAGATGGCTAAGGAAACGGAACAGAAGACAGAAGCAATTCTTAATTGATTCTAATTGTATAGCTAATTTATAGGAATATCAATTAATGATTGTATGTAGCTGTGTACTATATAAACACAGATAGGTTAACCCTAAAAGGGATGCGA
Organism: Heracleum sosnowskyi; assembly: GCA_030848705.1. NCBI lineage: Eukaryota > Viridiplantae > Streptophyta > Magnoliopsida > Apiales > Apiaceae > Heracleum > Heracleum sosnowskyi. Next base: position 110,157,032 of record CM061243.1, on the reverse strand, counting down.
ATACGTGAATTATCATTCTTGTAACCTAGCAGCTCTCTGTGATATTTTACATCACTGAGAGAGAAGTTTTTAATTCCATTCAGTTTATTGTTCATAAACAGTGTTCTAATTGTTATTCTCATACCCATACTTGATTATATATTGTGTATTCGGCCTAACATCCTCATCAGGATACATTTCTTGAAGAAGTTTTCTAGCTTGCTGCTCATTGAATGCTTCAAGTCTGGGATCTTTATAGTGCACAGTGTATTCTATTCCATCAATATTCACAGTCTGATGAAACTTCTTTGCCTGCTCAGCAGTTGTCACTATAACATCATGAGATTGCCTCTTAGAACTAGATTCAGAGACTTGTGTTGACTGCTGTCTTTGACTTTGATTAGACACAGTGATTTGTGTTCCAGCTACAGCATCAGTAAATACCTGTTTCTGACTGGATCCTCCATCAGGAGCATCATCCCTCCTTAGAACCACTAACTCCGGAGAGCATTTGGTTGACACTACTTTCTCCCCCTTTTTGGCATCAGTACCAGCATCAGGAACAAGAGAAGAGATAAGTAAATCCAGCTTAGAATCCATAGATTCAGCCTTTCTCTCCAGAGTTGCAATTCGATGTTCAAGAGAGACATGATCTTTGTGAACACATGAGAAATCTCTTGTATGGCGCACATCAGATTTAGCATTCTCAGCCACTACATCAGCAATATTCTTTGCAGTTGAAGTTCTGACATCAGTAATCTCTTCAAAGATAGCCTTAAGCATGAGAGAAGTACCTTTGAGATGAGCTTGAAGATCTGAACTTTTAATCTCTTAAGAAGCAGTGGCCAAATGACAATGAGCACCAGTAATACCAACAAATGAGGAAGGATTAGTCCAAGAATGATCCCATTGAGCTCTCCTGTGACTAGTCAGAATGTCAGTGGAAGAATCATCAGGATCAGACTTATCAGAACTGGAATGAGAACTGTGAGACTGATCCTGAGACAAAGAAGCTGCAGGAGTATTGGATGTTCCTGCATCAAAATCAGTAATTCCTAGATCTCTCTTTTCTTTTTCAGTGATCTCATCACTGCTCACCAGCACAATATCTGAACTTTTGAGAGTCATATTTTCCTCACTCAAATGCATAACATTTGCACTCAGTTCTACCTCTCCTTTTGCCAGTTCAGGAGGCCGCCTCTCAAAAATTCTGTTATTCTCTAAATCTTTTCTCTCATTCTCACGAAAAAGGCTCAGAGCACTCAAAAACGAAGAAATAAGAGATGGCAGAGAAGAGTGGAGTGCAGTCATACTGACAGGGGATCCCTCAGTCAAGGGTCTGTCAATATTCATCCTGACACTAGGAGAGTAAACAACCATAGCAGAATCAGGATTAGTCACATTACCTGATTCCTCAATATCCAAGGGACGAGAGGACAATGGCTGAATCACGAGAGCTTGACTGTCTTCACTTGGGCATGCTTCCATACTTTGAATGGAAGGTTCTTGTGGAGCCTGGACAATTTGGACTGCTTCAGTAAAGAGTACTAGAGGTTCTTGTGTGTCCTGTCCTTGAGACTTGTCTTCATCAAAATAAGCAATCATCTCCTCGTCGAAAGTGCCTTCATCCACCCTTTGAGTGGATGGTTCTTGTGTGGCTTGATCTACAGGGACCGCTGGTTCACATTGAGAACCAGGTTCTTGTGTATCCAGATCAAAACTTGGAGCATAAGATGTTCTGGCTTTAACATTCCTTTTCTTTGTCCTCATAAAACATATCTTCCTTTTCTGACCAGAAGACTCAACAATTTCCTTACGAGCTGCATTTTCCAGTCTTTTGATTCTATCATAAGACATATTAACATGACGTGCCTGTGGAGATACAGGAGGACTGGAGTCAGAAACCTCCACATCTACAGGTGAGGGTTGCATAGGGGATGTGTTAACATCATTGACAGGTACTGCATCAGCATCAAAGTGAGAGTAAAGAGTAGACTTCCTTAATCTGCGTCTTTTGGGAGACTTTGGTGGATCATGTGCCACATCCACATGAGATATCTTAAATATCGATGACAGCGGTACATCATCATCATCATCAGTATCATTATCAGAGTCAACAACAGTTGTATGCTTTCTTCGGGAGGCTAATATTTTAGATGCCATACCAACTGATTGATCACCTTGTTTCTCCAGATTTCGTGTGGGAGTGTGACAAGATCCTTGATCCTGACGACTGAGAATGTCGCACATATTTTGCTAACCTTGTATGTTTTACAACTGATTGCTGTTGAGAGCCATCAGAGGTGGGATTTGAGTGTATAGGAATCTGTTTAGATTTTGTACTTGGGTTAGATCTAGAGGGGGTACCACCATCAGACCTCCGAATCAGAGTACTAGGATCCAATCCATAAATAGTAGGCAATCTCTGTCGCAGAAGTTGCCTGACCTGTTCAGGATACACAACATCACCCTGAAACATTTGTTTTCCTTTTAACATGTACTCCTGAAAGGATCGAGGAGTATTCTGAAAAACATGCAACAATCGCTCATCTTGAAAAGCAACCTTAGGGCACAAGTATTTAAAAATCAAATGCAGAAAACGACCAAAGTAGACAGTTTCCCAATTCTCATTTATTCTACTTCCTATGGAATCAATAAGAATGCTAGCTATATTAAAGTCAAACCCATAGATTAAAGAATACCCAATGTTTTGTGAGACTTGAGTGAGAGCATCAAAGTTTGAGCTTTTGTTCATAAAACACTTACCGATGGAATCAAAGAAAAAATTCCATTCTTGACGAAGCTTTGTTCTTACCAGTCTGCCCATTCTGGTCATATCACCATTATAGCCAATTGTGATGAAAAACTCCCTAAGTACAGCCTCCGAAAAGAAGGGAGTAAAGGATGTAGGGCTACCCAGGTGCAAAGCTCTTTGAACAACAGAGGGAGTAACCTCATATAGATCATTCCTATAGGAGAAAGTGAGACCGAGTTGAGTATTAGAAGTACCTGGAGTGTAGGTTGCAGTACTCCAAATCTGCATCACTGCTTGTGTAGAAATTGCCTTGGGTTCTGTCAGAGCAAATCCAATTGAGCTAGAAGCCAGAAAATCTTGAATGAGATGAAATTCAGATGGGGCTTTCGTCTTATCCAGAATGGTAGAGTAATTGTTGGTGACAAAGAGAACGCCATCATGAGTCAGATTCTTGTTTGTAGAAGATGGGAAATGAGTTGCTGCCATTGTTGAAAGAAAACAAATACAGAGAGAATAATATGGATATTCAACAATGATAAGAGAGTTTAAGAGAAACAAATCGTAAGAGTATAGTTAGCAACACAATTTCTCCGAAAAACAAGATTAATGATGACTATTGGACAGATATCGTGTAAAAATGGGCAATCACGATTTCCAAGGACGCGTGATGAAAGGGCTATACACAACGGTTGTATATATCAGCGCGTGAAAGACACGCTTGGGGACACCTGGCACCAACTTATACACTTAAAATATCCTTCAATCAGCTATGTTAGATAACAAAAATCAATAATAAAATTATCAATTTAAATATTTCTAAGAGAAATAATAATAAAGTACGAAGTAGTCCAACAGTCAGAAGAGTAATGACTGTCTTGAAACTCCACACTTTACTATCCCCATAGCTTCGAGCCAAGCATCAGATTAAACCTTTCAGTTGCCCTGTTGTATACTATAAAAGTCTGAGCATTGTAACAACAATCATTACATATATTCTCAAGAAAGAAGACAATACCATACATCAAATGGCAGGAATCTTCGAATTCATGGATATTGAAGCATTCTTGAATATGAACTGGGAACAACAAGCAAACTATTTAATCGACGAGTTGCTTGTTTTATCATTTCTGAATGATGAAGGTCTCATTGCTGACGATGAGATTGCTGAAGGCCCTATCTCCAATCCCTATGTTCACATCATCCATCCTGGGCCATATGATGTGCCTATCCTTGCAGATGATCTAACTGCGGAGATCTGTCCGTGGCTCTTCCAACAGAGCTACTTGGAGGGTTCTGAGGATGAACTCTTCTTGGAATCCTGCAAGATGCAAGCAGGAAAGGGAAAACGAGATGATGATGATGATTCAACATCAGGAGGATGTCAAACTCGTGAAATCCCAGATGGTATTATGACCAGTTGAACGAACAAGAAGGCGTCATCAGAGGCAAGAGAACACAATAGCTTCTGGCTCTATCTCTTCTGCCTCTGATGTAGCATTCAGATCCTTGTCCTGGTTAGGAAGGCATTTCTCTGTAATCATAGTGAGTAGGATTCAAGAGAAAGATTAGCTAGACAAATGTATGAGACTGTATGAATGTAAAGATTGGTTGAATCAATTAATGAAAAAAAATCCATTGTTTTGCTTTACATTTAACTGCAATTATTTTGATAAATGCATAAACAAGAATCAATTATCAGAACTACAGTCATCAGTATCTCATATTAATTGCAAAGTGAAAGAAAAGATATCACTTTAAACAATAACCCAACCTACTCATCAGTACCACTTGTCATTATCAGTACTTAGCATAATTCCTTCTTATCAGTACTGGTATCAGTATCAATCATCAGTAGCAATATTCAATAGCAACCATCAGTAGCAATATTCAGTATCAGCCATAGTAGCAATATTCAGTATCAGTTATCACAAGTTACTCGCTTGTAATCATACCAAGTTCATTCACAACTCTAGTGAATACTGCTTCTGCTAGAGGCTTAGTGAAAATATCAGCCAGTTGTTGATCTGTGGGAACGAAATGAAGTTCAATCGTTCCTTCCAAAATGTGTTCACAAATAAAGTGATACCTGATACTGATATGCTTGGTTAGCGAGTGTTGGACTGGATTTCCTGTCATGGCAATAGCACTTTGATTATCACAATAAATAGGAATTTTAGAAAAGTGCAAACCGTAATCCAACAATTGATTCTTCATCCATAATATCTGAGCATAGTAGCTTCCTGCAGATATGTACTCAGCTTCTGCAGTCGAGGTAGAAATTGACTTCTGCTTTTTGCTGAACCATGAAACCAATCGACCACCTAAAAATTGACAGCTACCAGAGGTGCTTTTCCTGTCAATCTTACAACCAGCAAAATCAACATCAGAGTACCCTATCAGTGTGAAGTCTGATGCTCTGGGATACCACAGACCGAGATTTGGTGTCCCTTTAAGATATCGAAATATCCTCTTTACAACTATCAGATGCGGTTCTCGTGGTTGCGATTGAAATCTTGCATAAAGACATGTTGCGAACATGATATCAGGCATACTGGCAGTGAGATAAAGGAGAGAACCAATCATTCCTCTATAGCTTGTAATATCCACTTCAATTCCTTCCTTAGAGTCAAGTTTGGTGGCAGTAGCCATGGGACTACTGGCAGGAGCGCTATCTTGCATGTTGAATTTCTTAAGCAAGTTTCTGGTGTACTTTGACTGATTGATAAAAATTCCTTCATCAGTTTGTTTTACCTGTAGTCCCAGAAAGTAACTCATCTCTCCCATCATGCTCATCTGATATCTTGACTGCATCAACTTAGCAAATTTCTGACACATTGTAGCATTAGTAGATCCAAAGATTATGTCATCTACATATATCTGGACTAAGAGCAAGTCTTTGCCTTTTTGGATATAGAACATAGTTTTATCAATGGTGCCTCGTGTGAATCCACTATCAATAAGAAACTGAGTAAGTGTTTCATACCAGGCCCGTGGTACTTGCTTGAGTCCATACATAGCTTTATCCAGTCTATACACATGATCTGGATATTTAGGATCAACAAATCCTGGAGGTTGTTCAACATAAACTTCTTCCTCCAATTCTCCATTTAAGAAGGCACTCTTAACATCCATCTAAAAGACCTTGAATTTCATTTGTGCAGCATATGCTAGAAATATTCTGATGGCCTCCAATCTGGCAACTGGAGCAAATGTTTCATCGTAATCAATGCCTTCTTGCTGAGAATACCCTATTGCGATGAGTCTGGCCTTGTTCCTTGTGATTACTCCATCAGAATCAGTTTTGTTTTTGAACACCCATTTAGTTCCCACAATAGATCTATTTTTGGATCTTAGAACAAGTTTCCAGACTTCATTTCTTTCAAACTCATTGAGTTCTTCTTGCATTGCTGTTACCCAGTCAGCATATTTCAAAGCATCTTCAATTTTCTTCGGTTATTCTTGTGAAAGAAAATTGTGAAACAGACACTCATTCTGAGTTGTATGTCTTGTTTGAACACCAGCATCAGGATCTCCAATAATGAGATCAGGAGGATGTGCTTGTGTCCATCTTCTTGCTGAAGGTAACTGAGTTCTTGAACTTGATGCTCCCCATGCATCAGTGTCTTCCTCAAAAGAGCTTTCTTGAGTTGTGTGCGAAGCTCCCCCTGTATCAGTGTCTTCATAAGATCTACTGGAATTAGAATTTCTCTGATGGATATCTCCTGATGTGCTGTCAGTACTTGCATCAGTACTGTTATCAGTACTTCCATCAGTATTTATAGAAGAGTTGTTTTCAAGAGATTCATTATTTGTAGTATTATCAGTAGTATTTATGATATCATTAGGCTCCCCCTCAATATCATCACTACTGATTTCAGCTTCTAGTTCGTCTCCAAATATCAATTCTTCATGAGTATCTTCATTTATTCCAGTAATCTTCCTGTCATCAAATGATACATTTACTGAGACATTCACAATCTTAGTTTTCAGATTATATACCTTGAACGCTTTTGTCGTATCAGGATATCCAACAAAAATTCCTTCATCTGCTTTTGTTTCAAATTTTCCAAGCTGCTCTGGGTGTGATCGTAAAATGAAGCATTTGCACCCAAACACGTGCAAGTGTTTTAAGCTTGGTTTCTTTCCCTTAATCATCTGATATGGGGTCTGGCCATGTCTTGTAATCAGAGTACAGTTCTGATTATAACATGCAGTGTTGACAGCTTCTGCCCAGAAGTAAGTTGGCAGCTTTGCTTCTTCCAGCATTGTTCTTCCAGCTTCAATTAGAGTTCTGTTTTTCCTCTCAACTACTCCATTCTGTTGAGGAGTACCAGGAGCAGAAAATTGCTGTACAATTCCTTTTGATTTGCAAAATTCTTCCATTGTTGAGTTTTTGAACTCAGTTCCATTATCACTTCGAAGAACTTTGACTTTGTTGCTTGATCTGTTCTCCAGCAATTTGACATGCTCTATCAGAATCTCCGGTGTTTCACTCTTTTTATGCAGAAAATATACCCATGTAAATCTTGTATATTCATCAACAATTACTAGAGTATACATTTTCTTGTTGATAGACATCACATTTACGGGACCAAAAAGATCCAGATGTAGCAGGTGATAAGCTGTGTCTATTGAGTATTCTGATTTACTTTTGAAGCTGATTCTCTTTTGCTTTGACTTTTGACATGAGTCACAGAGTCCATCAGGGAAGTACATCGCTTTTGGGAGACCTCTCACTAAGTCCTTTCTGACTAACTCATTGATGTTATTGAAGTTCAAATGAGAAAGCTTCTTATGCCAGTTCCAACTCTCATCTACTGATGCCTTTGATAGAAGACACGTCAGTTTCCCATCAGTAGCAGACTCTAAGTTGGCTTCGTATATGTTACCATGTCTATAACCCGTAAGAATCACCTTTCCATCCTTCTTACTTGTTATTTCACAGTGAGATTCATAAAAATTGACATGATAACCTCTGTCTGTAATTTGACTGATGCTCAAGAGATTATGCTTCAGTCCTTCTACTAGAGCTACGTTTTTAATGATGACATTTCCAATCACAATGTTGCCATATCCCATGGTATGTCCTATATTGCCATCTCCATAGGAAACCTTTGGGCCAGCTTTCTTCTCAAAATCTGACAGCAGGGACTTATTTCCAGTCATATGTCCTGAACATCCACTATCCAGAACTAAAACATTTTTCCTGTTGCCCTGCAATCAATATTTCAATCAGTTAGAATTTTTAAGACCCCACACTTGTTGGGTCCTGTTTTTCAATTTCTTGTTAAGATTTTCAGCGGAATTTTTCTTTAAATCATTTTCAACTGAATTATCTCCACTTGAACTTGATTTAACAGAGTTTTTCTTAACATACACATTTCTAGTACATTTCTTATCACTTGAATTTGCACCTTTATTGAATTAAGGCAAAGGAACATAATTATCATGATACAAATTGTGATAACTAGTACATGTGTAAACTGAATGCCATTTGCTACCACAGTGAGAACAAGGATTCTGTGGTTTATAATTAACATTTCTACTCCTAACATCAGAAATAGAAATTTCAACTCTCCTCTTTTTATTCTTCCTGCAATCAATGGCAAGATGATTAGTATTAACACAAGTATGACATGTCTTTCTTGGAGCATTAGGAATATACTTATAGTTGTTAGACTTGTCTATTCCTAGTTTTCCATTCCTATGCCTTTTGGAAATCTTCTCATTTTTCTTACCTGTTTCTGCATTAATCTTTTTCTTCAACTTCCCAGAGGAGAGATGTCCTATGTTCTTTTCTTTTGTGATTCTCTTCTTGACAGTTTTAGCATCAGACTTAACAGAAGTTTTAGTGCTGATTTTAGAACAAGATGTACCAGTAGATTCAATTTCTGTAATTGATTTAATTTCTGTATCAGAAACAGTTTCTATTTCTTCATCAGAAATCAATTCAATATTAGAACTTGATCCTTTTTCAAAGATAGAATTCACTTTCATGTCACTCACATGAACAAATTTTATGTGAGTGGATAAATTGATATTTTCATCTTCTTTTGCCTTATTCTTCTTATATCCAAGACATTCTTTCCAGTTTCTATCATTTATCAGTAAATGAGTCTGTTTACCAGAATGAGTCCACACTCTTATTTGGTCTCGTTCTTTCTTTAACTCTATTTCTAGGGATTTTATTTTTAACATATGTTCTATTTCTATCCCTTTAGCTTTAAGTTTGTCACACAAATTTTGAGTATTTTTTAGGATAAATAACTCAACTTCTAAATACTCATTCCTCTTCTTTGTAACAGCCGCTTCTTCTAAAATTCTGATGTTTTCCTTAGACTGATTATTATAACTAATGTGCAAGTTTCTAAGAAAGGACTTTAATTCACACATGTTATCAGTATCAAAAGCATAAGCAGTTTTAGGTACCTTTTCAGATGCTTCTTCAATTTCAGCCATCAGTGCATAGTTTGTTTCTTCTTCTTCTTCTTTAGAGTCAGAAGAATCCATCCATCCTTTGCTTGATGTGACAAGCGCCTTTCCAGCAGATTTTCCAACTTTGGGTTTCTTGCATTCAGTTGCATAGTGACCCATCTTGTCACAATTGAAACATTTAATCTTTGAGAGATCAATTTTCTTCTGTCTATTTTTCTTGTCAGAATATTGATCTCATTTTGACTTCCTTCCATCTTTTCTGAATTTGCTCTGCTTCATTCTTCTGAAACCTTTCACCATCATGGCCATCATCTGCACAAGTTCTTTGTCAGAATCATCCTCTGATTCCTCATCAGTACACTCATCAGTATCAGTATCAGTGTCTGACTTTATTACTACATGAGCTTTAGCCTTCATTTTTCTTTGGCGCACACACCTTTCTTTTGATTCCACTTTCAAGGCCACAGATTTAGGCTTTGATCGTGTTCCTTCCTTTTGCTTGATCTCCAGATCATATGTCTTCAGCATTCCATAAATTTCATCAAGTGTCATCACGTTCATCTTATAAGTGTGCCTTATAAGATTCTGTTGAGTTATCCATTCCATGGGTAAAGATCTTAAAAACTTGACATTTGAATCTTCAACATCATACACCTTTCCCACCAGTGACAATTCATTTAGCAAAGTAAGAAATCTATCATAGATTTCTGTTATGTCTTCATTATGCTTTGCCTCAAATTGCTCATATTCTTGAATAAGAATACCTCTCCTGTTTTTCTTGATTTCTTCAGTTCCTTGGCATTGAACTTCCAAGGCATCCCATATTTCTTTAGCAGTCTTACACGCAATAACTCTGTTAGATAAGACAGTATCTAAACTATTGTGTAATATATTTCTAACCTTTGCATCTTTGATCATTTTAGCTTTATCTTCAGGTGTCCAATCACCCTTTTTCTTTGTTGCCATCCCTGTAGGAGTTGTCTCAGTTGTTGCAACTGGTTCCGTTGGGATGAACGGTCCATTGTTTATCCTGTCTATGTAGTCAGGATCTGAACCTTCAAGATACATAAGCATTCTTACCTTCCATGTTGAAAACTCTGATTTCTTCAACATTGGAATCTTCATGGTTTCATATCTGTTTCCCGACATTTCGATCGTTTCTGATTTGATAAATTATCAGTCTGCTCTGATACCAATTGTTAGGTCGTAGATAACGATTATAGAAGGGGGGTTGAATGTAATCGTATGAAATAATCGAATAAACAAATATAAAACAATCAATATCAGCTTTTATTAACCTTTATAAAAACTGATACAAACTCTCTCAAGAAACTATGAGTTCTTAAGAGCTGCTAGGTTTACAAAAATACTCGTGAAAAGCTATTACTCTCGTAAAACCTATCCTGTGTTTATATATGCACACAGCTACACATTCTGTTACATAAGATAATCTACATTAAATTAGATTGATCTTCTTGTCGCTTATCTTCTGTAATAGCTTCGATGAAGTATATCTTCTACAAATCAATCCTTTCCTGAAATCACGGAATAGTATCAATCAATATCTTCTGACTTGTCTTGCCACTGATGATGACATCATCAGACGTCAGCTCCTGATGCTCCAAGTACTGATGCTATCCGATCCTGACGCATTCATTAAATCATCATTTTCCAACAGGTATCCTGGTTCAGTAAAAAGCAACACTCAGTTTCCACTTCAACAGCAGAAGCTGAATACATTGCAGCTGGGAGTTGCTGTGCACAAATCTTGTGGATGAAGAATCAACTGATGGATTATGGCTTAGTGTTAAATAATATCCCTATCTACTGTGACAACACTAGTGCCATAGCCATCTCAGACAATCCTGTTCAACACTCTAGGACAAAGCACATTGATATCAGACATCATTTCATAAGAGAGCATGTTGAAAGAGTAACTGTGAAGTTGATCTATGTGCCCACAGAAAAGCAACTTGCAGACATTTTTACAAAACCACTGGATGAAGCAACCTTTAACAGGTTGGTAAGTGAATTAGGAATGCTGAATCTGGTATGTTAACTTACTAAGTTTTCAGTCCTTTATTCAAATGTAGCTTGTGACAGTAACATCTCCAGAAGTTGCTGTCATGAGAAAGTTACTGTCTACTTAAGTCTCTATCTGTTTTCGACAGCATGTTTACTTTGACTTTGTTAAATTGAATTTTGTGCTAGTCTTACATTTGATAGTTTGATCTTGTATGACATTAACTAACATGGTTTTTACTGCTGAAATTAGTCAAGGATTCTACTTAATTGGTCAGTTTTGCTTTGATTGTTGAATTAGTGGTAGACATCACTTAATTGCAATTTGTGGTAGTTGTATGGGTACTCCAAACTGTTGACCGTTTGCATCCCTCTTAACCTAGTATGCCTATAAAATGAATCTTAGGCCATATTAGTGAATCATTTAGAAAAAGGATAAAATGGAAAACAAAGTAGGAATCGAATACAGGCCTAAGCCTTGTGGAAGTGAGCCCTACAGTGAAGAAGTAGAAGCTTTGTTCGATGAGTTGTGGGATGCCCTCGATGAAGAAGAAGAAAAAGAACTGGCAGCCAAGGCCGCTGAGGAGGCTAAGGTGCAAGAAGAAGAAAAGGAGTTTCAAACACTCCTCAAGGAAGAAGGAACCTCTGAAGAGGAAGTTAGGGCAGAAGTCCTAGAATTGGTTAAGAAAGACTGTAATAAATAGTTAATGTAAGATCCGGGAAAAATTACGTGTTATTATGTGATGTGAAATGAAATTTTAATTTCATATTAAGAGTTATTAAATGATTTATCTGTTTAAACGTGCTAAGTTATTCGTTAAATGATTGAATATGTGATATTGTGGTGCTATGTGAAATGTGTGGGGAATTTGAAATTATTTTGAAAAGGGTGTCATACTATTTTATTTTATTTTAATTATCAAAAAGAAAATTTGGATCGTTCCCAAATTATTCGGGACATTGGTATATCGTTCGTACCAATATTTCATTCGTTAAAGTGGGAAGTATTTGAAAATATTCGTAATGGAGGTATTTTGGTTCGTATATTTTGTATTAAACGATACTTGTAGTTATCCGTACTTTATGGATGATTATCGTCTCGTAAAACGTGTATTCTGCTTTATTAAAGGTTTAAAGCATATATTCTGTTATATTGTATTTAAAGCGATCCATCGGATCAGTATCGATCCAAAAATGTCGTTTGGGGTATTATTTTCCGTTTATTATAAAAAGGCAAATCGTACTTTGTTTTTCGTATAATTAAGCTTAATTACAATTAAAAAATCTAAAAACCCTTGAAACGTGTTCTTCGTGTTCTTGAGAATCAAACTCAATTTTGAAGGCGTTATCGGAATCCGATTTCGATGTTCTTGTAACCAAAATGAATCTCTCATCATCCTCTACCTAAATCCATCATCAAGATTCATGTGGGTATGATTTCTAAGTTTTTCCGATTTTTAATTTAATTATTTATTTCAAATTTTTGATTTAATTTGGGGGAATCTTTAATCTTCGTTGTTCTTGTTAATTGGTTGTATAATTAGACTGTGTATGTTGTAAGGAGTTTGTTGATGATTTTTGTGCAATTTTTAGAGCTGTAAATCGACTAGATCGGAAATTATATAAGTCACCGGAGTTCTTGAGCTTTTGGCCGGTTTTCTTTATTAATGATTGGTTCTTGATTTCGTTACTACCATTGAATAGATCGGGGAACAAGGAATCTAACTGTATAAACAACGTTGAGTTTGATAGCCGTTTCGTGGTGGCCGGAAAGCGGCGGCTCGCCGGCGGGGGGAGTTTTCTGAGTTGTTTTGGTTCGTTTTTGTGCCGTTCGGTGTTAACTAACTGTTGGGGATCGTAACCCCATGTTTTTGGCAAGGTTGCAGTGTGTTTGTGGCTGTCGGAATCTGGAATTGGGTTGCCGGAACTCCGCCGACAGCGGGTTGTTCTTGGCGACCCATATCCGTTCTTGGCGACCCGTTTTCAAAACCTACCCGACCCGGTTTCGATCCAGAAAACCCTAATTGCATTTCTAAAAACTGTTTCAGGATTTTTATTTTTAAAATAATTCAAAAATAGTTTTATAATTCTAAAAATCATATCTTTAATTTAAAAATACATTTTATTATTCAGAAAATTCTGAAAAATTATATTTATTATTTTAAATTCGAAAATTGATTAAACTTAATTATTTTAATTATTTTTAATTAATAATTATTTTAATTAATTAATTGATTAATTCTTTTAATCAGTTAATTCTTAAAAATTGATTATTAATTAGATTTAATTAATTTAAAATTCAGTTTAATTATTTTCAAACCTGATTTATTATTTAAAAATAGTTTGAGCATTTAAAGAGTGTCAATTAATTTTATTAATTGATTTATTTGCATTTAAAATACTTATATTGGATTTAAAAATCCGATTTTTGATTTTAAAATTGTTTGTGGCTTATTTAAATTCAAATAAGCTTCGTGTGATGTTTTAAAAATAGTTATAAGTGCTATATGGTTTGTATGAGTTGTGTAATGTGTTTTATAGTCCGTATATGCCCGTACTAGGGCTAGTGTCTGAGTTTTAAATATCATAAATTAGACCGGGCGTCCGATACGTAACCGGTTACTTGTTTAAATGTGTTATGTGAATGATGTGAATTATCTGTTTTTGAGTCATGCATGCGAATAATTGTTTTGAGACTTGTTTAAATGTTTTGGTCGTGTCTAATATCATCACGAGGGGTAGTTGGAATAGAAATTTGTCGGTGATGTTAGAAAATGAGATTTACGAGGCCGTCGACTTAGATGTTGACTTTTTATAGTATGGGGAGTTTCGTCAAGCGAGTTACGAGGATTACTTGTATAGTTAGTTGTGATCATTCTATCAATTGAAATGTGGTTGTCTGTGCAACAGAGGCTATTGGACGAGACGAGTCAGATTATCGAAGTTAAGTTACAATCGTTTATGGAATGTGAAATCATACGTTGAAGACTAAGTACCGTCTCATGTTTGACTATCGAGGCTGGCACGTGGATTCGAAATGGTAAAAGCAGACTAGTGGTATTCGCAAGAGCGTTAAAGCAAAGAAGGACGGAAGTAGAGAATCGTGCGACAAGACAGAATAAGGAGGAAATCGTATTGTTTCAGCGTTACGAAATAGCTAAGGACCAGAGGCAAGTGTTTATACCCTTGCTTATTAATTAAGGGATATTATCTTGAATTATTAGTATGCATGTTGAATGCTTATTACTGAATTTTCAAATGTTGATTTCTTTGCATTGAATTGTAAGTATGTTATTTAATCTCGTAAATTGATGAGTACTCTTTTATACCTTTTGAGTTTAGATTCATATTTTCATATTGATTGGAAAGATATACTTATTATATTGAAAAGTTTGAAGAGATAATTATGGGCCGTATACTAAGGCTTTCTTTTAAAAGACATGATTTTAAAACATTAGGTTGGAATATTGCCAACCCTAGATAAGTGGGAACTTGTGAACCCTATGTTGAAAATGTTATTTTAAATTCCGAAGTTGTGGTACTTGTTCTACAAGTATTCCATTTTTCCATCCTGCACCCTTGCAAGTATTATTATCATTTCTTGTTAATGTGATCATCTGATCCATTCCCTGATTCGAATTCATTTATGCTGTGCATGATTTAGTTTACTTCCTTCAAATACGAGGCTCATCTATTATAAGTATATGTTCGAAGGACTTGAACTATTTCTGTCAGAAGTTAATAAACCCTTGTTTTCTTCATTTATAAACTTCACCCTGAATTTTTCTTAAACTTGAACTTGACTTTCTTGTCACTTACCAGATTGTTGAATCTTAACTAATTCTCCCATGATGTGATAATTTGAACTGTTAAGGCCATCTAGAGCCTGTTCTTTGAACCCTATTCCATATTGAGTTATTGCAAATTCTGTTGATATCATAATGCCCGTTTCATATCAGATTCAATCTTGTTGAGCATGTCATTGTTATTCTTTATTATATCCCAGTTGTTACATCGAACTCGTCGATGCTTATTATATTGTCACTTTTCATGTGCACCTCCCCATATTGTGTCGATCTCGTCGATACTAGATTATATTATTATTCCTTAATGGATTCTTCATAATTGAACTGTTTCCTGGAACGTGAGTTTTCCAGCAATTGTTGTATTAGGTTGTCGATTCTTCCGACACCTGATTGTCGAAGTAAGGTTGTCAATTATTCTGACACCTGACGTATATAATATAGGATTGGAATGTTTTTAAATGGGGCCAGTAATTGGTCGGGCCATAATTATGGTCGGAATAAATTAAGGCCCAGATTGGCCTAGGATCCAGTAGAGGACTTTGCTATAAGCAAGTCCGGGGTTGATGCGTGGCTGGCCAGCAGCACAACCTTTGATTTGATAAATGTTAAAAATCCAATTCTAATATTAATTCTTATTTCTGGGATGAGTTACATCCATATGTTTTGTACTTGTGAGTTATGACCTGATATTCAGGTTTATTCGTTGCGTAAAATTGTTGGTTGTTGATTAATAAATGGTGGTTTCAATCTTGCTGAAATCACTTAATCTTAATTCATTTGGATTCCAAATAGTCGAAATCCACTTCCGTGATTCCATTGGCAGTCGTGAGATATCTATCTTGATGAGTTTTATTCATACCGCATACCCAGTCGGTACTATATTAAAGTCTTGAAGTGCGTTCTTTATTTCATGACCGAGCGTGATGGCTCATTCTTACTCCTTGATTATTCTACCCTTCCAGAGTTGTTGGTTTCAGAGAATGTTATGAATAGACCTGTTATCTTCAAAATTAGTATTTTTGTACAAACTATGGTCTTGAAGACGTATGAGTTATATTTATTTCATATTTTCTACTTACTATTGTAGATATTGTTGATTCGGTCGCCGTAACGACCAATATAAATCTTTTTGTGTTTTAAACTATTCAATTGAGAGAAGAAGAATGAGAAATTGTGGTAAATTACCAAACTTGATTTGAGAAGTTTTAAAGATTACAAATGTTCAAAAACAAAAGTTGTTATTTGAAAATCCAAAGTTTATTTTGGAAACCTTTCGTATTATAGTTAATAATGCGCTTGCTGAGCAATTCATTCGCTCATACTTGTTTTATTTGTATATATTTTAGCCTGCCAAAAAGAAGGTATATTGGCGAGAGTTGTCCGCGTAGCTGATCAGAGATGGGGAAAGATATTAGCGTAAAGGCGTTTTGATCCAGAGCATTGGAGCTAGTGATAGGTTTGTATATAGATGTTTTCTATTGAATAATATATTGTATAAGAGTAGTGGCCTGGTATACTTCTTATCGAAGTTATAATAGTGTTTTAGATTGTATGTAAAGAGAATGGTTGTAAAGAGGAAAGTTGTTGTAATGAAATTTTGGATTCTTGTTTCTAGCACTATAACCTTTAAAGATTCTTGGTAGAATTGGGGTCACAGATATTATTATTATTGTGTTGATTTTATATTGAACAGGTTGTTTGGATTAAGAGTGCAGTGTGACGACCAAATCCTTTGACCCCGGATTTGGGGGCGTTACAGTTGGTATCAAAGCAAGGGTTATAGTAAAACTAGAAACGAGAGTGTGTGGGAGTGTATATAGTTATATAAGGAACGTCAGAGCTCATTTAGAGTTCGTATTGGACTATTGGATATAGTACCGCTGAGTGAGTTAAGATAGAGGTATTTGATTGAGATAGTTGTGCTGAAATGGATAGAACTTCTTGCGTTTGTAGACGTCTATGGCGGAATCTTCAAGGACTATTACGAGTCGACGACGACGTACGATATTAATAACCTTGCGACGTGGAAAAGAAGGGCTGAAATCGAATAGCGTGGAGAAGAATGGCTGAAATCGAATAACGAGCTATCGAAGGAGTCGACGGAGGAGTCATATGTGAAGACCTTGGTAATACCTTCCCATCCTAATGAAATATTTGACATTCCTTTAAAAAGAAACCTGTGTTGATGGATATATTCCACCTGTTGATCTTGTATTTGATACTCTTGATCAATCATGTTTTAAATTGCGCCAAAGATTGTTGTTATGCCTATTTCAAATTTTGAGGCTTGTTGAAAAATATGTTATTTAAATTCCAACTCCTTCATTCTTCCGGAGTGGATAACTCTAATTGTGATGTAACACTATTTGTTGATACTTCCTTTCTGATTGTTTTTCTTTTCTGGAAATAACACCTTTGGAATCTATTCAATTTCAATCCAAGGTGTGTATTTGAGAATTCTTATCGAAAGGCCCTGGTTGTCATTCCGACTCTAAATTTCTTTCATATTTCTCTACTCCAACTGAGGTAAACAACCCTATTTATAGGGGACACAAGGACTATCTGTCTATGTGATAGAAGTCTGACGGGACGCCGTCACTTGTGTGTTGTGAAATACAAGAAGGCTAATTACCTTTAGTACTGTCTTAATTGAGACACACAACATTGAGTTCATGTGATCAAATTGATCTCTCAGTGATTCTCTTATTTCCAATAATGTTTTCTTTGAAACATGCAGACTTGGTAACCCCAATTGGGGAACATTTGCTATGATACGGAACCTTTTCTCTTCAAAATATCATGAAGTTTGTTATTTCAAATAATCTGGGAGGTATGCCATTAGGGTGAACTGAAATTTACCCTACCATAATGAACGAAGAATTTGCGATTGAATCACCACGAGCGAAAGCGGATTACGATGCGATTAGAATACTAGTAACATATAACGGAGCCAGTTGTTCTCTCTCTATCGATTAACGTTACGATGTGGAAGAGGTGAAGTTAGATAATTCAAAAGTTGATTGGAAATTGGGGAAAAATGTGTAATTGTGCTGATGATATCCCATGTTGTGGAAGATGAACATAATAGATTTTTGTCTCAATGAGAAGAACTTTTAAAATTTGATGATAGGCTAATAATGGAGAATGAGTTGATCTTTGAGTATTTCAGGATTGTATGATATGGTTGCAAGTCTTTTGCTCACGATAGTTAAGGTAGATCTTGCCAGTCAATGTGGATGTATAGAATGAGAATCAAGATAATGTCGAGTTGATCAAGCTGTTTGGGAAATGAGATGGAACCATGGAAAAGGTGTCCTGAGTGTCACTTTGAATGTATCTTCTGAATTATTTGGAAATCAGATGGAGAACAATTAAGCTATTGGGACTAAGTAGAACAATTTTAAAGATATGGGACTAAGTCACCAAGTTGATAAGGAATATTCTAACAATTGTAGATAGGGAAAGAAGATGAAGAGGTGTTAATAAGGATTTAAAGACAATGGATAAGGTAATGAAGGGGTTGTTTCCAGCTGAAGAGTTAATTGGCATGAAAGGTATGTGATTGTTGAAAGCAGTTGTTAGATATATTGGAAATAGGTATAGTTGACCCAAGAATATGGATGGCTGATAGTATGAGTAGTAAAAGAGAGAATTGAGATGTAAATATCTTCGGTACAAGGATTAGAAAGGATGGAGTTTTAAGGTTATGATAACAAGAGATCAACTAGAAGGAATGACGGAATTAAGGATTCAACCAGGATTGATTAAAGAGAAAGGGCTACATAAAGGAAAGAGTTATGAAAAGAGAAATGGAATTCAATTACAGGAAGGAGCGAGAGAGTATAATGGATAAGAAGGAAATGTAAGGATATATAAGAGATTTAAAAGAATATTGATGTTAGTGAGTGTTTAAGTACTTGAGGTGTTGGAAAATGAAGACAGAGTAACAGAGGTATAGTAGACGATTACAACTAAAGAGATTCCTGAATGGAAGTGGAAATATATTAAGATAGACTTTGTAGTAGAGTTGCTAAGGCTTAGAGCTAATCATGATGTTATTTGAGTTATTATTGACCGATCAACGAGAGATATTTATTAGATGAATTGGTTCATCTCTAGCTATTTGAATGAGGTAATAGTACGGCATGGAATGACGGGTTCAAATGTATTTGACAGAGATCCGCGACTTAATTAAAGAATTCAGACAGACTATGGTTGTGTACTAAATTTTTAAGGTAATTGGAAGGACCATTTACCGTTGATTAGATTTCCTTACGACAACAGTTATTATGACAATTTTGAATTGCTACCTTATGTCGGTTTACTGCATGTTGGGAAAGTTGCGTATAAGTTTGCGTACCACCCCGTGAGTGGTGTATTCATAGTATATTTCATAAAAATATGAACCTATAGAGATTTAGTTAAATTGTTCTATGTTGAGTAACCAATTGAGATATTGAGTCAGTATGAGAAAGTGTTAAGTAATAGAGGAGTCAAATTAGTATGAGTATGAGGAGGAATCCTAAGGTTGAAGAGTCAACCTAGGAATTTGAGAATGAGATGTTGGAAAAATATCCACCTATGTTGCACAAGTTGATTCTGAGGACAGAATCTTGTTAAGGGGGGAAGGATCGATGTAAGATCCGGGAAAAATTACGTGTTATTATGTGATGTGAAATGAAATTTTAATTTCATATTAAGAGTTATTAAATGATTTATCTGTTTAAACGTGCTAAGTTATTCGTTAAATGATTGAATATGTGATATTGTGGTGCTATGTGAAATGTGTGGGGAATTTGAAATTATTTTGAAAAGGGTGTCATACTATTTTATTTTATTTTAATTATCAAAAAGAAAATTTGGATCGTTCCCAAATTATTCGGGACATTGGTATATCGTTCGTACCAATATTTCATTCGTTAAAGTGGGAAGTATTCGAAAATATTCGTAATGGAGGTATTTTGGTTCGTATATTTTGTATTAAACGATACTTGTAGTTATCCGTACTTTATGGATGATTATCGTCTCGTAAAACGTGTATTCTGCTTTATTAAAGGTTTAAAGCATATATTCTGTTATATTGTATTTAAAGCGATCCATCGGATCAGTATCGATCCAAAAATGTCGTTTGGGGTATTATTTTCCGTTTATTATAAAAAGGCAAATCGTACTTTGTTTTTCGTATAATTAAGCTTAATTACAATTAAAAAATCTAAAAACCCTTGAAACGTGTTCTTCGTGTTCTTGAGAATCAAACTCAATTTTGAAGGCGTTATCGGAATCCGATTTCGATGTTCTTGTAACCAAAATGAATCTCTCATCATCCTCTACCTAAATCCATCATCAATATTCATGTGGGTATGATTTCTAAGTTTTTCCGATTTTTAATTTAATTATTTATTTCAAATTTTTGATTTAATTTGGGGGAATCTTTAATCTTCGTTGTTCTTGTTAATTGGTTGTATAATTAGACTGTGTATGTTGTAAGGAGTTTGTTGATGATTTTTGTGCAATTTTTAGAGCTGTAAATCGACTAGATCGGAAATTATATAAGTCACCGGAGTTCTTGAGCTTTTGGCCGGTTTTCTTTATTAATGATTGGTTCTTGATTTCGTTACTACCATGGAATAGATCGGGGAACAAGGAATCTAACTGTATAAACAACGTTGAGTTTGATAGCCGTTTCGTGGTGGCCGGAAAGCGGCGGCTCGCCGGCGGGGGGAGTTTTCTGAGTTGTTTTGGTTCGTTTTTCTGCCGTTCGGTGTTAACTAACTGTTGGGGATCGTAACCCCGTGTTTTTGGCAAGGTTGCAGTGTGTTTGTGGCTGTCGGAATCTGGAATTGGGTTGCCGGAACTCCGCCGGCGGCGGGTTGTTCTTGGCGACCCATATCCGTTCTTGGCGGCGACCCGTTTTCAAAACCTACCCGACCCGGTTTCGATCCAGAAAACCCTAATTGCATTTCTAAAAACTGTTTCAGGATTTTTATTTTTAAAATAATTCAAAAATAGTTTTATAATTCTAAAAATCATATCTTTAATTTAAAAATACATTTTATTATTCAGAAAATTCTGAAAAATTATATTTATTATTTTAAATTCGAAAATTGATTAAACTTAATTATTTTAATTATTTTTAATTAATAATTATTTTAATTAATTAATTGATTAATTCTTTTAATCAGTTAATTCTTAAAAATTGATTATTAATTAGATTTAATTAATTTAAAATTCAGTTTAATTATTTTCAAACCTGATTTATTATTTAAAAATAGTTTGAGCATTTAAAGAGTGTCAATTAATTTTATTAATTGATTTATTTGCATTTAAAATACTTATATTGGATTTAAAAATCCGATTTTTGATTTTAAAATTGTTTGTGGCTTATTTAAATTCAAATAAGCTTCGTGTGATGTTTTAAAAATAGTTATAAGTGCTATATGGTTTGTATGAGTTGTGTAATGTGTTTTATAGTCCGTATATGCCCGTACTAGGGCTAGTGTCTGAGTTTTAAATATCATAAATTAGACCGGGCGTCCGATACGTAACCGGTTACTTGTTTAAATGTGTTATGTGAATGATGTGAATTATCTGTTGTTGAGTCATGCATGCGAATAATTGTTTTGAGACTTGTTTAAATGTTTTGGTCGTGTCTAATATCATCACGAGGGGTAGTTGGAATAGAAATTTGTCGGTGATGTTAGAAAATGAGATTTACGAGGCCGTCGACTTAGATGTTGACTTTTTATAGTATGGGGAGTTTCGTCAAGCGAGTTACGAGGATTACTTGTATAGTTAGTTGTGATCATTCTATCAATTGAAATGTGGTTGTCTGTGCAACAAAGGCTATTGGACGAGACGAGTCAGATTATCGAAGTTAAGTTACAATAGTTTATGGAATGTGAAATCATACGTTGAAGACTAAGTACCGTCTCATGTTTGACTATCGAGGCTGGCACGTGGATTCGAAATGGTAAAAGCAGACTAGTGGTATTCGCAAGAGCGTTAAAGCAAAGAAGGACGGAAGTAGAGAATCGTGCGACAAGCAAGAATAAGGAGGAAATCGTATTGTTTCAGCGTTACGAAATAGCTAAGGACCAGAGGCAAGTGTTTATACCCTTGCTTATTAATTAAGGGATATTATCTTGAATTATTAGTATGCATGTTGAATGCTTATTACTGAATTTTCAAATGTTGATTTCTTTGCATTGAATTGCAAGTATGTTATTTAATCTCGTAAATTGACGAGTACTCTTTTATACCTTTTGAGTTTAGATTCATATTTTCATATTGATTGGAAAGATATACTTATTATATTGAAAAGTTTGAAGAGATAATTATGGGTCGTATACTAAGGCTTTCTTTTAAAAGACATGATTTTAAAACATTAGGTTGGAATATTGCCAACCCTAGATAAGTGGGAACTTGTGAACCCTATGTTGAAAATGTTATTTTAAATTCCGAAGTTGTGGTACTTGTTCTACAAGTATTCCATTTTTCCATCCTGCACCCTTGCAAGTATTATTATCATTTCTTGTTAATGCGATCATCTGATCCATTCCCTGATTCGAATTCATTTATGATGTGCATGATTTAGTTTACTTCCTTCAAATACGAGGCTCATCTATTATAAGTATATGTTCGAAGGACTTGAACTATTTCTGTCAGAAGTTAATAAACCCTTGTTTTCTTCATTTATAAACTTCACCCTGAATTTTTCTTAAACTTGAACTTGACTTTCTTGTCACTTACCAGATTGTTGAATCTTAACTAATTCTTCCATGATGTGATAATTTGAACTGTTAAGGCCATCTAGAGCCTGTTCTTTGAACCCTATTCCATATTGAGTTATTGCAAATTCTGTTGATATCATAATGCCCGTTTCATATCAGATTCAATCTTGTTGAGCATGTCATTGTTATTCTTTATTATATCCCAGTTGTTACATCGAACTCGTCGATGCTTATTATATTGTCACTTTTCATGTGCACCTCCCCATATTGTGTCGATCTCGTCGATACTAGATTATATTATTATTCCTTAATGGATTCTTCATAATTGAACTGTTTCCTGGAACGTGAGTTTTCCAGCAATTGTTGTATTAGGTTGTCGATTCTTCCGACACCTGATTGTCGAAGTAAGGTTGTCAATTGTTCTGACACCTGACGTATATAATATAGGATTGGAATGTTTTTAAATGGGACCAGTAATTGGTCGGGTCATAATTATGGTCGGAATAAATTAAGGCCCAGATTGGCCTAGGATCCAGTAGAGGACTTTGCTATAAGCAAGTCCGGGGTTGATGCGTGGCTGGCCAGCAGCACAACCTTTGATTTGATAAATGTTAAAAATCCAATTCTAATATTAATTCTTATTTCTGGGATGAGTTACATCCATATGTTTTGTACTTGTGAGTTATGACCTGATATTCAGGTTTATTCGTTGCGTAAAATTGTTGGTTGTTGATTAATAAATGGTGGTTTCAATCTTGCTGAAATCACTTACTCTTAATTCATTTGGATTCCAAATACTCGAAATCACTTCCGTGATTCCATTGGCAGTCGTGAGATATCTATCTTGATGAGTTTTATTCATACCGCATACCCAGTCGGTACTATATTAAAGTCTTGAAGTGCGTTCTTTATTTCATGACCGAGCGTGATGGCTCATTCTTACTCCTTGATTATTCTACCCTTCCAGAGTTGTTGGTTTCAGAGAATGTTATGAATAGACCTGTTATCTTCAAAATTAGTATTTTTGTACAAACTATGGTCTTGAAGACGTATGAGTTATATTTATTTCATATTTTCTACTTACTATTGTAGATATTGTTGATTCGGTCGCCGTAACGACCAATATAAATCTTTTTGTGTTTTAAACTATTCAATTGAGAGAAGAAGAATGAGAAATTGTGGTAAATTACCAAACTTGATTTGAGAAGTTTTAAAGATTACAAATGTTCAAAAACAAAAGTTGTTATTTGAAAATCCAAAATTTATTTTGGAAACCTTTCGTATTATAGTTAATAATGCGCTTGCTGAGCAATTCATTCGCTCATACTTGTTTTATTTGTATATATTTTAGCCTGCCAAAAAGAAGGTATATTGGCGAGAGTTGTCTGCGTAGCTGATCAGAGATGGGGAAAGATATTAGCGTAAAGACGTTTTGATCCAGAGCATTGGAGCTAGTGATAGGTTTGTATATAGATGTTTTCTATTGAATAAGATATTGTATAAGAGTAGTGGCCTGGTATACTTCTTATCGAAGTTATACTAGTGTTTTAGATTGTATGTAAAGAGAATGGTTGTAAAGAGGAAAGTTGTTGTAATGAAATTTTGGATTCTTGTTTCTAGCACTATAACCTTTAAAGATTCTTGGTAGAATTGGGGTCACAGATATTATTATTATTGTGTTGATTTTATATTGAACAGGTTGTTTGGATTAAGAGTGCAGTGCGACGACCAAATCCTTTGACCCCGGATTTGGGGGCGTTATAGTTAATCTCACTAATTGTAGTAATTTAACCCTCTTCAATTAATAAAGTTTATCAGTTTTCTTCTATATTTTCTTCTTGCTTGATGTATGTGTTGTTAATTGCTTAACTGGTTGAATACCGTTATGGATGAATGATGAACCAGTAATAAAAATTGTAAATGTTTAACTGGTGTCTCTTCAGTTAAGTTATTAATCATAACAGTTTCAATACAAAGTCTTGACAGTTGTTATTTTCCTGCAAAGGTTGCTGTCATCAAGAAAAGTAGCTGTCACGGTTCTTTGACAGTTAGCTTCTCGACAACAGTAAACAACCTTCTGTCATGACTTGTAAAAGATATTGTCATGTGAGAACTTAACGATGACGGTAAGTTTTGCGTGAAATGTTTCTGTGACGCAAAACATGCTGTCATCACACCTAAGTTACTGACACGGATGTTTTGAGCGCACAGGTTACTGTCAAAGTAGCGTGTGACGCCCTCCCAATCTGGAGTCATGATTGGGGGAGTCACTACAACCTCTATACTTATAAACCTGTGAATAAATAATATAAACATGCAGACGCGACCCCAACTCCAACCTGGATCTTTAACAGGTAATGGTATGAAACAAGCATCAACTATCTACTTCATTTTATTACATAATAAAAAAAAATCTCAAAAGTTATTACAACCAAGTCCCAAAAGCTCTACGTTCCCTCCTTACAAAAACACCTTCTACAAGTGGTCAACACCTACCTGAGCTGGCATCCCAAATATAATCCTATAAGAAGACTTCCTAGCTGTCTGAAAGGCGCGTACCATCTTCTTGTTTAACTGTGGGTTAGAATAGGGAAAAGAATGAGCCAAATGCTCAGCAAGTAATAATATGGCCAAATAATTAACCACAGTGAAATAGTTTTCAATACCAATCTGTATGTCATAAGTATAGCAGAATCCATATCAAGGGATTTTCAGAACAATGACATGAATATACAATTTCAAGACAGTTTCCAATATCAATATGTATGTCATGGGTATAGCAGAATCCATCTCAAGGGATTATCAGAACAATGACATGAATATACAATTTCAAAGGATAAACCAATTTCCTTATAAATATATATATGATTTCAAGAAAAACAATAAGTAATTTGGAGATTTTTCACAACGCACCGGACAATACGGGTGATCAGCCACGTAAAGTCCCCATACCGGACACACAGTCCCTCTGGTCCTTGTATTGGGTCCCAATAGGCACACATTGGCCTTTAGACTAGTCCATCCCTAGTCCATTTATTATAATTAAAAAGTGCTGGGCCGGCGTCACTCGGCCTCTTACGCCTCCAATCTTAGGAATCCGTGGAAACCATAAATCAGAATTTAAATGAATCCAAACTTTGAAACCTCCTTTCTTTTAAAATCTTTCTTATGAAAGAAATCCTTTGTAAAGCATTGGATGTGTGTTTGTATAGTACCCAAGTGAAGGTTCATGTATTCTCAATTTCAAGTAAGTATGTGATTCATAGGTACAAGTTCAAATCTAATGCAATAGCATCTCAGGTTAAAATGTAAGTATAATCAAAGGATAATGATAAGGTCTGAAGAAAAGTTTAAGCAAGATATGGTTCACAAGACATTGTGTTGTGTCTATAATGTTTGTATATAAAAGAGTCTTTTGGGAATTGGATAAGTTCAATCTGATCGATCTGGATTTCTATCAATGGGAAATCAAGAAGTAAATGTCATAGGTATGTTTTGGATATGTACTAAAATGTGAGTTCTGATATATTCACTTTTGGATGTAAAGGTTCAAAGAAAGAACTAAACATAGTATGGTGTATGAACCAACAAGGTATATGAACAGAAATAAGGATTACCAAATGAACATGATATGTTTTCAGGATTAAAAGGGTATATAAACAAGATAGCAATTCATATATGTGAAAATGAAAGAATGGCATTTAGAAGCGAAGCAAGTCAGAATTACTTGCCTTAGTAGCTAAAAAGAGTAATCAGATTCACTGGTTCTCCACCTTTGTCTTGCCTTTATTTATAGGCTCTACTTCTTTGGATTCTTAAGTAGCCTTTAGAACAAACTGTACCCACTGAATTTCTGCCTTCGCCTTGCCTTTATTTCTATGTTCCATATCTCGTAACTCTACAAAAGAGTATATACTATTTCAGAATGATCCTCTCAAAATTCTAATCCTTATTCTAAACTACCCAACGCATCCTAAGCGCGTAAACACACATTAGTTATATAACATAACATTTACAACCATGAAATATGCAATAACTCATATAAGCGCACATCGCCATTTAAGTACACATAACATACTCCCTTTATATAAATATATATATATATATATATATATAATCTGACTTTCAAATCATACCACACTTGGTATACCCTTAAATCATCTTGATCAATGCTAACCATATCCTTAACACCTTTACAAACAATGTTTTCATCTCAAAAGCTGAAAAATCTGCTACGCATGCCTTACCAAAACATTTATCATAAATCCAAAAATAATCAAACAAATACCATATTTGACAGGCTACTTCCTGGTTACTAATCCAACTTAGCATAAAACTTTCAAATTCAGAACAATTCATTTAGACTAAAAACGAACAGGTTTAAAGTGTATACTGAAGCACAGAAAATCCTGCTGCGCAACCTTTAGTAAAACATGCATAACTCTTTACTCGTTAAATTAAATGACACAAGGTTTTCGCGTGGACAAACTAGACTCCGAGTAGAACATTTACATCCTATACCCACTGTCCAAAACAGGGAACAAGCAGTCACGAATTACCAGAGCAGAACAGGGCAGTTTTCTGGCAATTCAACATAAATCATTCTCCAACATAAACTTTTAAACATCACAAATTCTTATTACATAACACTTGATACAACTAATCAACAATTATTTATACTCAAAACCACATGCAAGTCTCAATACTAACTTCCAATTATCCTACAACCTTAATACACATAATCACATATATTCATGTCAAGTTTATCTCAACAATCAAACCCGGACTCTAAAATTCTTGGATAAATCCGAAAATCACTCAAAGCTCGGCATGCAACTTAGATTAATTACTTACTAGCATTTAAACATATAAACATGAATCAAATCAAGTCATTTTCCGATTCAAAACTCAAAACCCGAATCTAAAATTTAAGAAAATTTGTAGTTAAAATAAAACCAATGACATGCAACACGGATTAACTACTTATAATTACTCTACAACACTATAAATACCTCAAAATACATAGACCATGGCCACCGGTTCACCGGAGTTCATCACCGGTGGTCGACGAATTGCATGCAGCCCCAAAACAAAGGGGTTTTGTATGAATTCGTCCCCAATTGATCCTTAACCACAATTAAACTCTTAATCATCAAGAACACTTGATTTTAAATCAAAAATCCGAAACCCCAATTTACAAAACCCATTTTCTAATCTTCACCAAACTCAACACTATTGGTATTAAAGTGTAGAGCTCGGCAAGAGCTTCGATTTGACTATCTAATCAACGAATTTGGTTAACAAAATCAAAAGATAAAGAAGAGAGAAGGAGAGAGAAATAAGAGAGAGAGAGAGAGAGAGAGAGAGAGAGAGAGAGAGAGAGAGAGAGAGAGAGAGAGAGAGAGAGAGAGAGAGAGAGAGAGAGAGAATTGAGTTGAAAGGAAATGGGGAAGAAGAACTGGCCGTGAGGGGTTTTAAAGCCCCAGGGGTATTTTGGTAATTCCACAATTCCAAAATCTGATTTTAATAAAACAAAACCCAATAAGTTGCCTTTCTAAAATTCGAAATAAAATAGAAATAATATCTAAAAATCAAAATTTTATTTTTAAAATAAAGAATACGAATTTACAAGCTCACCCATATTTTTAAAATATTTTTATGATCAAAATTGAATTAAATATGAATTTTCAAAGTTTTGATCACTTAAATGATATTTAACTCATAAAATCTGTTTTAAATCCTTAAAGCCAAAAATAAATTCCTCCACTAATTTTATAAAATACTAGAATATAAAATAAATGTTGTGAAAAAGATTTCACAATAAAAAGAGTCTCCATTGATTTTATAAAATTCCCGGAAGGTCAAAAAGAACTAATTTTTAATAAGAAATTCATATAAAATGCATTTAAAAGCATACACATATATTTTAATCCATACCATTCACCAAGTAAACATCTATTTATCACATTTCCAAATATCCACCTTTCACACAATACTCACACATCATAGAACTCAAATATTATTTAATATTAATATTGTACAAGCGTTTTTCCGAGTCGTTATAACCTTCCCCCCTTAAAAAGATTCTGTCCCCAGAATCTAACCTTATGAAAACAGATGCGGATACTTTTCAAGCATCTCGCTCTCAAGTTCCCAAGTCGATTCTTCAACTTTGGGATTCCTCCACAAAACCTTAACTAGCTTAACAATCTTATTCCTTAATTTCCTATCCATATGATCCTGAATTTCTACAGGTTGTTCTACATATGACAAATCAGGTTGAATCTCAAAAGGTTCATATTCGATCACGTGATTCGCATCAGGATTAAATCTCTTAAGCATCGAAACATGAAAAACGTTATGAATGTGCTCCATGTGGGGTGGTAACGCTAACTCATATGCAACTTTTCCAATACGTCTCAATATCTCAAACGGTCCTACATATCTCGGGCTAAGTTTCCCTTTCTTGCCGAATCTCGTAACTCCTTTCCATGGCGACACTTTTAGCAACACTTGATCTCCTTCTTCAAAGCTTATATCCTTCCTGTCTTGGTCAGCGTACTTCTGTTGTCTGTCTTGTGCTGTAACTAGTCTGTTCTGAATGATTTCAATCTTTTCCTTCGTTTGTGGTACTAGCTCGGGTCCCAAAACTTTTCGTTCTCCCATTTTTTCCAATACACAGGTGACCTATATTTCCTTCCATACAATGCTTCTTACGGGGCATTCCAATACTTGCGTGATAGTTGTTGCGGTAAAAGAATTCCATTAATGGTAAATGATCACCTCAATTGCTTTCAAAATCCATCGCACAATTTCTAAGTATATCTTCGATTGTCTGGATAGTCTATTCATTATGACTATATGTTTAAGGACGATAAATGGTACACTTATTTAACTTGGTTTCTGAGCATGTCAAAAACTTTCTTCCAAATCTTGAATTAAATTGAGGGTCTTAGTAAGATTCGATTGATACTTGAACCTCATGCTTTACTACTATCTCTTACAGATAAAACAAATTTATCCAATGAATGTTTCTCGTTGATTGAAAAAGGAAATGTACCGACTTGGCATCATGAGATGTTCCTATTTCAACTCGGGAATTTCTACCGGTTGTAATTATCCGCTAGGTCTTTGATGTTCAGTTTTAAATCTCTGACAGGTAAAACACTTAATCACTCATCTAGTAATATCTCTTTCATATATGTCCACCAAGATTTTCTTTTAAGCCTTGTTACATCTTCGTACTTCTGGGATGGATTGAATACTTCGAATTCATGTGCATCATTTAGTATTTCATTCTTTAACCATGTCACATTGGGTATCCAATTTCTAGAGAAAAACCTAAAAATTCCTTTATCATCCTTTTGACTCCTTCTACTTTCTCCTGTAAAGTTACTCATGTTATCGCTCATAACTTCCGCTTAACATTTTTCTACTTTTCTCTAGCAGCTCAAGTTGAAAAGTCATTGTATATATGTTTATCATCTCCGTAGCTTGATCTGAAATACGAACCTCTATTCCTACTTTTTCAAATTCCTTGATCAGTCCTAACCATTTTCTCTACCTTATGTATACAACTCCTTTTCGGTGAAAATATATTTCAAATGCTTATGATCCGAATCGATTTCATACTTTTCTTCATACAAGTAAGCCTCCAAATCAATGCGAAGACTATTGTGGCTAGTTCTCAGTCATGTGTCGGGTGTTTCCACTCGTGGTTCTTCAGCTGTCTAGAAACATATACAGTCATCTTAACATGTTAAATCAATCTTGATTCTTAACACAAAGTTGTGTTCTCAATTTAGTTGTTGGTATTGTCCTAAGGTACATGAGTCATCATTTTCCAGTAACAATGAATCTATTTTACCATTATGGCTCGACTAAAGAGTTCCGTTCCTCTAGCAATTTAAAATACTTCCTTATCCATTTATCTTAACTCTTGAATGCTTTCTAGTAAGCTGGGTTAATGGTGTGGCTATCTTGGTATAATCCTTGAAAAACCTTCGATAATCTCCATCCAATCTCATAAAACCTCTAACTTTTGTAGGTGTCTTAGGCCTTACTCAATTCATTAACGTTTCAACCTTGGCTGGATCCACTTGGATTCCTTCTCTACTAATTACATGTCCTAGTAATTGTAATTCTTTCAACCAAAGCTTGCACTTAGAAAACTTTGCGCACAATATCTCTTTTCTTAAAATTTCTAGGGTTATTTTCAAATGATCTGTATGCTCTTCTTCCATCTTTGAATACCTTAAGATGTCATTTATGAAAACATTCTCAAACTTATCCAAATATTTCTTAAAATTTCTATTCATCATGTTCATAAAAGTGGCAGTTGAATTCATCAAACCGAACTCCATCACTAAGAACTCATAGTGTCTATATACATCAGGTTCAAAACATCGTCTAAGGAATATCTTCGAGTTTTATTTTTTAAATGACAGTAACCAAGTCCTAAATAAAGTTTGAAAAGCACACTGTGTTCTTTAACTGGTCAGATCATCAATCCTTGACAATGGGTATTTGTTCTTAACGGTCAACTTGGCGCACCCCACGGAAATACACTAGACCTTATAACTCCCTTTTTCCTAAGATCTTGCAATTGAATTGCTAACTCTTTCATTTCATTTGGTGTCATTCTATATGGTGCCTTTGAAATTTGTTCTACTCCGGGTGCTAAGTCTACAACAACCTCTATTTCCATTTTCTTCATATTCTGTTAACCAATCCATTCTTAGAATTTACATCAGATTATTATATCAATCTCACAGTGAGGACAAACAAGGTTAATCGATATATGCTCCTGAGTAGCTATTCATGTAGCCAAAACTTTACTTAGCCGTTGCGTTTTACAGTCCAACTTACGAGCAAATTCTCTGAAAATAAAATACTTTGTGGCTTCGAATCCGTTAACACTTTGGCACTTATGTAGCTAATATGAAACGTATCTGCAACCACATCCTTGTGCTTTACTGTATCACTCATGGTTATATTGAGGATTCTTGTCCTTGGTTACTTAGTATGTGGTGGTCATGTCACCCTTAACATATATTTTTACTGGACTTAACGATTTCAACCTCTTAAGAAACGTCACACCTCTCCGTACTTGTTACACGTAACTCTTGCCTTCGGTTTATGGCTCTCATTGGCGTAGTGTCCTCTTTGTGTACACTTGTAACGTACCATATTGATCTTATTACAAACTCCCAGTTGCTTCTTTCCACAAGTTCTACATTATGGTATCGGAGGTTTCGGTGATCTTGGTTAATCCATGTTTTATGGACGGTTCCCTTACTTATCATTTCCAGTTTCTGGTCTTCCAAATCCAACATTCCTATTTAACTGAAACTCAGGCCTTATATTGAAATGGTTCTAAAAGTTCCCTATTTGTTGGTTTCCTTCCGGTGTCTCTGGCTTCCCTTTTTCTGGCTTCTTCTGTTTGTGATCAATCACTTTCACTTTTGATTCTCATAGCCTTCCATACTACAACTGTATATATAGTCAAGTCAATTACAATCACTTTACTCCTAATCCACAACCTCATTTCCCCTGTTGGAGTCTCTTAACTCTCTTCTCATCAATATTCACGTATTCGGACACAAACCTGGCCAGATCTATAAATTTTGGTTCAAACCATGTTACGCTCAAGTTATCATGCTTCGGTTCTAAAATTTATGTCCAACATTTGGTCTCAAGACGTTCAAAACCTTGTAATGTTTTAACTACTATATCCGAAGTGAAATATAGGATAAACAGGTGCTTATATATACTTTTCTGACAAGTAGAATAACAGTCTTTCATCAACAATAATCAACTCCTTTTTAGTATATCCACTATCACTTTTCCTCAAACTTCAACATGATTAGTATTCGTATATCCTTGTTACCTTCTCCTTGTCCATACCAAACTCTCGGTAATAATAAACCTTGACATCGTATTGTAAGTCTAATGAGCAGTTTAACTCGACATCCAATCCCTCTTTTTTTTAAAGCAATTTCCCATTTTTGATCAAAACAGTTTCCCGTCAATATAAGTACAGCTTGACACTCAGAATACCGTCATTCGCCTTTGCAATTTCAAATCGCTGATACCTCTAAGAGTTTCCGACAGAATGAATCAGTAGATAGGAAGGTGTCAATAGATATGGATATATGACAAGTATGTTTAGTAAGAATTTCTGGTAAAAAGAATCAAACTAAGAGATCAAAATGATCATCGAACTTTATCAGGTTGCATTTGTCAATTTAAACAACAAGGTACAGAAGGTGGCCAACCTTTAGTACTTCCATGACAAACACACCACTGATGGCGTCCCACCAGACTTCT
Source organism: Heracleum sosnowskyi (assembly GCA_030848705.1). Lineage (NCBI taxonomy): Eukaryota > Viridiplantae > Streptophyta > Magnoliopsida > Apiales > Apiaceae > Heracleum > Heracleum sosnowskyi. The sequence goes on along the minus strand of CM061243.1, from coordinate 110,123,976 downwards.
ATCACACAGATAGAAAGTACCTGAATCCCCTATATATATAGGGTTGTTCATCTCAGTTACAACAAGGAGGATAAAAATTTAAGAGGAACATGTGAAAGGTTTAAGAGTTTCAAAAGTTTATGTTATATATATATAATATTGGATCAATTAGCCTCTGAACAATAGAGGTATTTCGTAAAGAATAAAATAATAGAAATGAAAAATTGAATCTTTTAAAAAAAAGTAAATTGAATAAAATCAATGGCTAGTTATGAACCGACTTATCCTTACATCGAACGTATGGAGATAATCACGCCTTGTCTCATGTAGATAGTCCTTAGGGGAGTTAAGTTTTTTAGTTTGAGGTTAGGTATGTCCCGATAGTAAATCAACTATATGTAATCTTGAATAAAGAAAGAATCTACACTTAGGCCACTACTCTGGGCAAATGTCTCTATCGCGGGGGAAAATCGTTATTAGATCGTAAAGAATCTAAGTGTTTCTAAACGTTATCTTGGGGATTCTACTCTCGTTCAACTCTAACCACACTTGATACGACACCTGGCGTGGTGTTTCCTATAGCTTCCGCGGTGCAGCCGAAATTCTGTAAAGTACATAAGGATCTACAAGTGATGTCTTCCGAACTGGTAGTCTAATTCTCCGATTGATTCCTCCAGCTTTGAATTAGTTTCCTCGTCCGTAACCCGATCTCCAGATGGTTCCAGCGTATACTCGCTCGATATGTCGGAATACTATATAGCATGAAAGTGCGTAACTTAAGCTAATATTTCTGTAGAAAATTCGGCATGACCTATTCGTAAAATGGACTATGCCCTGTTTAAAAATATCCCAAATACTAACTCAATCATCCACACATAATCCATAATACATTCAATATTCCATTCATCTCCAATCCCTTTCACTTTATACAAAAAATATAAATCTGCCTTGACTCGCAGCTATACTATCCGAAAAGAAATTTACCCAAAGGGTAATGGAAATCTCCACTTAGCCGGATGTACACACTGATACTGACGGATATGGCTTAGGAAAAGGAATCTCAGATGAAGGGTAATCTCTCAAAATAGCCTTTATCTGTAAAAACACAGTAATAAACCAAGAAAATACTTAAACGGTAAGGGTTATCTTAATTCTACTAATACTCATCCAAAAAGTAACCTGCATCTAAAAATCCTATCTTACGTAATAAGCTTAAGTCCTACTTCTCACCTTATATTCCCTTATTATTGTTACACCTAATCCTGGCTTGTTTCAGTGACCAAAAACTGACCGCTCTGATACCAACCTGTGACGCCCTCCCAATCTGGGGTCATGATTGGGGGAGCCACTACAACCTCTATACTTATAAACCTGTGAATAAATAATATAAACATGCAGACGCGACCCCAACTCCAACCTGGATCTTTAACAGGTAATGGTATGAAACAAGCATCAACTATCTACTTCATTTTATTACATAATAAAAAAAATCTCAAAAGTTATTACAACCATGTCCCAAAAGCTCTACGTTCCCTCCTTACAAAAACACCTTCTACAAGTGGTCAACACCTACCTGAGCTGGCATCCCAAATATAACCCTATAAGAAGACTTCCTAGCTGTCTGAAAGGCGCGTACCATCTTCTTGTTTAACTGTGGGTTAGAATAGAGAAAAGAATGAGCCAAATGCTCAGCAAGTAATAATATGGCCAAATAATTAACCACAGTGAAATAGTTTTCAATACCAATCTGTATGTCATAAGTATAGCAGAATCCATATCAAGGGATTTTCAGAACAATGACATGAATATACAATTTCAAGACAGTTTCCAATATCAATATGTATGTCATGGGTATAGCAGAATCCATCTCAAGGGATTATCAGAACAATGACATGAATATACAATTTCAAAGGATAAACCAATTTCCTTATAAATATATATATGATTTCAAGAAAAACAATAAGTAATTTGGAGATTTTTCACAACGCACCGGACAATACGGGTGATCAGCCACGTAAAGTCCCCATACCGGACACACAGTCCCTCTGGTCCTTGTATTAGGTCCCAATAGGCACACATTGGCCTTTAGACTAGTCCATCCCTAGTCCATTTATTATAATTAAAAAGTGCTGGGCCGGCGTCACTCGGCCTCTTACGCCTCCAATCTTAGGAATCCGTGGAAACCATAAATCAGAATTTAAATGAATCCAAACTTTGAAACTTCCTTTCTTTTAAAATCTTTCTTATGAAAGAAATCCTTTGTAAAGCATTGGATGTGTGTTTGTATAGTACCCAAGTGAAGGTTCATGTATTCTCAATTTCAAGTAAGTATGTGATTCATAGGTACAAGTTCAAATCTAATGCAATAGCATCTCAGGTTAAAATGTAAGTATAATCAAAGGATAATGATAAGGTCTGAAGAAAAGTTTAAGCAAGATATGGTTCACAAGACATTGTGTTGTGTCTATAATGTTTGTATATAAAAGAGTCTTTTGGGAATTGGATAAGTTCAATCTGATCAATCTGGATTTCTATCAATGGGAAATCAAGAAGTAAATGTCATAGGTATGTTTTGGATATGTACTAAAATGTGAGTTCTGATATATTCACTTTTGGGTGTAAAGGTTCAAAGAAAGAACTAAACATAGTATGGTGTATGAACCAACAAGGTATATGAACAGAAATAAGGATTACCAAATGAACATTATATGTTTTCAGGATTAAAAGGGTATATAAACAAGACAGCAATTCATATATGTCAAAATGAAAGAATGGCATTTAGAAGCGAAGCAAGTCAGAATTACTTGCCTTAGTAGCTAAAAAGAGTAATCAGATTCACTGGTTCTCCACCTTTGTCTTGCCTTTATTTATAGGCTCTACTTCTTTGGATTCTTAAGTAGCCTTTAGAACAAACTGTACCCACTGAATTTCTGCCTTCGCCTTGCCTTTATTTCTATGTTCCATATCTCGTAACTCTACAAAAGAGTATATACTATTTCAGAATGATCCTCTCAAAATTCTAATCCTTATTCTAAACTACCCAACGCATCCTAAGCGCGTAAACACACATTAGTTATATAACATAACATTTACAACCATGAAATATGCAATAACTCATATAAGCGCACATCGCCATTTAAGTACACATAACATACTCCCTTTATATAAATATATATATATATATATATATATAATCTGACTTTCAAATCATACCACACTTGGTATACCCTTAAATCATCTTGATCAATGCTAACCATATCCTTAACACCTTTACAAACAATGTTTTCATCTCAAAAGCTGAAAAATCTGCTACGCATGCCTTACCAAAACATTTATCATAAATCCAAAAATAATCAAACAAATACCATATTTGACAGGCTACTTCCTGGTTACTAATCCAACTTAGCATAAAACTTTCAAATTCAGAACAATTCATTTAGACTAAAAACGAACAGGTTTAAAGTGTATACTGAAGCACAGAAAATCCTGCTGCGCAACCTTTAGTAAAACATGCATAACTCTTTACTCGTTAAATTAAATGACACAAGGTTTTCGCGTGGACAAACTAGACTCCGAGTAGAACATTTACATCCTATACCCACTGTCCAAAACAGGGAACAAGCAGTCACGAATTACCAGAGCAGAACAGGGCAGTTTTCTGGCAATTCAACATAAATCATTCTCCAACATAAACTTTTAAACATCACAAATTCTTATTACATAACACTTGATACAACTAATCAACAATTATTTATACTCAAAACCACATGCAAGTCTCAATACTAACTTCCAATTATCCTACAACCTTAATACACATAATCACATATATTCATGTCAAGTTTATCTCAACAATCAAACCCGGACTCTAAAATTCTTGGATAAATCCGAAAATCACTCAAAGCTCGGCATGCAACTTAGATTAATTACTTACTAGCATTTAAACATATAAACATGAATCAAATCAAGTCATTTTCCGATTCAAAACTCAAAACCCGAATCTAAAATTTAAGAAAATTTGTAGTTAAAATAAAACCAATGACATGCAACACGGATTAACTACTTATAATTACTCTACAACACTATAAATACCTCAAAATACATAGACCATGGCCACCGGTTCACCGGAGTTCATCACCGGTGGTCGACGAATTGCATGCAGCCCCAAAACAAAGAGGTTTTGTATGAATTCGTCCCCAATTGATCCTTAACCACAATTAAACTCTTAATCATCAAGAACACTTGATTTTAAATCAAAAATCCGAAACCCCAATTTACAAAACCCATTTTCTAATCTTCACCAAACTCAACACTATTGGTATTAAAGTGTAGAGCTCGGCAAGAGCTTCGATTTGACTATCTAATCAACGAATTTGGTTAACAAAATCAAAAGATAAAGAAGAGAGAAGGAGAGAGATTTGAGAGAGAAATAAGAGAGAGAGAGAGAGAGAGAGAGAGAGAGAGAGAGAGAGAATTGAGTTGAAAGGAAATGGGGAAGAAGAACTGGCCGTGAGGGGTTTTAAAGCCCCAGGGGTATTTTGGTAATTCCACAATTCCAAAATCTGATTTTAATAAAACAAAACCCAATAAGTTGCCTTTCTAAAATTCGAAATAAAATAGAAATAATATCTAAAAATCAAAATTTTATTTTTAAAATAAAGAATACGAATTTACAAGCTCACCCATATTTTTAAAATATTTTTATGATCAAAATTGAATTAAATATGAATTTTCAAAGTTTTGATCACTTAAATGATATTTAACTCATAAAATCTGTTTTAAATCCTTAAAGCCAAAAATAAATTCCTCCACTAATTTTATAAATTACTAGAATATAAAATAAAGGTTGTGAAAAAGATTTCACAATAAAAAGAGTCTCCATTGATTTTATAAACTTCCCGGAAGGTCAAAAAGAACTAATTTTTAATAAGAAATTCATATAAAATGCATTTAAAAGCATACACATATATTTTAATCCATACCATTCACCAAGTAAACATCTATTTATCACATTTCCAAATATCCACCTTTCACACAATACTCACACATCATAGAACTCAAATATTATTTAATATTAATATTGTACAAGCGTTTTTCCGAGTCGTTATATAGCGGACCGTTAAAATTGGACACACATCCTCCACGAGGAGAGAGAAATCAGCCAGTAACCCACGTGACTGCTAATTGGGTTAAGACACGATTTCACTTTTCCACTTTGTCAGTTAAACGCTTGAACTTCCATCTAAATTCATCAAACATACAACTGTTCTCAAAAAGCAAACACAACACTCTCCTTTCTCTTCTCTCCAAGCAATTCATCTTCAACCCTCTTCCTTCTCTCAAACAAGCAAAAATGGCCCTCAAACAATCAATTTCACAAACCAACTTTGCTGGCATCTACTCTTCAGCTGATGTTGGTGAGGGTTTCAAAGGGCTTGTTTATTTCCTAAATAAGTCCTACCTTGGGTATGCAATTACCTCTACTCCTGTTCTTGATCTAGACAGGATTGAAAATTTCTGGGAGATAGCCGTGGCTCAAGAAGATGGTGACATCTCCTCCATTCAGTTCAAAATTAAAGAGCACATCTACTCTCTATCTGTTCAGGGCATCAATGCAGCTTTGGGAATTGTGCTGGAACCAGGAAAGACTTATACCGATCTTGCTAGTGATGAGACCCTGAAGAAGCTCTTCTTGAAGATTGGTTACTCTGGACCTATTCTTGAAGAGGGAACAACAAAATGGTACCCCTCTGGTGAAATGGACAGGAAGTATCTCCGCAAATAGTGGAGCATGGTGTTTGATGCAATGGTGAAAGTGTTCTCTACCAAGACCACTGGCTGGAATGGAATTCCCACCTACATCAAGAAGCTCACTCACTCTCTTGTTCATGGGTACAAAGTGGATGTTGGAAAGCTGCTCATGGCACACCTCAAGGCTGCCATAGGTAAGAAGGTACACATCTTTTCTCGCTTTCTAATGTTGTGCATTAATTCATTATGTGATTTTGATGAGAATGCACCTTGTCTAGAGGTGTGCCATGTACTGAAAAGAAACACTCACACAACTCTCACTTCACTCAACTTGAATGCACATATTCCACTATGTTTCACCAAGCACATGGTTGATCAAGTGACTGACCTTGATTTTCCATTACCTTCTAGTTTTGACACCTTCACTATTGAGAATGAAGCTGACTCAGACCCAAATTCAGCTAACCCTCATTCTACCCCATACATTCATCCTAGGTTCTCTAGACTTCCCAAAGTACAGAGACAAGCCTTACAAGAAACTAGAAAAAGACCCCTAGAGACTGATGTTAGTGGTAGTGCTGAGAGTCAAGAGGGAGTTCCTGCACCTAGTGCAGTAAATAAGGAAGGTAGTCAAACAAAACCCATAGTGGTTCCTCCTGAGCCTAAGAAGAAGAGAGCTAAGAGGACCAAAACCACTGTCAGCCACCCTGCAGTCTCTCAAAAGACTATAGAGGAAAATAGGGACATCAACTCCTCCCTAGGTGTTCCTTCTCAACAAGGGACACCTATTGAAATTGGCATGTCTCCCAAGGCACCTTGTAAAGAGTCTGCACAAACTCATGTTCCAACTCATGAGGAGCCTCCACTTGCAGAAACACACATGGAGTCAGGACACAGTGAGGACTTCACTTCCCCTATTGATGCTTCTCAAGTTCCATCTGAGAAGCAGCCATCATTCTCTTCTCCACTTTCACCTTCTTCCTTCCGTACACATTCATTTGTTCCTTCTCCACAACCTAGAGAGGGGGACAGTCCCAACCCTTCAGGTTTTGATCATCCATCTCCAATCATGGATGAGCCCCCATCTAGTGGTCCACAAGAACCCATTTCTCAAAGTGAGATGGACACCACTCCTTCAAACACTGAGAAAGAGCAAGGTACAACTCTGCTAGAAAGTGAAACAGCTAGTACTTTGTTCAATCTCCAAGGAGCATCTTACCTTAGGGAAGATGCTGTCACAGCCCAAGTTGCTGTCAAAGACACTGTGAATGTTGCTGTCACAGGTGACCCTGCTGTCAAGGACTCAGTTGAAGTTGCTGTCAAACCCAACCCTGCTGTCCAAGTTGTAGTGGCACCTACTATCAATATTTCAACTGATAGTACCATTCATGGCAAAGCTCCTGTAATCTCTCCCCAGCCTGATCTAGATTCTGTAATTGTTGAGGATGTCTCTGATGATGATGTGCCACTATCTCAGTTCTTAAAGGTACATTATAAACCATCTATTTCATTGCATGACAGTACTGCTCATACACATGCATCTAGGATGAGTGAGAGTGTGCAAAAGAAAAGAGAGATAAAAGAAAAGAGAGGTGAGCATAAAAATGAGAGGCATCCAAATGAGCTGGCAAAAGGTGAGGGACTTGAGCATGTCCAGAGTGAAATTGAGGGAGCCCCACATATCCAGGCACTAGGCCTTGAGAGTTCTTTTGTGAGGAGTGATGAGATCACTCAGAAAAACACTGAGAGTGTGAGAACCCCCACAGCCTCCAAGCCCCAATATTTTCCTTCACCCCCAAGAAGGTTAAGATCAGGTGGCTCCTCTACATCTTTTAGGTTGGAAGCTCTGGAGAACAGGTGTCTGTCCATGGAATCCAAACTTGACAGCTTGTCTACCATGGTGGCCTCTGGATTCTCTACTATTCAAGAAGCCATTCAAGTTCTATCTGCCGTTCTTGATGTTGCCAACTTACCTAAGGGGGAGAAAAGGGCAAGATCAGAATCACAAAGGGCAGAATCAGGAAGGGAAAGATCAGGAACAAAAGGTGTCCCCAAGCAGGGTGTTGCTCAGGGGGAGCCTGTCACTAAGAAGGCTTCAAGGAGTGAGGGGGAGTCTGCAGCCAAAGGAAGATCAGTGTCTGCAAAGAAGAAACGGGGAACTAGAGGAGATTCAGGAAGTAAGGGGGAGCAAGTGCAAGAGGCTGAAAACCTCTTTGAATATGAGATTGCTGGAGAGACTGTTCTAATGTCCAAAGAAGCCCTGGAAGCAATGCAAGGGAATGTTCCTTCCAAGAACCCAATTCTACCTCCTGTAACAATAAGAGAGCCAACTACAATTCCAAAGGAGAGTGCTCTTGAAAAGAAATGGAGAGAAAAAGAGGAGCATAACAGGGTAGGAAAAGGGAAAGGCAAGATGCCAGAATACATCCTATCAGGAAACACTTGGAGTGAAGGAACAGAGTTCAGCCAAGAAGATGCAAATGCCCTAATGGTTGACTACAGGGAAAGTACCTTGAAGAATCATGATGATGACTTCTACAAAATAGTTGAGGGATCTATGAAGGAGCCAAGAAGAAAGTTGAGTAACTATTCAACCTTGCTTAAAGAGAAAATCACCAGTGTATGTGTAAAGATCAATGAAGAAAGGAGGTGGGCTATTGATGTGTATTTAAACACTGGAATATCCATGTTCATTACTATGTAGTTGTTGCAGAGTCTTCCAGCAAGAGTACTAACAGTAATGAAGAACAAAATTACAACAAACCATACAGCCTTCAATGAGATTTTACATCTGCAAATGATGAATTTAATAGCAGAAAAACTCCCAGAAGTCTGCACCAATCCATTCTGTGTCTACTATGAAGGTACCACTAAAAGTGGTAGCAGAAGATGTGCATACATGAGTCTAGGAGGCACTTCAACAGTGAAGTCAAGGTCAATCTTGAAGGTGCTAAACATGATTCTCAACTCTAAAGCCAACAAGGAAAGAGTTCTTGTTGTCAAAGCAATCTATGACTTGCTGGTGAAAAGGGACAAGGAACTGAGTTCTACTATGAAGAAGATGATCTCCAAAGCAAACTCCAACAAAGATGAACAAGGAGAAAGCTGCTCCTATGATGTTCCTTTTGATGATGATGATGAGTTGGATGGTAGTGGAGGAATTGGAGAAGCAGGAAATGCTAGTGGAAGCACCTCTGGGAATGTTGGATTTAAATCCCAGAAGGAAAATAAAGAAGAAGCTCCTGTGCAAGAAAATAAAGATGCTGGAGTTACAGAAGAAGAGGAGTCTGTATTGATTGAAGCTTTGGAGGCAAATATTTTAAGATGTGTTATAGACAGTATAAATGCTGAAAAAGATATTGTCTCCAAAGAAGCTGTCACAGAAGACACTATCAAGAAAGATACTGTCATAGAGGACACTGTCAACAAAGATGCTGTCAAGGATGGATTCAAGCCTACTATCAGGCCAAAGAGGACAAAATCCTTAGCCAAGGCTTGGTTCTCTAGACAGGAACTGAACCTGAGGAGACTACAAAAGCAAGGAAAGGAAAACACAAGTACTCAGGAAAGGATAAAGCTACTGGACTTGGCAGGAAACTGAGGAAGCCTATCCAATCAAAACTTTACAGCTCTCTGGATCTTTTGGAAAAGGAAGCTGCACAAATCAGGAATGTTGAGGTGAAGTTGGATAGCAACAAAGAAGCAACTGAATATGTTCTTTGGTTTGATGCATCAAGACTTGTGATGGTTAAAAAGGATTTTAACATGGAGGTAACATCACATGATGTATCAGAAACTCTTTCATACAGTAGGAGAATAGAAACAAGGAGAATTGATTACTTCTACTTGGTAATGATGGTCAATCTAATTCAAGGTTATGACAATGTCCCTGAGAATGTCATGAACCATGTTCTAGCATACAAAGCTGTGAGAGATGAAGAATTCTATCAGAAATTTGGGGATTGGTCAATGTTTGATGATGCTGATATTGCTCATTTGCTCGAATACTCTGAAGAAGAAATAGCTGAGTATGAAGATGATCCTCCAGAAGAAGAGGTGCAATCCCAACCAAGTAATGAAGGATCCTCAAACCCTACAAGAAGAGAAACCACTGAAGATATGGAAGATGCATTCTTGAACAAAAGCAGAGAAGCCAACAAGGTAGAGAGTGAAGGACCCAATTACCAATCTTGTATGCTTGAGAATCCTCTGAGAATCAAGTTCATATGGGAAGAGATTCCAGTGAGAAGCTTTCATAAACTTAAAACTAGTGCTCTAAAAGACTTACTCTACTTGGTGATTGGATCAATTCATCCATTGGAACAACAATGCTCTTCTGAGATTGAGGGCATTCTTCAAATGAGAAAGGGTGAAGACTCAAAGCTAGATAAGTCAAGGAGAAAAACTCTGAATGCATACCCTGGAAGTAGATTCAAAGACTTTAATGGCACACTGAAGTTCAAAACTCATGCTTTTGGCAGAGACTTATGGATGGATCTTCAGGATGCTAGAGTATGCCTCTCCAAGACTGTTCAGAAGCACATTGATGAGATTGAAGATGAGGCTATCACTCCTGATGAAATAGCACTGGTGGAAGAACTCAGTGAAGTTCTTAAGGAAGCTCTCAACAGAGAGAATGAAGCAAGACAGAAAAGGAATTCTGAAGCTAAGTAAAAATCCTTTGTCAATTCTGATCTTGTTAGTTAAGTTGTCAGCATGTATTAATTGTAAATTTGTCGTTATTGTCCATAAAAACAAATTGGGGGAGATTGTTAGGATTTATGGGTGATAGCTATGAGACAACTTAACTGGATATTTTATGTACTTAATTTATTAAGTATGAACATACTGTCACAGCCAAAGTATGTCTATGTAACCATTTTTTGTTTGCTGCAAATAAAATTCTAGTACATCTTGGTAGAAGTTCATTTATTTGTTCAAGCCTCAAGAAGTGCTCAAGATGAACAACAAGAATAAATATTACTGTCACAGCAACATTGGCGGAAGCCCTCGGACAGCAACTTTATCTTAGCTTGACAGCAAGCTTAAAAATCCTGACAGCACCTTCTGCGGGGATTTCTTACTGTCACCAAAAGCGCATTCCTGTGACAGCAAGCTCAGCCATCAGGATACTGTCATGAAGGGATAACGTTTGTATTGGGGAACAACCCAGTCAAACTTGTGACAGTTTGGATGTTCAAGAAACAGGCGTGTTGCAGTATCCCAACACTGTAACAGGTCTGCAAGACTACGACCGAAGCTTGAGAGATCACATGACAAAGCTCACCAATTCCAGAGTATGAAAATCTACATCTACTGAATTGTGTTAGCTTGAAATAGAATGTTTCTATATTGCTTTGCTATATACTAATAAGCTGTTTGTATAGCAATTTAGGAAAGAATCACGGGTAGACAATTTGTAAGAAGCTGCCACATGAAAATGACAGCAGCTTCACAAGACCCTTGTTGATAGTGATAGGTTTAGCTTACTTAGTCTATCGCTCAATCCATTCTCTGTAATCACTCTCGAGAAACTGAAGCTCAAGAAAACAAACATTTTCTTGAGGTTGTAGCAACCCATTGCAAAATAAATAAAATATTTATTTTGTGAGAATTACTGGTGTGTCTACTTGTGTTTGCAATAGATAAACTGATAATCCTTAATCTTCGCTTTTGTTGTTGAAACGTAGATTGAGATTTATCAGTATTGCATTCAACCCCCCCCCCCCCCCTTATGCAATAGTCAAGGACCAACATAAAATGTATTGTATCGACTAAAAAAATTGGTAACAATGAATTACAAAAATGACACAATTGTTTCTGTTATAAAATGATTTTAAATTGGCAATAAACTTGACATCAAAATTAGTATTAAGGAAATTTTTTGAGACATAACTGTTGACGATCTTGAAAGAATGTTTGGCAGTAGTTTTGATAGGAATTATAATGAAGAATTGACAATAAAATTTGCGCGAATTCTAATAGTATATATGAAAATGATTATTTTTCCAATCTAAGTATAATTATAAATTCTTGGATAAATCTAAAAAAATGTTCGAAAATGTTTATATTCATGTTAATTTGGCCATGGTTTGATCTCTTTGTCAATTAATATTGTTTTGCAAAATTTTGTATTTGCGTTATTTTAATTTTAATGTCTTATTTTTTTTTATATTTTATATATGAATTTGTTATTAATTTAATAGTAATTTTTATTTATCAAATTTATTATACCATAGTTTAGATCGTAATGTTCTTACTTTTTTTTTTGTGATCTAATTATAGATCCCTTGTGACATCGAGATCCACAACCAAATTCATATCCATGCACAACAATCCAAAACACGTTAAGAGCTAACAACTTTAGTATATATTGCTTATTGGTTTGTCTCTGTAAAGATCTCACATATTCTTACTCTAAATGATGGTGGATGTTAGAGACAACCCACCTTATTAGGTTGACGTCCTCGTAGAGCTCACAAACAAATTTATAAAACTAAAATGGTGCTAATGTACTTCCAACTATGTAGAGCTTTAATATCATTTATAACATTGAAGTCCACAAATAAATGTATATCGAACCCAACAATTCGTCACAATTCAGTCAAGAAGAGCTAATAAGTTTGGTATACACTAGTTACTGACTTAACCTTATAAATATCTCGCACATTCTTACTCTAAACGAGGTTAGATTTTACAACACTAACTTTTTATTTATTCAAGATTAGTAGAATTCTATTGTTTTTAAAGAATGACTTGGAACAAATAAATATTTTACACTAAATATATGAAACATAGAGAAAGGAATGAAACACAAAAGAAAAAAAAATGGTATTTGGTACTTTTTCATTTCTCTATTCCTATTTCTATCATGGTCTTTGTATAATTACTTAATTGCCCTTGTGACAATTATTTAAATAAATATTACTTTTCATCTGAACCGTCAAGTTAAGGATGATCCAACGACTACGGGTGAATTGTTTTTATATATATTGAAAAACCTAGCCGCCTTACGGTCATCAGTCTTTGAAGTTATTTTCTTTCATATACTACAATGGAGAAACTTTCTTTGAAATCCTAAATTTACTTTGCATATTCAGATGTCTGGACGAAATCTCGCCTCACACAATTCGTTCTCCCAGACAAATTCATGGAGTTGAGTATATTTTTATCAAGGTATTGAAAATGGAAAACAAAAATACATTCTCACATGGATATTCATCGAGATATGTTCATTCGTGGAACAATCATTGAGGTATGTACATCAATTCTGTTAGTTTATAATTTACTCCTAATTGAAGATGTAATAACTTTATTATACACGTTGAGATTTTCAGATCTTCATGTAAAATAACATATTCAATCTTCTCCTACAATGGTTGCCGATTCAACGACGACTCCTCTTTTAATTCACAGTAAGTAGCATAACTTTGTACCATATTTATTTTGTTGTTATATATAAGTGTAAAGAATTTTTTTGATATTTTATCGAGATTTTTTGATGCAATTTATTGAATGCATGTATTATTATTTTTTTCTAAAATGTGTTGTTGATTGTTCATGTTGATTATGTATTAGATTCAATTATAATTTGTCCTGATAATTTGTTTAGCTAAAAATAATTAACCCTGTTTAGATATTCATAGTGAACTGAAACAGAGTTCCAAATGCTTGAACTTTAGCCTATTGCGAAGGTCTTCAATTGTCTATATTAATCATGTATGATTCTTGATAACATGCTTCAAATATGAACTATTTTGTATTTTTTTGGTAATATATACTTATATTGCATGAGAATTATTGCTAAATTTGAAAATTGATGTTAGATTAATTAAAAGCCATAAAATTTAAAGCTTATTAATTCAAAAAGATATTTTCGGCCCACTAGTTTTTATTGGTTTCAAAATTGTAATTTGCTTGTAGTTGGATATGCAGTAGAAATTCAAGTACTTGTCCGAAATTCTGAGTACTCGGTTGGATACTATGATAACCCGAGTCAAATCCAAAGCCTTTTTGAAAAATCGGGCAAGTCCCGATTTCGAATCAGAAATAAGTCGAAGTATACTGGAGCAAATGCAACCAACTTGGATAATTCACAAGTCCACCATACATCCCAAAAGATATGATTTGTTGATGCACTTATTAATAGTACTTTGCTTTATAAATTGAACTAAGGTCCCAAATCTCATTGATGTGGGACCAGGGTGTTACAAACTCCCCTACTTAAACTCCTGACGCCTTCGTTAGGTTTGAACGGATAACCCATAAGTCCAAGATCGTACCTCTCTAGCCATTACGGGAAAATAGCGGCTGATTTCGTGTCTCCATCTCCAGATCTCTATCCACTGTGATACTACTAGCAACCTTCGTGTCTCCACCTCCGGCAAATTGACGAATCAAACTTTCGAAAGTCGGATCTGATGCCAAATGTGAGAATCCGAGTCAAATCCTGAACCTTTTTTGAAAATCGGGTCAAGTCCCGATCCTGAGTCCAAAATAAGTAAAAGTATAATAACCCAAATGTAGGCAACTTAGGTAATCCATGAGCCCGTCACAGACTTCCGAAAAATTATGATTTGTTGGTGAACTTTAGTAGTAATACTTTATGTTATAAACTGAATTAAAATCTCAATTCTCGATATAGAACTGGGGTGTTAGAGCATTTACATCCCATCCCTTCCCCCATACCCACCTCATATACTTACTAAAAATAGTAATTTTCTAAATTTATTCCTAAAATTTATTTATCATCAAAAAATTTACTACACCCCATTCCCCATTTCTATCTATATATTTTTTCTATTACTTATTTCCCTCCCATCTCTTTACAACTTTAACTACTAAATTATTATTTTATCATCTCTCACTCCACCTACATATAAAATGTTAAGTAACTAGTCACTCTAAACCTTAAGGTGTCAGAGAAAGACACTTTCCAGGATCTTATATTATATTCTAATATTCCCCCTCACTTGAAAGCCCATTTTTTGGGTCGAATAGTGGATCACGGGCGCTCATGTTTGGGGCATAATATTTTCCTTTCGCGTCCCTCATAAATTGTGAGAACATTGGGGGTGGCAGGGAGTTGAACCAGAGTTCTCCCGTCAGCCTGAGCTCTGATACCATGTTAAGTAACCAGCGGTATAAATAGAGGATGAATAGTAAGTCCCCAAATATGGGAACTCATTTTTTTGTCCCTAAAATGGAGAACCGAATGTGGATCAATTTTTGATTAAAATTGATTATTTCTTCAAATTATGAGGATAAGGAAAAATATGGAGAATCCATTATGAATGCTCTTATTAGTACTTTCTTAAATTCCATTTCGATGACCTCTAATTTCTGAGTAATCAACCCATGAGAACCCAGCTAAGTGGTCAATTTTTATAACATTAACAATTTATTTGCTAAATCTGTTATTTCATGTCTCTAAAATGTTGAAAAAGAATCTGGTTAAGGTATGTCTTAACTTATATTCTGGCAGTTCGTACTTTAATTCATTTTAAAAAAGTTACTAGTTCATTTTTTTTTATAAGTCTTAGTATTTCAGAACTTTGTTGAATTGTCTACATTTTTTAATACCTTGGCTCTCCATAGTTATACTAGTCCAGGTAAAAGATCCAAATATGAGAATTTGTGCAACTATTAATAAACGCATTATAGTTACAGGTTATTTATGAATCATACGTGTACAATATTTGTTTGTAATGACAGTGTACTTGTGTTTACTGATTTTATCTTTTAGTTTCAATTTATTGGTAATTCTACCAGGTTTAGTTCAATTTGTAATGTTCAAGTTTAGTGATTAGTTTTGGTAGATTTCGAGTAATAAAATATATTTTAAATTATTAAAACACATTAATAACTCAAATATTTGGCCCTCCTCACAATTGATTCCTACGTCTTACCCTGATTACAATCACCAGGTAGGTACCGAAAAGGCGAAAACGTGAAACCATAATAGTAATGTGCTGTAATTCATCAACGACATCTTCTTCAAGAAGTGAGTACATAAATTAATTAAAAAACTAGTAAAATTGTGCTCGGGTTTTAATAAAATATAATTAAGTCAACTTGCATGCGAGGTTTTGTGAAAATATTAGTGAGTACATGATGAGCTTCAGTATTTTAGGAGTACTTCAGATAACTCATTTATAAGCTCTTGATCAATTATTTAAATGTAAGTTTAGGACGTGTATATATCGAACTTGTCGTGCAAGTTTAGTAAGATCAATATATAAGTTCACTTAGATCACTTCATAAATTGTGTATATGCATGTTAATTAACTAACCAGTTCAGTTAAAATTTTAGGGTATTAAAAGAAGAACTTGCTAAGATTATATATAACATCATAACAATCTCCTCACTTAAAACCTCATTTATGGGTTTAACGAGTCTTATAGTAGATCATGAACATTTATTTTTAAATAATAATTTATTTTCGTGTTAATAATAAATTATGAAAATATTAGGGATAATAAAAATCAAATTCTATCATCAACCTCAATGAAAGTCGACTCTCTCCTTTTCCCTCTTTCCCCCTTTCTAAACCCTAGTCTCCCTTCTTCTCTGTCTCTCAAATATGCTTTTTCCCCACCTTCTTCTCCTTGTTCTCTTGGATTCCTTTATTTTACAACGCTTTATGGCAAGCTACAACATATCGATTGGATCGATATTTTCTGGCTTTGGTTCCCTCTCACGAATGAATCTAGTTTCATTCGAGATTTTTTTTCGCTTGACTAGGTTGATGGCGACATTGAGTTTCTCATCACTCGTGAACTTTCTTTGGCTGAGCTTGGTATTGTGGACTCGATTGTGTTCCCGATGGCTACTAGAAGTGAAATTAATTACACTAAAAAACATACCGCTTTTGACTTGAACAAATTGAAACTGGATGTGGCAGGGCAGATATGCCATTGTGCTTCTAAAGGCAAGGGTAAACAGGTTTTACCCTACCCCTTTACTCATCATTTCTCATATTTTGAATTTGATAATAGTGTTGGGTTTGCAATGACTTGTAATTGTGCTTGTTTGGAGCCTGTTTCTTATGTTGATCTTGAATGTTTGAGGGCTTGTGCTCCTAGATTATTTTTAAGATGGAATCTTGATTACTGTGATAATTTGTATGGGTTGATTTTGATTCTAGATAATTTGGAGTATGTTGCCATGAGTGTTAACTGCTTCTGTTTGAACAAGTAATTTAAGTTGCTTGTTCACTCTAGACTGCTGATTAGTTTGAAGGAGAACCATGTGTGTTTCTACATTGAACCTCCTATAACTATTTGTCGTGTTATTTGGGACAAGAGCTGGGTGCGAATAAGGATTGTTTTTTATGTTTTTTGGAACAAGGCTAGTGAATCAACTTGCTCAGAAGAAGTAACACGAGTGTCTTCGGAGTCTGTTACTGAGGGGCGTCCTAACATGCTTTACGATCAGATCTTGGATGTTGTCCTTGGATTGTTACAGGATCCTGATAGCATGATTGCTTGGAAGACTTGCTTCAAGACTATTATGGTGATGAAGTATGGTGTGTTCTCTAACAGGGCCAGTTTGGCTTCTGAGAAGATTGTGAGTGATATGTGTTGCGTAAGGTTTGTCTCTGATGATTCCGGGTTGGATGCTGATACCTGTAAGGGGCTTGTTAACATTGAACAACAAAATCCAGATTGTGTTCATGGTCTTTTGTTTGAGAAGCCTGAGGAGATTGGTGCTTATGATTAGGGATTTGGTCATGCAACTGATGAGACCCCGGAATTGCTACCTCTCAGATTTGTTCTTGCAACCAAGCTTGGGCTTCTTTTGTCTGAGGTTCGTAAGAATGTGACTTGTGTCTGGTTGGTGCCAGATGGGAAGACCCAAGTGACTGTTGTGTACCAGAACGATCAAGGTGCTATGGTTGTGCACACTATTCCGTTCTCTACTCATCATGACGAGAATGTCACCAATGTTGAGATTGTTGTTGATCCTAAAGAGTATGTTTTCATGATTGTTGTTCTTGAGAAAAGTGAAACAAGAAGGTGCTCTTTTCGAGTGATGTGGGTGTTCCTCTGTGGCTGGTCATTGAGTGAAGATGTTGGTAACAAAATGAGATGCATAATTGTTTTTGAGTTGTTGCATTGGAAGGAAGGTGGTAGTAACCTGTGGAGGGTAAAGCCGTTGATTCTTCTGCAGTTGGTGGTTTTGAAGATAAAAGGAATTTTTTGCAATGAATAACAATATGAATGCAAGCAAGTAGTTTCTTTTACTTGTTTGTAATTTTCTTATGAACTTGGGCTAGTCCCGTTGTATTGCTCTTATGAGCGTGAACGTGTTAAGGTTTGGATTTGTTCCTATCTTAATTTTTTCCCACGCCTCCGCCACCACATTTCAAACGCTATCGCGGATAAACTTTCTGCGGCTTACCGCTCTCGATAAGGAGGCCGCAGTTGAATCTATCATGGACGTCGCGGATGACGTCGTGGTAGAGGGTATAACTCATAAACTGGAGGTTAGAGATAGGGGCGAGTAAGATTGTATCATGTCGCGCATACAAGACTTTTTCTTCTAGAATCTTATTCCCAAGAGCTAAGAGTCTGAAGAAGATGAGATAGCCCGAGCGGCCGGTGAGCGAGTGGTTAGTGGCCAATAACGCCCTAGTTGATGGTATTCCTCTCTACGGCTGGCACTCGAGGAATCACGGGGCACTCCATACAGAGCAAACAAATCTTAGGGATGAGACGCCCACGCAATAAGGTCACCCATAACACGGCTCTCCCACTTGAGTTATCTTAGCCCCAGGCCATGCTATGAAATAATTTTTGAAAAATGTTTGCGTAAGGTAACAACTATTATTGAAAGCAGGTCATCCCTACCGTCGTGAAATAAGAGCACCCGGCTCTGATCATTCACAAAGACTCGATTCTATTTCCAAACATCACATCTTGGCAGTTCAAGTGAAAGTTTCTTAGACTAGTCCCACTAAGATGGTGGGGAAACTTACTTCCGAGGGGGGGGGGGGTTCATACAACCGAGGCAAAGTAGTTTATGATTGAATCTCAGAGGTATTCTTAAAGATGGCTTATTCAAGAATTCGTGCATCGCCCCCCAGTATAGTGAACGGTTTTATCTTTTTCCTGAATTTCATCAGTTCCAGGCTCAAATGCCTATTCATCCATCTTCATTCCAAAGGCGAACATCCCCATTGAGTGACTCCCGTTGAATGACTCCCATCTTCATTCATTGAAGAGTTTTCGCAAAGTGCACTCTCAGTTCCCTTCGTACGACAGGGCCCCTGCCCCATTCTTCCCTCTATGGAACCAGGTCCCAAAATTAATATATAAAAGGTAAAAAAATAAATAAATAAAATTCTATAATGCCGAGTCCTCTAAAAAGTAGGATAGTAGACAATATAAAGTTGATTTGGGATAGTCTTCGATGATGAAGATCGAGACTTTCTAGCAAACTCTTCAACCATTATAATTTTCTAAGTAATTGTGCAGGAAGAACAAATATAGTAAAACGATTGTGTCGGTAATTTATTTCTTCATTTATGGGGGATTGTTAGAAAAATTTAGTATTTTAGACTAAGTTGTGGATCATTTCGAGACTCAATTTGAGTGAAATACACTATATATTAGTGTTGTATATTGGTTGCGCTGCATTCTCATATGTGAGGGAGATTTCAACGCATTGTGTAATTTATAATAAATATATATATAACTATAAATTAATAAAAGTTAGAATTAAAAGTATATATTAAACGTATAATCCTCAAGGAATGCATTTTATAAATTTTTTTTTACTGTTTTATAACATACAGTAAAAAGATCGGGGTGGGTAATTTAATCCGCGTATTAGCAAAAATTCTAAGTGGATCCCGTATTGTTTACCATTGTGTTGTGTCTCCTCCCAACTAGCTTATGCTTAGCACTTACTAGCCAATTGCTTACCAGCTAATTGTGTAAAGTGGTTAACATTTAAACACTTTTTTTGTTTGATAATTAGTCAAAATTATCTACGGATAATATCTCCTAATTAGGTAGTGAAACAGTACTTATTTTTGCCATTGTGGCTTCATGTGACCCATATTACGAGAAGATGGACTTCCAAGTTACTTAGGGGCCTACACCAAGTAGGACCCATTATACTGAGTCAAATGTTAGGCTAATGGTGTTTGTCTTTCTCGTCGGTCGTCTCTGTAAATTTATTTTACATTTTTGTTTTGTTGAGGTAAAATCAGCATTAAATTACAAATATTTAATTTAAGAGTGATATTAATATTTAAAATCATCCTTCGCATTTTAACCGATTGATCGTGATTATTTATAATATCATGGAAAAGTGATTATTTTTTCGTATATTTTCGAATCGATATCCTTATTATTTTGTACCGGTACTATTTATATAGCTGTCGAATTACATTTTATTTTATTTTTGTATTCGACAGTTTTTTCATCATATGTAGATTGTTAGTATCAAATCAAAAAAAGGTAAAACAATGTAATCAAACGAATCATAAAAAATCGCACTTTTTTTTGTATATAATGTAGGATTCTCAATGTATAAAATGGGGGATAGCTGTCAACAAATAAGAAAAAATAGGGAATAAAATGACAACGGGCAGATTCGCCCAAAGAGGAAATACATTGAATTTTACATTTTCCCTCACAATTTACCATATTTAATAATAAAAAAAAACAATCACCATTATGCATATTTGGAAACGTTTAATACGATATTATCCGATTATATTGCCGCATTTTAAATCTTTTAATTGTTTTGTACTTTTGCTAATAATATTCATAATAGAGAAAAAAATAAAAAAAGTTAATGAGGGATATGCATGTAAATTCAAGAATTCACGAGTTACGGCTACTCTCTTGATCCTATAAAACGGGGGCTTGAGCGCTATGGTCTCTCCACCGTAACAGAAACAGTCTCTTTCACTTACCTCCATCTCTCTCCCTATACAAAATGTAGAGACGGATATATATTGTCAGTCTCTCTCTCTCTCTCTTTCTCTCTCTCGACACTCCTTCTCTCTATCATTCACTGTCTCTTACTTGCTCCTTACGTTCAACTTTATTGCTTCCAAAAGTTCATTTTTATATCAAAATCAACCAAGATTTTGTTTACAATATCTTTTATATTTCTTACTTATCTCTCCATAATTTATTTTAATCTCCACCTCCTTCCATAATAAACTCCTTTTCAATCTCCATTAAACCTTTATCCTTATTTATTTTTCGTGTCCATTTTTTTCAAGCTTCGTCTTGACTATATTCTTGTTCGATTTCCTGTCACCCTCGAGAAATATTTCTCCTTTATGAAATCATATATGCAAACACATAAATCTTGAGAGTAAAAGTATTTATACGATGGATCGTAATAGGTTGTGTCCACTTAAAGAGACGGAGCATGTAAACATTACAAAAAAATATATGAAGCCAGTACCCAGCCAAAGAACCAAAAAATCTCTCCGAAAAATTGTTCGAATCTCCGTGACGGATCCTGATGCTACTGATTCATCCAGCGATGAGGAGGGAGGCCTTTTTTCTAGGCAGAGGGTTAAGAAATATGTGAACATTGTTCGAGTCGAAACAGGCGATGTTTCGACTACGAATAACAAGGTTTCGGAGAATGCTATTGGAGGGGCGAGGTGTAAACAAGTTAAGACGGCACCCAAGGCAGTGGTAGCAGCCCCTGTGAAGAAGTATCGTGGTGTTCGACAAAGGCCTTGGGGAAAATTTGCAGCGGAAATTAGAGATCCTGTGCAAAAGGAGAGGTTATGGTTAGGTACTTATTTGACTGCTGAAGAGGCCGCTATGGCTTATGATGCTGCTGCTATTAAGATTCGGGGTCCAAAAGCTTTGACAAATTTTGAAAATCCACCCCCGAAAGTGGAAAAAGAGATTGTTATCGAGTCGAATTCGAGTTACGAGTCCGGGGAAGACTCGCATCATATTACTCTCGCTTCTCCAACTTCAGTTCTGCGAAACGAGAATAAATCTGCTCCGGAAGAAATTATCGAAAAAGAAAAGGAAAAAATTGTAGAATTTCCTGCCGAGGAGAATTTTAGTGAAATTTATCTGTTTGACAAGTTTATGCCATTAGACCTTACGTTCAAGGAGGATTACTTTGATTTTGGAGTACCCGAGCCTCTTAATTTTGCCAATGAACCAATTTTCCCGAATGACGAATTTTTAAAGCCGGTCACCAATTATAAGGATCTCGGGATTAATTTCGATTTTACATTTCCATTAGACGAGCCCGGAAATTTTTCTGACAATGACGGTCTAAGTGGTGGGGGTTTCGGATTATCGTATGAAATGATATATGGCTTTCGTCCAACCTCGGTAAGGGTAAGTGATTTTCACTTTAAAGAGAGCGATTTTTCGCTAGCATCGAAATGATGCGCTGATGAGTGTTGAGTAAGTGCAGATGGCTATAGACTTAAAATAGACTTTTAGTACGGAGCATTGTGTTTTGTTGTTGCCGGAGCTTATTCTCCGGCGAGTTTTGTGTACCCGCAAGATGATTAGTTATCTAAAGATATTATTTATTGAATCTTATAGTATTTTATTTTATTTTATTTAATGTTATGTTTGTTTTAGATATATTCTCTTTTTGCGTCATTCGATTCTTTTGTTCACGTGCCCCGTTTTCCACACTGTGATTTCTTGGTCGTAGATCTTGTACGTGCACACTTGCACGTATTTTTTATTATTCTCTACCTAAAAGTTCATAACTTCACAATTTACTTGACGATAAATGTAATCGTTGATAATAAAATTCTGTAAGCATCTAATAGAAAATAGAAATGTTAATATATTAAGAAAAGAAATGAAAAAATATATATTTTAACTTTGTTTTGAAGTAGTATCATAGTCCACTTTTTTCCATTAAAAATGTTGATTATAAAATCAACGTCAGTAAAAAGTAAGAATATCTCCTGCTTATATTTGTTTATCAAATACTATTATGAGAAATATTCAAATTTAAGATTAAAACATATGCATTTTGGGTTGCATTTATAAATTTAATGGATTCTTAGTTTCTTTTCTTATAATTTTACAGATACTATTGTTTGACTTTTAAGGAAAAAGATTGACAGAAAAGAAGAAATGTGAAGTGGAAAACCAGCTGTTTTAGTAGAATATACTCTCATATTTTAATAATTTATATATTGTATGCCTATGTGGATTTAATATTAATATAATGTGGATTTAATATTAATATTTTGAAGTCATTTCCTAGTACCAAGTAACTTAGAAAACACTCAAAGAGAAAGTAGAAATGACAATCAAAAGTATGGTCATAATTATACATGGTTTCATTTTCTAGAATCAATAGACATGTCATTATGTGTTCCATATCCTCCACGATAGACTAAATGTGTAAGTGTTTGTATGGACTGGGGCTTGAAAAGTAGGGTCATCTTTTAATTTACATGCTTATAAATAGCGGCCCATTTGTGATGAGGTCTTTCTTCATGGGACGGTTGTCACCTACTATAAAATTTTGAACTTGTTTAATAAAAAGGCTAAAGTTTAATATGCTATGTTTTGGGCCCTGTGGTGGACCATATGTACAAAGCCCCGGTCATATTAGAGCAATTCTAATTCTGAATATGAAATAACAATAACTATTTCCCAAACATAACATTAAAAGTATATTTTGATATTAAAATAAAAATATGTATTCTAAATTATTTGATCACCAAATATATATTTGTCTTAATTACTTTTCAATTTTTGTTGTTTGTTTATTTTAAATTTAAATTTAATATTTTGGTCATTGTTTAGTTTAAATAACAAATTCTTTGATATTTTGACATTAATATAATTTATGTGAGATAAGCGTAGTTCAAAAGAGTGTTATAATTTGTAAAAAAATTACTTTAATTTGGGGATTTACGTTATTAATTGTTTAATAAGATGATACCCGCAAATCCATGATATAATTATCTATCTATATAATAGTTGCTGATGCGTGTTTGCCACAGTACTTCACCTTTTTAAAGTCTTTACCCCTACTTTTTAAGTTTATTACAAAAAAACCAGGTGTTACATTCTTACAACTCGGCCGCCTTCGATCCTAATATCGGGTCATAAGTGCTGTAAATCTACAACCCACGTGCTTGACAAGTTTTGCAACATACATACATATACAATCACAGTTATCAAGAATTCAAATTTGAATACCTAATAGTACACACAATGACACAACTATCAACAATACAATTTGAAAATTATTTATCTACTTTTATCTCCAATTCTCTCATGTATGTCAAACTTATATCTACTGATTTTACTAATTAAGATTTTTTAAATAATTTGCAGGTGCCCGTAGCATATGATGGATTGAATATGAGATGAAGATTAATAGTTCTACTTCTAATTCAACTTCTCAACCTAATTTTTTGGTCAATTTTTTCTAGATTATACAACTTTATTCATTCTTTTGTTAATGTTTATTGCAGATCCAACTCTGCCCACAAACTGTTCGATGAATTGAGTATGAGAACAAAACTGAGCATAATGGTTTTTTTATCATTATTTTCGAGATTATACAACTTTATTCAATTTTTTTTGTTCATCTTTATTGCAGATCCAACCTAGCCACAAACTATTCGATGGATTGAGCATGAGAACAGGACTGAGCATAATGTGTGCATTAACTTCAGGTTTACAAATTCTTACATGTAGCTTATTTAAAATTTATTGATACTAAAATTATAGGTTTGATTCTTATTTTGTGATTTATTGGAATACAAATTAACCAGAGTCATGGGTACTTTTGATGATGATCGCGAAAGTGATGATATAAGCGATGTTGATAATACTTTTGGGATTATGAAATCTTGTGGATTATGGTCATCTAGCAGATGAGGTATCTACTAAATCTAATTATAGGTTATGAAAATGAATATGTTGTTCACTGTAAAAATATCATACATATAACATACTTGGAATTGGTGGTGTGTTTAGGTGTTAGTTTTAGGTTTGAGAACTCAATTTCAGTTGCCCTTTTTGTGAAAATTGTAGAGCTTACTTTGTTGTGATGGTGCTATATTTTAGGTCATGGTAATTAATTTTTGCAATGTTCTTTTGCATAATTAATTAACTCATGCTTACTCGAGATGCTTTGTACTTCCAATATAGTATAGCTTGATATTATCTAATTCTTAAAACAAGGATGAATTTTAATGATCCTTTTGGTAAAATAAAACTTTAACTATTGGGTTGTTTAATTATGGCTCAAGTCAGATAAGGGTGAAATCAAATTATTATTGATCGATCATATTGGGTACTTACTTTCAGTCGGTCTAAAGAATTTGGAATTTGATTCAGTTGGAGAAAATTTAGGGATCATAATCTAAACTTTAAATTAAGAAGGTTATTAGTCAAACTGTCTATGACCTATAAGATTTAATGTCTATTTAGTGTTGATCTTTTGTAACATTTCTGGCATATTATCAATCAAACTCGACAATTGTTATTATTTTGCTGACTTAAGCTATGCGCGTGTATGTGTTTGTAGTAGGATAGTAGTGAACACGAAAGTTCTTAAGGTTCCTTGAGTTGAACTATTGAATAGGCGGACTAAAATTTATAATTTTTTTTAACATTTATGCTTCTATTATTCTTTGGGGTTGAGTATTCGGTTCATTGAACTTAACTGTGTAATAGTGAACATGGTTTTTTAATCATGTGTGAATATGTTCTTAAAAAAAGCATCATTTGACCTAACCTGTTCTTAAATTAATTGTCTTTTTGAATCTTAGCATGCGAATCAGTTTTCTCAACTTGAACAAGATTTATTTATTGAAGGACAATTTGTTGATTTTTTTATTGTTTCTTCTGTAGGTCTGTGCTAAAATTGTGCCTTTATTTGAATCTAAGTCCGATCCATGTAGAAGAAGATAGTGCGATTATTTTGAAGTGATCGAATGTGAAAAGGTGGAAGATGTCAAGTGATGTTATAAATTGTAACATGTTTTATAATAGGTGACAAATTTCACCAAGTTTTGAGCTAAATTGTTAACTTGATAACACAATAAACTATGATTCCCTTTTTCTTTATAGATGCCTTTGTCTAACACACATTTTGCATTTGTCAAGAAGGTAGTGAGCAATCTTGAAGTACCCCAACTTTGCAGATGATTGTGCATCTCCCAGTTGATTTACTAACATTTTGGTTATCTGGAATGTTTTTGTAAGTAGACCATATTTTGTTAAAATAAAATCATTTACTTATTTTATATATTTGAACACTTTTTAAAGGATGCGATCATATGGGATGTTATGCAGGCCTCTCAATATTGTGAAATAGATTGCAGGAGACTATTGCCTTGGCGCCTTGATCTCATGTAGTTTTAGTGACTAATTGGTAGTTGGTAGCTTTGTGTTCCTTTTAGAATGAGGTTAGTTCAGGCTCCTAAATGTGGTCTTTGGTTTCATTTCTTCAATCTATAAAGTTTTTGAGCTAGGAAGATGGAAATTAATTTTTATGTTAGAAGTCATAAGAGTCGAGGTTCTTTTGGTGATGGATTATAGAAAAATTGTATACCATAGTATCCTTGGGTTATTTTGAATATGTGGTTTTGTTATGATATCTCTGTGTAAACATTTGGCACTCTTTCATCATTATATATGAGTTTGTTACTTGGACACGTTCGAAATGGTTGAAGAAAAATATCTTTTTTTTTGTGTTGAGCACTTGAATATATTTTACAAAATTGATTTTATGTTATCAAATAAAACGGGTTCGAGGTGCCGCCGAAGGCGGTGCCAAGGAGTTGTATTAGTAAGTACCGTTCTTAAAATTACTCAAATGTTATGTATTTATAATCTGAATGTTAAAAATAAATAAATTACATTTATGAGTTTCATAGCATAAAAACTAACAAATACAAAGATGTTAAAGTGTATTGGACATACAATCTTATGTATTTTTGCGGTAAACAATATCAACTTTAAGGAATTACCCGACAGTAGGTTGAGTTTTAAATTTTCGTATTAAAAATGAAGATATTAATATTGACAAATTTAAAAAAAAATTAATTTCAAGAAAGCCCAGCACCGCAGGCATAAATGCTAGTCTAAATAAATACGACAAAGATGATAGATACCTATTCTAATTAACTCCACATAAAAAAAAAGATTTTCTTCATTTATTTGCAGTTCAAAAGTAATCTAAGTATATATTTACAATAATTCTATACCCAGAGAATTTACATTATTTAATAATAAATGATGTATAAGAATTCCTTCTTTTTAACTTGCAACACATTACATCCTTGTTAGCTAGCCTAATCTGACTATATTAAAAAGAAAAATCAGCTCGGGTCACCTAATAATTACAATTGTCTATCAATGCTAAACTACACCTAGCCTTCCAGGTCTATGTGCTTAGAAAGAGAAATCAATCAAAAAATTATCTATAATTGAATAGCTGCCTTATCGGAGGCATGAGGGGCAATTTCTGCTCAAACCAAGCACTAGTTTATGGATAATAGAATACTAGCCTATAACCCGTGCGATGCACGGATGAATTTTAGTATTTTTTATCTTATTATCTATATCTTGATTTATATGATTTTAAAAAGTAATCAAATATAATAATATATGTATGATGTTATTCTAAGTTTTTTTTTGTATTTTGATTTTAAAAATTCTTAATATGTTGTCGATGATATAATATCTTGAACTTTTGAATGTAGCTTAGAAAAATAGATGATATAAATATTTAATAATAATATGTTGTTGACGGGATTCGAACCTTGAACCCGTGGGAACATTTTAGATATCAAAAAAAGAATATTATTTTAATATTACATCCAACGGTTCTCATTTACCTATATTTACATCTAACATTTATTATTTAGAGGACCAAACTAAATGACCAAACTACCAACCAACCAAATAGAGGGTGGTTTGCTTATAATAATATAGTATAGATTTCCTACCTTCAAAATTATAGTGTATTTCTGCCCTTGGGTTCTATTTTTTTTTGGACTTCATCTGTTAGTTCTTGTTTTCAAGCAAATCATGTCATTAGAGAGTTCCGACCACTTCCTTGTTCGATTTAATGGGAAGAACTACTCTGCCTGGGCTTTTCAATTTCAGATTCTTGTCAAGGGAAAAGAACTATGGGGGTCATATTGATGGAACAATTCCTGCAACTGACAAAAAAAGGAGCAACTTGCGAAATGGAAAATGAAGGATGCTCAAATTATGTCTTGGATTCTTGGAAGTATGGAACCCTCCATGCTGCTCAATCTCAAGCCTTACAAGACTTCTAAACAAATGTGAGGTTACTTGAAGAAAGTTTACAATCAAAGCAACGCAGCTTGACGTTTTCAGTTAGAAACTCGAGTTAGGACAACTCAATCAAAAAAGCATGACAATTCAAGAGTTTTATTCTTCATTTGCGAATTTGTGAGGTGAGTACACATATATTGTGTACGAAAGTGTGTCTTCTGAAGGACTAGCTGTTGTTCAAAGTGTGCATGAGACCAGCAAACATGACCAATTTTAATGAAATTAAGAGGAGATTTCGAGCCTATCAGATCCAGCCTCATAAACAGGGATCCAATTCCTTCAATGGGTATTTGAATAGGTGAGCTCTTTCGTGAAGAACGAAGGCTCGTGACACAAACTTTCATCAAGAAAAAAGCTCAGAATACTACTCCAGCTCCAGTTGCCTATGCTGCCCAAGGAAACCATAAAGGTGGAAGAAATATGAGTAATATACAATGTTATAGCTGTAAAGAATTCAGACATGTTGCTACAAATTGCACTAAAAAGTTCTGCAATTATTATAAGAAGACATGGCATATCATCAAAGATTGTCCCATCCGGCCTCCAAAGAAATCCGGAACTGCCTACAACGCCTCAGTTGGATCCTCAAATGCTCCTAATTTTGGTCAGTCTTCTG
This sequence comes from Heracleum sosnowskyi, assembly GCA_030848705.1. Classification (NCBI taxonomy): domain Eukaryota; kingdom Viridiplantae; phylum Streptophyta; class Magnoliopsida; order Apiales; family Apiaceae; genus Heracleum; species Heracleum sosnowskyi. The sequence goes on along the minus strand of CM061243.1, from coordinate 110,095,328 downwards.
TTACTCCTGAAATGATCCAGCAAATAATAGTTAATGCCTTTTCAACCTTAGGCATCTCAGGTAACAAAAATTCTACTTATAAGCCTTGGTATTTTGATTCTGCTGCTTCAAATCACATGACTAGCTCATCACCTCTAAATAATGTTAAAAATATAGAAGAGACCTTCAAATTCAAACTGCCGATGGTAACTCTTTACCTATAACTGATGTTGGTGATATTTGAAACTCTCTAAATATTGTCTTTGTGTCTCCAAAGTTGTCCACTAATCTTATATTTGTTAGTCAATTAGTTGACAATAATTGTACAGTTCAATTCTCAAATTTTGGTTGCCTTGTGCAGGATCAAATATCCGGGAAAATGATCGCGAAGGGGCCTAAAGTGGGACGTCTGTTTCCTTTACTTCCATTACCCTCTCTAGTGTCAAATAAAGTTTCTTGTAATGTTGTTGAATGTAATAATCAAGTGTGGCATAAACGGTTGGGTCACCCGAATCGTCATGTTCTTAGTGTTTTGCTTAAATCAGGTGTACTTGGGAATAAAGTTCCAACTTCTTCAAATAAAGATATTGTTGATTGCACATCTTGTAAACTTAGCAAAAGCAAAATACTTCCTTTTCCACTACATAAATCTCGCACCACCACAGCTTTTGAACTCGTACATACTGATGTATGGGGTATTAATATTACAAATATTTTGTCACTTTTATAGACAATTTCACTCGTTTATATTTTCTTCGATCGAAAAATGAGGTTTTTTATATATTTAAAACCTTTCTTGTTTTAATTAACACACAATTTTCTACGAAGGTCAAAATTTTACAATCTGATTAAGGTGGTGAATAAATGTCAAATGAATTTCAATCTTTCCTTCAAAATTATGGGATTATATCCCAACGTTCTTGTCCTTCAACTCCACAACAAAATGGTTTGGCCGAAAGAAATAATCGTCATCTTCTTGATGTTGTTCACACTATTCTTATAGAGTCTTGTGTACCGTCTCAATTCTAGTGTGAAGCTTTGTCCACCGCTGTTTATGTGATTAATAGATTACCATCTCCCACCTTAAACAACAAATCACCTTACTTCCGTTTGTTCAAACATGCACCCGATTATTCCAATCTACATCTTTTCGGATGTGTTTGTTTCGTTCATCTTTAACCATGTGAAAGGAATAAACTTAGTGCCAAATCTATCAAATGTTCTTTCTTAGGATATGGTGGCCTTCAAAAAGGTTTTCTTTGCTATAAACCTAATGCTCGTCGAATTCGTGTATCTAGAAATGTGATTTTCTTTGAAAATCAACCATTATTCTTTAGCACACAAATGATTTCTGAACCCTCATCTACAGCTATATTGTCACATTTTCCTGAATCATCAACACCTAAAGAAAGATTTAAACCTGGTCATGTTTATAACAGACACACTGTTATTCCCAAATGACCTAACAGAATTGTAGAAGGGGGGGGTTGAATACAATTCTTGATATTTTCTTGAAACTAAACACTTTATGAAATTAAACTGAACTGAATAAATAAAAACACAAGATATAAATAATTCAGTTGGATTGTTTGATGATCCAACTGAAGTGTTTTTATTGCGGAAATAATCTGTGATACAAATGTTCACAGCTGCTCAGTTACAATGTTGTAGAGAAGAAATGCTCTCAAAAATAGCTAATACAATCTATTTGTTTTTCTTCTCTTTTTCTAAAGTGACTGCTACACTTGGTTATAAAACCCCAAGTTTACAATTCTACATTTGGTTAAACTAATGAATAATAGAAGTAACCATCAGTAGCTTGCTTTTCATTCCTTTTGTCCAATGGTCCTTGGAGATCTTTGCTTTTGTCTTCATGCTCATTATAATCATTCCCAAGAGCCTTATTGGAAATTGGAATGTTTCCTTATTTCCAGTAACCACTTTGATGGTTTCCAATGCAAAGTACACTTCCATATCTCCTTTTAGATCTGTTCAGTAAACTGTCACTATCACTTTGTCAACTGTTCAAAAAGCAACATTGATTCGTTGATAGCAAGGAGATGTGTTTCGTTGATAGCTTCATTCTTCATTCCGTTGATGGTGTTTCCCTCGTTTCGTTGATGGGTAAACTCCATACCGTTGACAGAGTAATCTTCATACCGTTGACATGTCTTCACTTAGGCAGAATTACAAGGCATAACATATTTACAATTAACCAACCTATTTTGCCTATCTAGTACATAGTCAACATGACTTAGAAAACCTATCTACAACATATAATAGAATGCCTATCATACTGTGAAGTATTGTACAATGCAATTGCTACAACACTCATTTCGTTGATGAGCTTCCTGTCAACGAAACACTGCTAAGCATGCTATTTCGTTGACAGCTACAAAATTGACTTTACACAAATTCTACTAAGTGTTTTATGCTTATCATCAAGAACAACATATTCCTAACAATCTCCCCCAATTTATGACTGATAGAATAACAGCCATAAATCAAGAGACTTGATGATAACAAAAACACTCAGATACATCATAAATTACAAAAGTAGAAAATGTATTAAGCTTCAAAACTTTATAGACAAAAAAATAAGACTTACAAGACTAATGCCCACAAGTGCTCCTCTAGTCTGAGCAAATGTTTCATCTGTGACTTCTTTGTGGCATAGTCTTCTTCCCTCTCTTGGAGTTGTTTTCCTCAATCTGGACCTGTAGTCTTCTGTAGAAGATTTTCTCCTCTTCATCTTGATCACCAAGCTTGGATTGCATCAGCTTTAGAGTTTGATTAGATGCCTTCTCCAGCTGGTCTTCCATTCTGAAGAATCTTCTGCAATTGTCCTTGTCCTTAAACTCCATCATCCAATAAGGTTGAAGATGGATTTTCTTTCCTGTTGAGGGAACTCTTAGTATCCTTGGAAGAGCCTCAGGCTTGTTCCAGCTAGCCTTTAACTGACAGATTTTGGAGACCACCTCAGACTTGGCTGTTTTGGTGAAACCAAAGTCCTTTTTCAAGCATCTAAACACTGAGAGTAGTGTTTGATAGTCTTCTCCTAAAATTCTGTAGAGAGGCCACACTTGTTCTCTACCACCCTTGAATGTGAACACTAGTCTTTCAGGCAACTTTTGAGAAGCTGCAATTCCCCTTACTTCCACCAGGTTGTCTAAGTCAAGATGTAGACTGGATTCTTCCCTGATGTCAGCAATGTACATGCAGTCCTCTGGGTTTGCAGGGGGTTTTTGAGATTGTGGCTTTCTCACAAAAACAGGCTTTGCTTTGACAGGCCTCTTCTTTGTCTTCATTGGTTGGTCCTTTTCTAACAGGAACTTTGGAAAGTATGCCTCATCAAAATCAATTGGTTCCTCTTTTGGCATGATTGGTTGATCATGAAAATTGACAGGATGTGCAGGATCACAGGCCAACTTTCCCTCAAAAACTGGATTAGCAATTGTTGGAGGTGCAATAGGTATAGAAGAGTCTGATGCAGTACTCTGAGAATCAGCACTCTCAAAGTCTATGTTTCTCCTAGCTCTCTCTTTGGGTTGCCTTGTGCTCTTCTTTGAACTCCTTTCCTCTCTAGTGCTTTCCTCTTGCTTCCTTTCTTCTTCATCTAGAGCTTGAGCTACTGCAAGAGCTTGCATAGCTGCTCTTTCTGATTCCTCAGCCTTGGCTTCAGCAAAGTTTGGATGACCAGCCCAAACACAGATTTGTTGTCCATTCCTGTAGACAATTGCCCTTTGCTTCCTTATCTCATAATCATTACTTTCCTTGCTTTTTGTGATGAGTAGACCAAGAAGCTTGTGCTCATCTGGATAAGGTGCAGGATAGAAAGTCCTTGCTATGTTTTTGCCCTTTGGTTTAGCAGGGGACTTGGGAGATAGGCTTCTTTGAATTGTAGCTTGTTCCACATCCCTAATGCATGAAGTTTGTCCTTTTTCCTTCCTTGGTCCTTGAGTGACTCCATGTAGAAGGGGCTCTTGGTGATAGAAAGAATTTGTCTGTGGCTCCCATTCCGTTGATGCTAGTGCCATGGCATTCGTTGATGGCTGTTCCGTTGATGGATTTGAGTCCTTATCTTCAGTAATCTTCTTGAACTTTGCTTCTATGTTGGACCAATGTTCTTTGATTTGTTCTGCAAGTCTCATCCTCATAGAAGCTTCTTGTATAAGGTCAATACCATCCTTTTGCTGCTTTCCAAGCTCCCCCATTGCTAATGGCTCCTTTGGTAGGGAAATGGCTGGAACCATAACCTTGGTAATCTGAATGTCTAGCTCCTTAGATTTCTCCCCCTTTTTGTTATCATCAAAAGAGATGGCTGGGAGTCCTTGAGCTGCCACTAGCTGGGCCAATAGTTGAGTTTGTTTCTCCTGTTCCTTTTGCATCTGTGATAGAGTGGCTTCCACCTTGTCCACTCTAGAAGAGAGAGTCTTCAAGGAGGAATCCACTTCAGGTTCTTTAGAGAAAAACCTGTTCATCCTGGACACAGTGAGAAGAGGAAGCTTTTCATCTAGCCTCCTATCATTAGCAGCCCTAAGGTTGCTGATTGAATCCTGGATCTCTGTAGCCTCAATCCTTGTCTGCAACATTTGTAGCCTTTGAATTTCCAGAGAATCCATTATGGCTTTGTAGAATTTCTTGTCCCTTGCTCCTGCAGACTCATGAGCTAGATATGCTTCTTTGTACTGCCTTGTGATAGCAGCATCCAAATTGCTTCTACCATGCATATCTTGAGAAAGCCAGTTTGGTGTAGGAGGCACCACAGAAGTCCCAGTCTGTGCAGTAGTGGCCACCTGTAGAGTGTCACCAAAGCTATCCTCATTATCAGAAAAATCAAAGTCTCCACTTGCTTCAGCTCCTGGAGGTAGATTGGTCAAGGCATCCTTTGCTCTTTGCATTGATGCAGTTGTGTGAATTAGTTGTAGTGACCTCTCTGCCTCCACATTGCCCTGTTGAGCCAAAATTTGATAGGCTGACACAGGATGAGTAAAGGTCTCAGGATCCAGGGAAATACTATCCAGAGTTTGCTGATAAACCTCTTGGAAAGTAAGTTCCCTTTCTCCCTCACTGACCTCCATTAACTCATTAGCAATGGCTGCTTCCATCCTTATTTCTCCTGTAGTCCCTTCTCTCTCTCCACTCTGTTCTTGCATCATGGGCTCCCCATGGCTCACACCTCTCACACCCTCACCTTCACCTTCTAAGGTGGAACTCTCAATCTCTCCTTTTGCCTGGCTGGAAGAAATAGCCAGCCTCTCACTCACATTCTCTCCTTTTGCCTGGCTGCAAGCCAGCCTCTCAGTTTCACTCCCTCTCAGTCCTAGAAGTGTCTCAACTACCACTAGATCATCTGCACTAGTTGTGGGAACAACTTGATTTTCAATTAAAGGTGCAGAGTGAACTATCAACGGAATGGTAGTTTGAACTGTCAACGGTATGGATACCGTTGATGGAGAAACACTTGTCAACGAAATAGACTGTTTCGTTGATGAAGTCAAGAAAGCACTTTGAGAATGAGAAATTACAGTAGAGTCTGTGGTGATTGATTTTAGAGATTGGTCCACAGATCCCCTTGCAATTTCAGGAAAAATTGGTTGATGGCCCAACAAATCACTTAGCAAGTGATGGCCACCAGCTTCAGAGTGGGGCTTCTCCAAGATTAGAGTTGGAGAATCAGGAATAGATGTATGGATCATGTCCATATCCAAAGATTGAGTTGGTGAATTTGATGGAGATAATTCAAGATTGATGTTTAGAGAAGAGGACTGTAACCCCAGAGAAATGATAGGGGTTACATCAAACTGAATTTGAGAAACTGGAAGTGTTGCTTCCAGTGTGTGTGCACCCTGTGTACCCTTGGACTTTTGCTTCACTCTCCTTTGGTATTGGGAAAAAGTAGACTTTGGGCTTGAAGTGTCCCTTACCCTTTTGGACTGTACTCTAGGAGGAGAGCTTGTTTCAATAATCACATCCTTTTGGGAGGATGCAATTAGACTTGTGTTTAAATCCATGTTACTCATTATGCCTTGTTGGGAAGACACAATGGGGCTTGGCTGGTACACACTAACCTGTCCTTCCTTATCCTTGGGGTTTCTTTGATGTTCACCCCTTCCCTCACCTCTCACAACTCCAGACTCACTCCCCTTAGGTTGTGTGGTAGTTTTTACAACAGGTGCCTTTTGAGAAGCACCTGAGGTTGGCTTGGAGGATTTCTTTGTTTTTGGTTTTGTTGCTAGGGTAGGAGCCTGTTGGGTCACAGCTACAGACTCCATAGCAACATTGGAAGGTAAAACAGTAGAGGTGTTAGCTACACTAACAGGGATAGTAGTAGTTACCTCAATGATTGGTAGATACACCACTGGAACATCACCATTGTGGTTCAGCCTCAGTATGTCTGTCAATACTCTCTTTTCTTGCACAAAGCACTCGAACCTGGCATTAGGGTTAGAGATAACTAATGGTGCTGGACTAACATGGTTAGCCAACATCATCAGAAACCTAGCATAATAGATATTTTTCTTCCTATTTGCTTTGTCACCCAACTTAGCACCAATTTCATACATAAGTTGGGTGCTAAAGTTATGATATCTATCATTTAGAAGCATGGTTAGGAGAATTAACATAGAGTTAGTTAATGCATCAAAATTACTAATCTTTCCAGAAAAGACCTTAATGAATGCATCAGCTAAATAACTGTATTCCCTAACCAAACCTCTCCTAATTATTCTACCCAGATTATCAGTAGGTAAAGAGTAGTTTATAGAATTTAACATGGTAGTTATTTCAGTGTTAGTAGGCAAAGCATCACAGTTATTATCAGGAATATGTAAACATGCTTGCAAAACATCAGAATTAACTATGTACTCATTACCTTGAAGAGTGAATTTTAGTGTGCAGTGTGTTCCACTATACTCACATGAGGTCCAAATTTCCTCGATTATCTCATTGTAGAGTGGTGTAGAGTGAAACATTGCATAGCTCAACTTGCAATTCTTCATGAAATCCATCATTTTGAAGAACAGTCTGTTTGGGTTTTCCTTGACAACAAAAGGGATGGAGTTGTTCTTCTCATAGATGAACCCTCCAGCAGACATAAGCTTGACTATAGGTGCCATTGTTGATTAAAGGAAAGCTTCGAACTGAATTGCTTGTTAGAGAGAAGAAGAGAGAAAAAAAAACCTTTGGAATTTTTGAGAACAGGTAAAAAGAAATAATGAAAATAAAATTTCTTAAATACTCCCCCAAAAATTCTCAGAAAATGAATCCAATAATAAATGTAAATTACTGGATTGGCTTAAAAATATAACCGTTACTCTTAAAGTATTACCATGATTTATACTTACAGGGGTGTATGCATAGATCGTGGTAAAAGACGTGTCAATTTTTTAACGGTTCAGATTAAAAGCGCTTTATATCAACGAATCAGAATTGGGCGTTTAAGGTCCCGTCTATTTCGTTGATAAAACTGCGTTTCGTTGATACAAAAGAACTATCAACGAAACACCCAGAAAAAGTGCTAAGACTGTCAACGAAATGGTGCATTCCGTTGGCATAGTAATTTTGACTTAGACAAAATTTTACCTTTTCCTGAGAAAATTCATTCACAGAAAAACATAGCAAATTTCTGGCTGCATTTTAACTTGCAAATATCTCAAAAATAATTAAGAGAAATTTAGCATACCTAGCTCACTTACTAATCTTGAGAATGTTGATTCATCAAGTGGCTTGGTAAAGATGTCTGCAAGTTGTTGTTCACTTGGAACAAAATGTAACTCCACAGTACCATTCATAACATGTTCTCTAATGAAATGGTACTTGATGTCAATGTGCTTGGTCCTTGAATGCTGCACTGGATTCTCAGTAATGGCAATGGCACTAGTGTTGTCACAGAAAATAGGAATTTTCTCAACTCTTAATCCATAATCAAGTAGTTGGTTTTTCATCCATAAAATCTGTGCACAACAACTTCCAGCTGCAATATACTCAGCCTCAGCTGTGGAGGTAGAAACTGAGTTTTGTTTCTTGCTGAACCACGACACAAGCTTGTTTCCTAGGAATTGACAGGTTCCAGTTGTACTTTTCCTGTCAATTTTACATCCTGCAAAATCTGCATCTGAATAACCAATTAGTTCAAAACCAGATTCTCTAGGATACCAAATGCCAAGGTTTGGTGTTCCTTTGAGATATCTGAAAATTCTTTTAATAGCAACTAAATGGGATTCTCTAGGATCAGCCTGAAATCTAGCACATAGACATGTAGCAAACATAATATCAGGTCTACTAGCTGTTAAATATAAAAGTGAGCCTACCATGCCTCTGTAACTTGAAATGTCCACAGATTTTTCCTTAGTATTCAATTCAAGTTTGGTGGCAGTAGGCATGGGAGTTTTGGCAGGAGAGCATTCCATTAGGTTAAACTTCTTTAATAAATCATGAATGTATTTTGTTTGACTAATGAAAATGCCTTCATTAACTTGCTTTACTTGAAGACCAAGAAAGTAAGTTAATTCTCCCATCATGCTCATTTCATATTTACTTTGCATAAGCTTGGCAAACTGTTGACAAAGTTTCACATCTGTAGACCCAAAGATTATATCATCTACATAAATTTGAACAAGTAAAGTAGAGCCATTTACAACCCTGTGAAAAAGAGTTTTATCTACAGTAACTCTAGTGAAATGATTCTCAAGGAGGAACTGTGAGAGAGTGTCATACCAGGCTCTAGGTGCTTGTTTCAAACCATAGAGTGCTTTGAGAAGGAAGTACACATAGTTTGGAAAATCATCATCTTCAAAACCAGGAGGTTGACTTACATACACCTCCTCTTCCAATTCCCCATTCAGAAAAGCACTCTTCACATCCATTTGATAGACCGTGAAATTGGCATGGGCTGCATAGGCTAGGAAAATCCTTATTGCTTCTAGTCTTGCAACAGGAGCAAAGGTTTCATCAAAATCAATTCCTTCTTCCCGTGAATAGCCTTTTGCAACCAATCTAGCTTTGTTCCTTGTGACTATGCCATTTTCATCCATCTTGTTTCTGAACACCCACTTTGTGCCTATAACACTCCTGTCATTAGGCCTGGGCACCAGCTTCCAAACATTGTTTCTCTCAAATTGGTTTAGCTCTTCTTGCATGGCTAAAACCCAATCTGGATCTAGAAGTGCATCCTCAACTTTCTTTGGCTCATCTTGAGACAGAAAGCTACTATATAGACATTCTTCTTGAGTTGCTCTTCTAGTTTGGACTTTTGAAGAGACATCACCTATAATAAGTTCAAAGGGATGATCTTTAGTCCATTTCCTTGAGGGAGGTAGATTTGCTCTTGAAGACGTAGCTTCATGATCATGATTGCCTTGATTGGATATTTGTCCTTGAGAAACTCCCCCTGAGTTTGTTGTCCCTAAGTGATCACTTCTAGAAGTATTCCTATGACTATCAACGGTATGACCGTTTTGGCTGTCAACGAAACGCTCATTCTGACTGTCAACGAATCCACCATCATGACTGTCAACGAAATGACCATTTGGTCTGCTAGCTGCTATCCTTTTTAACCTTAATGCAGCAATTTCATCTTCACTGCTGCTTTCATCTGTGCTAGATACAACAACTTTAGGCTGTTTCTCAGTAGCCTTATCATGATTCACTTGATCTCCTTCCTTATTTTCAAAAGAAAGACTTTCATGGAAACCTTCATCACAGAGGCCTTGGATTTTGAGATCATCAAAAACAACATGTACAGATTCCATAACAATGTTGATTCTGAGATTATAGACCCTGTAAGCTTTCCCTGCTGCATATCCCACAAATATTGCTTCATCTGCCTTTGCTTCAAATTTCCCCAAATGCTCAGCTTGATTTCTCAGAACAAAGCACTTGCATCCAAAGACATGAAGAAAATCCAATAGTGGCTTCTTTCTTTTGAGTAACTGATAAGGAGTCATTCCTTTGGCCTGATTAATCAAAGAAATATTTTGAGTAAAGCAAGCTGTGTTAACTGCCTCAGCCCAAAAATATGTAGGTAACTTTGATTCATCTAGCATTGTCCTTGCAGCTTCAATAAGTGTTCTGTTTTTCCTTTCAACTACACCATTTTGCTGTGGTGTTCTTGCTGCTGAAAACTCATGCAAAATACCATTTTCTTCACAGAACACCTTCATGCTTGAATTCTTGAATTCTGTCCCATTGTCACTCCTAATCCTTCTTACTTTGAAATCAGGATGATTGCTTACCATCTTGATGTGATTGATAATGATTTCACTTGCCTCATCTTTAGAGTGCAAAAAGAAAGTCCATGTAAATCTAGAAAAATCATCAACAATCACAAGACAGTATTTCTTCTTTGAGATGGACATAACATTTACAGGGCCAAATAGGTCCATATGAAGCAATTCAAGCTGCTGGACAATTGATGACTCTGTCTTGCTTTTGAATGATGCCTTCTTCTGTTTTCCCTTTTGACAGGCATCACACAAACCATCCTTGGAGAACTCCACCTGTGGAATTCCTCTAGCAAGATCTTTCCTTACCAAATCATTCATAACTTTGAAATTCAGATGGGATAACTTCTTGTGCCATAACCAACTTTCATCCTTGCTTGCCTTGCTGAAAAGACAAGTGATGGTGTCTGAACTTGTGCTACTAAAGTCAGCAATGTACACATTCCCCCTTCTGAATCCAGTCATTACCACATTGTTGTTTCCTCCTTTAGAAACAACACAGGCTTCTCTAGAAAAAGTAACTAAAAATCCTTTGTCACAAAGTTGGCTGATACTAAGCAAGTTGTGCTTAAGACCATCCACCAATGCAACCTCATCTATGATGACATTCTCTTTTGAAATCAAGCCATATCCCTTTGTGTAGCCTTTGCTGTCATCTCCAAAAGCAATACAAGGGCCAGCTCTTTCCTGAAACTCTGTGAGCAGGGTAGAATCACCAGTCATGTGTCTTGAACAACCACTATCCAAGTACCAAAGATTCCTTTTGTCTCCCTGGTTGCTTGAGGAACTTGCTTCCTGCTCATGATTGTCAGCCATAAGAGCCAAGTTGACATACTCAACATCATCATCAGAATCTTCACCATTACCAGCCCAATCATACTCCTGAGACATGAAAGCCTTTTCTTTTTGTTTGAGAAGTTCAAAGTATTTCTTTTTATAATCAACAGGCTCAAATTTCTTGTTGCCCTTCTCAACCTTGGGCTTTCTGCAGTCTCCAGCAAAGTGACCAAGCATTCCACAATTGAAACATTTTGACTTAGACTTTTCAATCCAGTTTGTTTTGCTAGGTTGAAAGTCTCTTTTTGGTGGCCTTGCTTCTGAGTTTCTTTTGAACTTGAACTTAGAGAATTTTCTAGACAGAAAAGCAATGTGTTCATCAATCTCATCTAAGTCCACCAAGTTGGCTGGTTCTGATTCTTCTTCTTCTGTCATCTTGTCTTTACCCTTGCTAACATCACTCCTACAACTAGATTGACTAGTTGTGGCCTTTGCAGCTTCTTTATTGTCATCTTCAAGTTGGTTCACTGATGCAATCAATGCAATAGATCCACCCTTCTTCTGTACCTTTTCAATTTCTTCATCTTGCTCCATTTCCAGCTCATAAGTCTTCAAGGTTCCATAAAGCCTTTCAAGAGTGTAGTCTTTGTACTCTTGAGTGTTTCTGAGAGAAACAGTCATAGGCTTCCATTCTTTTGGAAGAGCTCTAAGAAATTTAAGGTTTGAATCCTTGGTTTGATAGATCCTCCCATACAACTTTAATCCATTCAAAAGCTTTTGAAACCTACTGAACGTGTCATTTAGGGTTTCACCAGCTTTAAAATGAAAATGCTCATATTGTTGTATAAGGAGTTACATTTTATTTTCCCTGACTTGCTCAGTTCCTTCACAGAGTGTTCTAACAGTATCCCATACTTCCTTAGAGGTTGTACAGTTGATAACATTGTCAAACATCTCTTGCTCCAAACCATTAAACAGAATGTTCATGGTCCTTTTGTCTTTATGAACTTCTGCAATATCTTCAACAGTCCATTCTGAGACAGTTTTTGGAATCTCTACATCAGGTGCATCATCTGGCAGTCCAACTCTAGAGTCAAGCTTCATGGGAACGTGTGGACCTTTCTCAATGCAGTCTACATACCTCTCATCCATAGACATGAGATGTAAATGCATCTTTACTTTCCAGTGAAAGTAATTGTCTTTATCAAGAACTGGTATCTTCACACCTGCATCCTTCTTCACCATGGTTTCTGTTTTTGGTCTTGATCTTTAAACTTCTTGTATGTTAGAAGCTCGCTCTGATACCAATTGTTATTCCCAAATGACCTAACAGAATTGTAGAAGGGGGGGGTTGAATACAATTCTTGATATTTTCTTGAAACTAAACACTTTATGAAATTAAACTGAACTGAATAAATAAAAACACAAGATATAAATAATTCAGTTGGATTGTTTGATGATCCAACTGAAGTGTTTTTATTGCGGAAATAATCTGTGATACAAATGTTCACAGCTGCTCAGTTACAATGTTGTAGAGAAGAAATGCTCTCAAAAATAGCTAATACAATCTATTTGTTTTTCTTCTCTTTTTCTAAAGTGACTGCTACACTTGGTTATAAAACCCCAAGTTTACAATTCTACATTTGGTTAAACTAATGAATAATAGAAGTAACCATCAGTAGCTTGCTTTTCATTCCTTTTGTCCAATGGTCCTTGGAGATCTTTGCTTTTGTCTTCATGCTCATTATAATCATTCCCAAGAGCCTTATTGGAAATTGGAATGTTTCCTTATTTCCAGTAACCACTTTGATGGTTTCCAATGCAAAGTACACTTCCATATCTCCTTTTAGATCTGTTCAGTAAACTGTCACTATCACTTTGTCAACTGTTCAAAAAGCAACATTGATTCGTTGATAGCAAGGAGATGTGTTTCGTTGATAGCTTCATTCTTCATTCCGTTGATGGTGTTTCCCTCGTTTCGTTGATGGGTAAACTCCATACCGTTGACAGAGTAATCTTCATACCGTTGACATGTCTTCACTTAGGCAGAATTACAAGGCATAACATATTTACAATTAACCAACCTATTTTGCCTATCTAGTACATAGTCAACATGACTTAGAAAACCTATCTACAACATATAATAGAATGCCTATCATACTGTGAAGTATTGTACAATGCAATTGCTACAACACTCATTTCGTTGATGAGCTTCCTGTCAACGAAACACTGCTAAGCATGCTATTTCGTTGACAGCTACAAAATTGACTTTACACAAATTCTACTAAGTGTTTTATGCTTATCATCAAGAACAACATATTCCTAACACACACTTTGGCTCCTTCGAATCTTCCTGAAACATCTGATCCTGTTGTATCTATTGCTAATGATCATCCTCCTCTTCGGAGAACCTCTAGAAATTCGAGACCTCCGGATAGGTTTGATTTTTCAAACCAAGTAGGTCCACTACTTTGTCTTCTATTGCTATCCCTACTTCTTATAAACAGGTCATGGAACATGAGTGTTGACAACAAGAAATGAAAACAGAACTTCAAGCTCTTGCAGAAAATCATACTTGGGACATTGTTTCCTTACCTCCAAATGTCAAGTCAATTGGTAGTAAGTGGGTTTATAGTGTCAAACTCAAGTCTGATGGCTCTTTAGATAGATACAAAGCTCGATTGATGGAAATAAACAAGAATATGGCCTTAACTATGAAGAGACATTTGCGCCAGTTGCTAAGATGACCACAATAAGAACCATTATTGTTGTTGCTTCTTCTAAATCTTGGCCTTTACATCAAATGGATGTGAAAAATGTTTTCTTAAATGGTGATCTCAAAGAGAAAAATTACATGGATAGCTCCTCACAAAATTTGCAGGTTAAGACGCACGTTGTATGGGTTGAGACAGTCTCCTAGAGAATGGTTTGATAAGTTTCGCAGTACTCTTATCAACTTCTCTTTTATACAAAGTTAATATAATTAATCTCTATTCTTTCCTAAGACACCGACAGGCATGGTCTTTGTCTTAGTTTATGTCGATGATATTATCATTACTGGTGATGACACTGAAAATATGTTGCAAAGTACATTTCAAATGAAAGATCTTGGGTATTTTAATTATTTTTTGGGTCTAGAAGTTCATTCTCGAGATCAAGGTGTGTTCCTCAATCAACATAGATGTAACACTATTTAACACTTGAAGATTGGTGCTCTCTTAGATCAAGTTTTTCTAATGGTCTTCCACAAGAAAGAAATTAAACATGGATGTAATGCTTATATGGAACTTTACAACTCCCTTAATCAGACCAGGAATAATACTATTTAGTTACGACGGACCAATCAAAAGCTCAATACTCATGTTGTGCTATCTGTTCCCATAATTTTTTTTGATATATATGTTGAGCTTCTACAATTGGTTATATTTTATAATTAAGCCTATGGTAGATTTTTCTATAGTATGACTAAAATTGTCCCTCAAACTCCGAGATGACTTTATTTGCGGTCATCACACCTGTCATTCCGCCACTAATAACACACAAATACATTTCCACACAGCTCGCACAAAATGACACCCATAAACATTAGCTCCTCAAAACATAAATGCCTATTGCAGAGTGCATCAACAAGCAATTGGAGTAAACAAATAACCTAATCAAAATTTCTTGTATCATCTTCTCACTTTACACTCATTCTCTGTTGACTGTTGTATTTCATATTTAAAATCTCTTCACATTAATATGTACACCACATTTTACATGACCAACATGTGTAAATATATAACAATTCTGTGTAAATATATAACAATTCTATCAATATATATATATATATATATATATATATATATATACTAAATAAAGTGACCCACAAGGAGCAAGAATGTAACGATACCGAATTTTAAAAATTTTATTTATCCCTTTTATGTGCCAAACTGATAGAATAGAATCAAATATCTTATTCCAGTTTGATGCGTTATCCGCAAAATGCATGTTAAGTCCGGTCAATCATGTGAGTCATTTAAGTGCTTATATGATAAATTCGTACATGTATGTAAATGATTAAATTTTGTCAGGAATTGTCTGTTAATTATTATTTAAACTGTCTAAAATTATTTTAGACAATTTCCTTGGTATTAAAAATCTTATTAATATTATTATTTAAATTAGAAATGATAATTATATTTTTAGTGATTATTTAATTATTTCTCTAATTATTAAAAGTAGATATCGATATTTATTTTAATTAGGTTCCAAATATAATTTAATAAATTACTTGGTTAAACTTTAATTATTAGTACACTAGTATTTTCATACGTGATTCAAAGGATTTAGTTTGCAATAACGAAACATTTCCTAATTTAAACGAAACTTAGTTGATTTAACGAATCAATTTTTGGGGATAATATAAATAGGTTTTATTCATTCTTTTCAATCATTTTCTTTCCTTCCCTAGTATGTCTCTCAACTCTCCCCACCGACTTTTTTTCTCTCTCTCAAATTTCTCTCATCTGTTTCTTTAATTTCTTCATGATTCAATAGTCTAAATATGAGTCTAAAATGCGTAACTATGTGTACCTGTGTAATGATAGTATATATATATATATATATATATATAACATATCTCGAATGGTAGTTAGGGATAATCAAGTTGTCAATTATATTAGTCCCAGAACTGATCCGACAACTAACCAAGGGTTGTTTATGCATTTTAGGATCAAGTACTAGCCAAGGCTTGGATAGACGTTCAGCGTAGATACCACATCTTGTTCAGTTAAACCCTCTTTACTAGGCAAGTGACAATTCCTACTATACTGTTATTAAACAAATGTTTTATCATACAAACCATATATTATGCTGCATTTCAGTATTTTACGGGAAACATGAATTATGATTTTTATGTTGTTACGAAATGAAATGTTTTACCCTGATAATATATTCTCGGTAATTAGGCCATTTCCTTTTTGGATAAATACTTGATAAATTTCTAAATCAAGTTTGATAATGATTTCTGGAAATGAGAAATATATATATATATATATATATATATATATATATATATAATTGATAAGTAGCGGGATAATTGAAATCTTGTGCTATAGTTTTTGTATATAAAGTGGAATAAGTTTGCGTAAGAGGATTGCTTGACACCCAGCCCAGCCCAGTATTTAAGCCAATGTCAATAAGTGCTACCGGATCCAGATTATTATGAACACTTTGTTATACTAACATCGTGTTAGAGAGGTTATGCATGACAGATCATCAACTTAACTTGTGTCATTTATATCCACTTTATACATTCAAAATGGGCCAATGTTTTGATAAATGAGATACATAACTTTAGAATGAGTACCTTATATTTCCTTCACTGGTTTCAGACTTAATTATACGTAAATGATCAATGCTTTATAAATGTGGAATGATGTTTTCTTTTAAAAAGGATTATCCACTGCAAATCAGATTCTTTTAAAAAGGATAACGTGGTTTTTCATAAAGATATTTTTATGAATATATATTATGTGATTGTCATTTGCTAAGCTCTTTTTCTTACTCTTGCTTTATTGATCTAACCTTACAGCTAGATATTCTGATGGCTCGTAACGGCCGTGGAAGGGCCGGAGGGTCTGGTAAAGATTTCAGACTTTTGTTTTCTCCTCCTCCGTAGGTAGAAACTTTTGACAGCTGGTAAAGGATGGTTTAGTAATGATAAAATATGTAGTCGAGTAACTCTTAAACAGATAGACTTTTAATTTGCTAGTCAACTCTTATTGAGATTGTACTAGTAAATGCAGGTTGTGAAATGTTTAATGTAGTAGTCTTGTTTCAACGCCAAAACTTGTAAAAGATCCTAACTTGTGGAAGTGTCAATTCTATATTGTTAATTATTATGCATGCATGTTTATATTTAGTGACACCGGGTTTCCGGGCTGTCACAGGTTGGTATCAGAGTGACATGTTTTGGCAATGAAACAAGAATATGGAAAATGAATTTAGGTAGGTATTAAGTAGTTCAATTAAGATATGTAGATCACAATAAGCAAACTCGCATAGAGTTTGAGTTAGGACTGTTGGAAATGGTCCTTACTAAAGTTAAGTACTTTTAAGATTTAAGAATATACATTTTGAGATCTATCATAACCATGTTTCTTGATTACAGCATCCAGACTCTAGCCCTGAGTACTCTCATTCATGCACTCCTCCGCCTACTATACGTCTTGGTAGAGCTTCTTCCAGTGAGAGTGATCCTTCTGAGGATCCTACCGCCCATACATCTGTTTACTCTTTTGTTCCTGTGAGGGAGCCACCTCCATCTAGTGCTTGGCCTGCATGGCCTACTCATGATGTTCTTCCTTCTGCTCCTCCAGGCTTACCACGTTCTCCTTCAGTTCCCGGTAGCTCTTCAGATCCATCTCCTGTTCACTCTACTGCATCTGTTACTTCTCCATTACCAGGATCTCGAGCTCCCGTTCCATATCATATCTACCATCAGCTAAGGATGGATGCAGAGTTCTTACAGGGGAAGATTAAGATGCTTAGGCAAGAGTTGGATGAGCAGGCGGGAGCACCCAGTACTTCTTCACCACCAGAGACACGTGAGGATTAGAGTGCGAGAGGACCTCAGAATGGTGTGAGTTGGTGTGTTTTATCTAGTAGTGTGTATGCGAAAGTGGGCCGATAGTAGGTCCAGATTCTAGATGGTATTTTGGGGTTGTAGTATAGTGTTGTCCATCTAGTAGCAGTTTTAGTTGTGTTTGTTGTTGTACTCTTTTCAGCTTGTTCTCTTAGACTCAAGTTGTCTCATGTCCTTGTGTGCTTGACTCTTTTGGTATCTTTATGATGCTACCCTTATCAGTATGACCTTTCCTTTTTAGTATTTTGTTGTGCGAGTATATTGTTTAGTATGTTGATATATTGTTCATACAACATCTAAGCTTAATTCAATTATGTATGTTATGTTAGTTCTTTGTTGGGAGTTGCAGAGATTCACATGCAGCAACAAACAACTTATTAGTAGTAACAAATAATATCTTGAAATTTTTTCAAACTTGCATATTTTACATATGATTTCTCAATTTGTACCGGTACACATAAAGATTTTGTGCATGCAATTTAAGATAATATCTTGTTACAAGAGTCGTTTTCTAAACTATTTTAAAATGTAATACTAAGGAAGTTGTTTGTGAATCATCAGAATTATGCCTCCAAGGAAGAGTAAAACCACCCAATCTAGGGGTAATGGTAGTGGCGCGAACCAGTAGAATCAGGATACCCCTACTATGAACCAGATGTTTGAATTTATACAGCAACAGAATGCTAACATTGCACAACAGCAGCATCAACTTCAACAGCAGCATCATCAGTTTCAGCAGCAACAACAACAGTATTTTCAGCAACAACAACAGTTCCAGTAACACCCTCAGGGCCCGGTAGTGGTAACTTTCAAGGCATTTCAGGCAGTGAAACCTCCACAATTTTCTGGATCGTCAGACCCAGTAAAGGCCCAAGGTTGACTTAAGGAGATAGAGAAAGCATTTACTTTAGTTGGGTAAGTGAGGATAAAAAGACAGAGTATGCCAGTTATTTTCTAAAGGATGAAGCCAATTATTGGTGGGAATCAACCAAGGTTATGGAAGAGGAAGGAGTTGTACCTTGGGATAGGTTCACAGAGTTATTTTTCGACAAGTACTGCCCGAGTTATATGCAGGATCAGATAGAATTAAAGTTCTTTGAGTTAAAATAAGGAAATATGACGGTTTCAGAGTATGAGAAAAAGTTTTCAGAGTTATCCAGGTTTGTAGAGGAATATATGAATGTAGATAGGAAAAGAGCAAAGAGATTTCAGCAGGGATTGAAACCATGGATTCGCACGAGAGTGGCGGTATTCGAATAACCACCTATGCAGGAGTGGTACAGAAGGCGATGATAATAGAGGGAGAAAGTGAACAGACTCAAGCAGAAAAGGATAAATAAGGAAAAAGAGAAAAGCTGAGACCCAGGATGTTGGTCAAAGATCAGGAGGTATACAGAATCGTTTTAATAAACCAACTGGGTTTCAAGTAAATAGAAATGTTAACTTTAGAAGGCTAGAGATCAGGAATCAGAATCAGAATCGAAGTCAGATTCAGGGAGGCCGACCAGGTGATACTAGTCAGAAAAATGCAACCAGATCACAGACATAAGAATGTAAGATATGTGGTATGAAACATCCAAGAATTTGTAGGTTCGGGGTAATATGTTATAGATGCAATCAGAAAGGACACTATGCGACCGAGTGTAAATTACCTATGATATGTCAAAGATGTGGCAAAACGGGACATGCTGCTAAAGATTGTAGGACTGGAATGACAACCATTAATGCGATGCAAGCAGCAGGACAACCAAGAGCAAGGACGTTCAATATAAATATGAGGGATGTCGTTAAGGATTCAAATGTGGTGGCATGTACGCTTCCTATTAATTCGGTAGATGCTAAAGTGTTAATTGATTCTGGAGCTACAAAATCTTTTATATCCACTGATTTCATGCACAAGACTAGTTGTAACGTTGAACTACTAAGAGAACCTTTGGTAATAGAGACCGCTAGTCAAGAGAAAGTTCTTGTTACTCAGGTATGTTCTAAATGTGAAGTTAAGATCTTAGGACACCCCCTACCCGCGAATTTGATGCCTTTTAAGTTAGGAGAATTTTATGTAATTTTAGGAATGGATTGGCTATCAAGTTATGACGCCCAGATAGATTGTAGAAATAAGAAAGTGACATTAAAGACCCCAGAAGGAAAGAGAATTGTGTTTAGAGGACATAAGCAAAATAAGAAATTTCTAACAATCATGCAGACCAAGAGATTATTGCGACAAGGATGTCAGGCTTATTTAGCACATGTAAGAGATATAGAGAAAGAGGTACCTAAGATAGAGAAAATACCAGTAGTAAATGAGTTTCCAGATGTTTTTCCAGATGAGTTACCAGGATTACCACCTGACAGAGAAATAGAGTTTGCTATAGATTTGGCACCAGGTACAGAACCAATTTCGAAGGCGCCCTACCGTATGACACCAGTTGAGATGAAGGAGCTAGCAGTACAGTTACAGGATCTTTTGGAAAAAGGAGTTATAAGGCCGAGTATATCACCTTGGGGGGCACCCCTATTGTTTGTAAAGAAAAAGGATGGAAGTATGAGGTTATGCATAGATTATAGGGAATTAAATAAGTTAACCATTAAGAATAAGTACCCATTTCCAAGAATAGACGACTTGTTTGACCAGCTCAAAGGCGCAGAGTATTTTTATAAGATCGATTTAAGGTAAGGATATCATCAGTTGAAAATTAAACCCGAAGATGTACCGAAGACAACATTTAGAACGAGATATGGACATTATGAGTTTTTAGTAATGGCATTTGGGTTGACAAATGCACCAGCAGCATTTATGGATTTGATGAACAGAGTTTTTAAGAAATATTTGGATAGGTGTGTAATTGTATTTGTTAGGCCGAATACAGTATAATCAAATATATATGAGAATAACAATAATCAAGAACACTGTTTATGAATTAATAAACTGTAATTGTATTAACAGCTTCTCTCTTTATGATGTTAATGAATCACAAAGAGCTACTAGGTTACGAGAATAATATTTCAATAATCGCATCCCTTCTAGGGATAACCTATCTGTGTTTATATAGTACACAGTTACAATCAATCTCTAATTGATACTCCTACAAATTAGCTATACAATTTGTAATCAATTAGAATTGCTTCAGTCCTCTGTCCAGTCTCCTTAGCTGTATCAATATATTCTGCTTCTTTCCATCTTCAGAATATATTGCTTCTAGAATCTTCATGATATGCACCGACAGCTAAATCGACTTTCACCCTGTCAGACTTTAACAAACTCTGACCGGCTTCTATGTAAACTCTGATAAGTACTTCAGACTAAACTCTGAACAGTACCTGTTACTTAAACACTGATTAAACAAACGTCAGCAATTATATCTAACAATCTCCCCCAACTTGTGCATAATAAAAATGTACAAGTTAAACAGATAATTGATGATGTCAAAACATATAACAAATGCAGTGTTTAATCATAACAGAGTTTAATTTTAACTTAGAACAGAAAACTTTAAAAACTTACTGTCAGACTTTATTTGATTTCTTGAATATCAGGCACTGTCCTGATATAGTCTGTAAGCAATCTTCTTTCAGCTCTCTCTAGCTCAGCAATCATAATCTCTTTCAGCTCCTTCAATTCTGGATCACTTTCACCAGTTTGATATATGGCAGCCCTCAGAGAATATATGCTGTTTCTTCTCATATCATTGCCCAGCCTTATTATAAAGGCTTTGTCAGATTCCAAATTGAATTCCAACACCTTTATTCCAAGAGCTGTAGAAAGCTTTGCACTATCTCTTCTCATCTCAACAAGATTTCCATGAGCATCTTTGTACTTAGGAATGTAAGCACTTGTAATTTTAGCACCACTGAGAACCTTTGCTCTCATCATCCTTACTCTCAAAACTTCAGCAGCATTTTGAGTCCTTTGATTTCTGACTTTGAGTAGATATAAGACATATTCTAACTCTTCAGCCATTTTCAACTGTATATCATTTTCACCTATTCTGTATACTCTGCCATCAGCCATGAAGTATAACAGAAAGTCCTTCCTAAGTCCCTTATGATGAATTAACTGAACAGACTCTAGCTTGTCAAGGCTCTCTTGAGTAACCCCAACACCAGGTTCTGCCAGTGATGTTTGATCCATTGGACTGTTATTTATCCTCTTCTCTCTGTGTGAACCTAAACCAGACTTGTCATAAGATTGTTTTCCATGTACTGTCCTGGTTTGAGAAAAATCCACAGGTTCTAATGTCAGAGTTTCAGAAAGTACAGGTCTTAAGAAACCTTTGAGTTGAGTTTGTACAACTTGAGCCTTGTCAGAGGTTGTCACAATTTTAGTAGCAATATCAACATGAGCAACGTCAGAGGTTGATTTGTTTATCCTTGATTCAACTTGAGCAATGTCAGAGGTTGAATAAATCTTCTTTGGTAACTGTTCTTCTTCTACCAGTTTACCTTTTCCTTTGTCATTTCTTGCAATAGTAGGTCTCCTTGAGTATTGCAAACTTTGATCAGAGTTTACATTATCTTTAATAGATATTCCTATCTCTTTTCTCCTTGGAGCTTTACCTTTCTTTATATAAGTACCAGCTTCCATTTTCTTTTGGTGCTCTTCATTTATCATTTTTAATTCAGCATCATAATCCTCAACTGTTACCTCACCACCATGCTCTTCTAAAAACATTTTAGTAGCAATTTCCTCATCTGTGGTAGGCTTATCAGAGATTATCAAACTTTTGAGTTTTGAACCACTGGCAGAGTTTGCATTTCCCTTACCAGAGTTTGATCTTCTATCAGAGTTTGATCTTCTTGGTAGTCTTCTATCAGAATTTAATCTTAAACTCTTTCCATCTCCCTTGTTTCCACCATCATTACCATCATCCCTCCGTCTCAGAGTTTGAGTGTCTTTGCAGTTGTCACTTGGTACACTCTCCCCCTTTTTGACATCATCAGAAAGTAGTACTGATGTCAGCAATTCTAGAGCAGTAGAAATAGAATTCAATTGAGCAGACATTGCAGTCTGATTCTCTTCAACTTTCCCAAGCCTCTTCTTAATGTCATCAGAATCCTTGGCTTGCTGCTTGAACATAGCAGAATAATAAGACCTATCAGTTTTTAAGGTAAGATCCCGTATACCAACTTCATTCCTCAGATTGGTAACCGTTGTTTGTGTCTCATCAAACCTATTGTTTAAGGCTTTGACTTGAACCACAGTTGCTTTTAAACTCGTAAGAACATCAGAGTTTGAAATCTGCTTCACAGAATCATTAAGAAAATCAGCAGCCCTCTGTGCAGAAAAGATACAATCTGCAGCTGCCCATCTTTTGTAGTACATTTCCTGAAAGTGCTCAGCAGTGGCTCGATTGACCTCTCTTTCTTCATCAGAGTTTACTCGAATATCAGATAACTCCTCTTGTGAATGAGCAGAACTATCATCATCATTATCATTCTCGGCTATATTCTCTGCAGGAACATTCTCAGCAGTAGTTTCAAAATTACTCTGTGCAGCTTCATCAATAACTTTCTCTGCAACACGTTCTGGAATCTCAGAGTTTGCAATTTGCATTAACTCTGTTTCTTTTGTTACAACCTCAACAACAGATTGTTGTAGAGCTTCAAGAATAATATCCTCAGAGATTAGCTTATCATCAGCCTCTTGTACATTCTCTGCTACATCCTCCAAACTCTGATCAACTTCCTCACCTTGTTCAGAATTAGCATTGTTTACCGAAAGAACCTCTGTGTGAGAACCCACAGAGTCTTCAATCACTAAGGTGGCTTGATCAGCTGCCACATCCTCAGTATCACAAATACTGATACTAGGATGTGCATCTTGAATATCTTCATCAACAAAGAAATCCATTGGCCCAGCTTCATTATCAAAAACTCTGCTGTCAGAATGATCAGCAGCTTCCTCAACTACATCATCAGCCTTTGATGTAGGAGCTTCTATATCAGCATTTACCATTTCAGGCATAGATGCTACTTCAGCATTTACATTGGATGCACCAAAGAGATGTGCAGCCACCAGTCTTCTCTTCCTTTGATGAAGAGTTTCATCATCAGTTTCACTCTTTTCATCAGCAGTATCAGACTTTGCCCTATTGGCCCTTCTTTTCTTTAACTTTTTCTTCTGAGGCATATCATCAGTGTTTGATACCCCAGCTTCAGCAGTTGATGGATTCACCCTAGCAGATTTAACAGCCCTCAATTTAGACTTCTTTGACCTCTGTGATTGAGACACAGAAGGTCCAGCTTCAGCATTTGATGGTGATTGTTGTTGTTGTGAATTGATCAGGAATTGTTGCACAGACTCAGGCAACATCAAAACACCAACATCTCCTTTCTTGTTATCTTTATTGGTTAGATCAGAGAATATGCGTTTATGTAATTTAAAACAGGGAATCACATCATTCTTAGCTATCTCTACTTCAGAAACACATTCAGAGAATATCAATTGACAAAATCTTGCAAAATAGACTACACCTCTGTTTTCAGTCATTTTTTCACCTATATTATTTAGAACTAGCCTAGCAACATCAAAATTACCTCCATAAAGAAGAGAATACCCGATTTGCAGACTATCAGTGGGAATTGCATCCCAATTCGTGCACTTCTTCCCGAACGCCCTTGTTATGCAGTCGAAAAAGAAACTCCATTCCTTTCTCAAGAGCGGTCGCTTCAACTGACCAAGCTTTGTCAGTGGTCCAGAGTAGCCAATTTCTCTCATCATTCTAACCAACTCAGAATCGCCAACAGAGATTGTGAAAGCATTGAAATCCTCAAGACCCAAAGCATCACGAACAGTAGTTGGAGTAACTACAAACTCTTCTCCTTGAAGTTCAAAAATTATGGACGGAGACCCAGACTCTCCTCCATTATCATAAGTGTCTGTCTGCCAAAGAGTCCTTATTTGAGATGCAGGCAGCTTCAACGGTGCGGTGAGAGCAGTACCAACATCAGAGTTTGACAAGAAATCCTGAATCAAATGAAACGCCTCCGGTGCGTTCTCATTTGCCAAAGGAGCAGCATAGTTGTTTGGTACAAATTCTAACCCAGAAGCAGTAAACATTGTTGTAGCCATTAGAGATGTTTAGAAGAAAGCAAGAAATAAGACAGAGAAAAGTGTAGAATGTATGCAGTGAAAGTGTTTGAGACAGTGTTTGTGAGTAAAGAAAATGAAGTGTGTAAAAGAATGAACCGTTTATGTGTAGTAAGTTTAAATAATGACTGTGAAAATTAAAACTGAATCGTTTTAATCATTACTACACACAGCAGGCATCTTTGAAAAATGTGTGAGTGGGACAGTTGTCAAACATGTATACGCTGACAGCTGTATGTAACAACTTCCAATACACACGCGCAGTAAAAATAGCCATAATTACCGCTTTTTACACTTTTCAAAACACTCAACCTCTCTCTCCTTTGTTTAATACAAATATGAACCGTTTGTACTCATACTCTTTCGAATTTCTAAACAAATGTCTAATCTCAAAATTATAAAATGTCTGAAACAAAGAAATCATTTTAACCATCAGAGATTAAAACAAAATTACCTCGGCGTATTTCTCACAATACATCAGTGTTTACCATTTGTCCTTCTTTGTCAATAAACTCTTTTCTCAAACTGTACAGGTGTGAATAATTGTGTGTGCTATAGCAGAGTTTACCGAAATCAATATTTAGATCATCTCAAAGTACATAAAATCCACAAACCTAAGCAGTAAAAACTGGTTGCCTAAACTCTCATGTAAAACATAAAATCTGATTTTTATATCTAAACTCTGTATTTTGATATCCTTTCATTTGGATATATCTTTTATTCTTCACCCCCTTTATATATGTATTTTTTTTTTTTTAATTTTTCCAGTAATCAGTGGTTGACACTAGTCACCAAAAATCAAAGATTTTAGCCCTTATTTCATACAATAAGTTCCTGGATCTTCCTAGGCACAACATGATCTCAAAGGAATTTGTGCTCTTTTTGGCATCTTTTGATTTGAGGGTGAATTATTTATAATTAATAATCAGAGTTTAGACTTTTCATCAGTTAATGCAATTAATTTATGAGAGAAAATGCAAACAGCTAATACAGACTCAGTGTATAGGATTAATAAACTAAGAGATGCTATAAATACAGAGACAGTATCATGCTGTGTTAACTTACTGCACATATTTGAGATCAGAATCTATACAACTCTTAAGGATTCATAATTACTTACTGATAATTATGTTTCATACAAATTTCTTCATTGGTCAATATGTTTCAGACAAAATTACAATCAGAGTTTAGCATTAGACTGTAACTATTAGAGTATGACCAACACTTTATGACTAACATAGTTTAGCATCAGAGTTTACTTTCAGAGTTTATGAAACTGGTACTCATAATAGTTAATACATGCAAGGAATCATGAGCATAAAAATCAAACATGTATAGTTTTTGAGTCTAACCCGTATCTCTAGTCAAAACCAGAGATCATTCCAAGTTCATTTACCAATCTTGTAAAAGTAGCTTCACTCAAAGGTTTGGTGAAGATATCTGCAAGTTGTTGGTCTGTAGACACAAAATGAAGTTCAATATCTCCTTCTTCCACATGTTCCCTGATAAAATGATACCTTATGTTGATATGCTTGGTCATGGAATGCTGTACTGGGTTACCTGTCATAGCAATAGCACTTTGGTTATCACAGTAAATAGGTATTTTAGAGTACCTTAACCCATAATCCAGCAACTGATTCTTCATCCACAGAATCTGTGCACAACATCTACCAGCAGCTATATACTCTGCTTCTGCAGTGGATGTGGAAATTGATTTCTGTTTCTTGCTATACCAAGAAACCAATCTGTCACCTAAGAATTGACAGCTTCCACTTGTACTTTTCCTGTCTATCTTACAGCCTGCAAAATCTGCATCAGAGTAACCAATTAGCTTAAACTCTGATTCTCTAGGATACCACAAACCCAAGGTTATGGTTCCTTTGAGATATTTGAAAATCCTTTTTATAGCTGTTAGATGAGGCTCTCTGGGATCTGCTTGAAATCTCGCACAAAGACATGTGGCATACATGATATCAGGTCTACTTGTTGTGAGATACAGAAGAGACCCTATCATGCCTCTATAGGTTGTCATATCCACTGTAGCACATGTGTCTTTGTCTAGCTTTGTTGCAGTAGCCATGGGAGTTGAAGCAGATGAACTATCAAGCATACCAAATTTCTTTAGAAGATTTCTGGTATACTTTGCTTGATTGATAAAAATTCCATCATCTGTTTGCTTGACCTGTAAGCCTAGAAAATAACTAAGCTCTCCCATCATGCTCATTTGGTACCTGGACTGCATAAGCTTTGCAAACTTCTTACAAAGTTTGTCATTAGTAGATCCAAAAATAATATCATCTACATAAATTTGAACTAAAAGCAAATCATCACCAGAATTAAAATAAAACAAAGTTTTATCAATTGTACCTCTTGTGAACCCACTTTCTAAAAGAAATTGAGCAAGAGTTTCATACCATGCTCTTGGTGCTTGCTTTAGTCCATATAGTGCCTTGTCAAGCCTGTAGACATAATCTGGATGCTTGGAATCTACAAATCCTGGTGGTTGTTCAACAAACACTTCTTCTTCAAGCTTCCCATTGAGAAAAGCACTTTTTACATCCATCTGAAAGACTTTAAATTTCTTGTGTGCAGCATAGGCCAGAAAAATTCTTATGGCCTCCAATCTTGCAACTGGAGCAAAGGTTTCATCATAGTCAATTCCTTCCTGTTGTGAATAACCTTTAGCCACAAGTCTAGCCTTGTTTCTTGTAATCACACCTTCACTGTCAGTCTTGTTTCTGAAAACCCACTTTGTACCCACAATTGATCTATTCTTTGGTCTAGGTACAAGTGTCCAGACTTCATTTCTTTCAAATTCATTTAACTCTTCTTGCATTGCTGTTATCCAGTTTGCATCTTGAAGAGCTTCTTCCACTTTCTTTGGTTCTGTTTGAGACAAGAAAGCATGATACAGACACTCATTATTTGTTGCACTTCTAGTTCTCACACTAGCATCAGGATCTCCAATTATGAGATCAGGTGTGTGTGCCTGTGTCCACTTTCTTGCTGTTGGTAAGTGGTTTCTTGCATTATTATTTGATCCTCCCCCTTGATCCATGCTTTCCTGATTCATATGTTGACTTTCTGCAGCATTTGAGGCTCCCCCTGAATTGGATGACTCAGAGTTTAAACTGTCAGAGTTTGAATCAGTTTCCTCAACTGACTCACTTGCTGTGTCTTGTTGAGCTTCTTCACGCTCCCCCTCAACTGGTTCTCTATTTTGTTCAATTTGAGAATTTCCAGTTTCTCCAGTATTTACCAGTAGATGTTCAGAGTATGCTTCGTCAGAGTTTGTCAGAACCGCTTCATCAGAGTTTGTCGGTACTGCTTCATCAGAGTTTACATCATCAGAGAATAAACTTTCATTTTCAAAACGCAGTTGATCATATTCATCTAAGTCATCAAGTCCAGTTATTTTCTTGTCATCAAATGACACATGTATGGATTCCATGATCACTTTAGTTCTCAAATTGTAAACTCTGAACGCTTTTGTTGACAGTGGATAGCCAACAAAGATTCCTTCATCAGCTTTTAACTCGAACTTAGTCAACTGTTCAGGATGAGTCTTCAACACAAAGCATTTGCATCCAAAAATATGAAAATATTTCAAATTTGGCTTCTTATTTTTCACCATCTCATATGGTGTTTTCCCATGCTTGTTGATCAGTGTAGCATTTTGAGTAAAACAAGCAGTTTGAACAGCTTCTGCCCAGAAATAAGTTGGCAATTTTGCTTCATCAAGCATAGTTCTGGCTGCTTCAATTAAAGTTCTGTTCTTTCTTTCAACTACACCATTTTGCTGTGGAGTTCCAGGTGCAGAAAATTCTTGTTTCACTCCTCTTTCCTTGCAGAAAGCTTCCACGATTGAGTTTCTGAATTCAGTTCCATTATCACTCCTTATAATTTTGACTTTGTACTGTGATCCTTTGTCCAGTTGATTTACATGATCCAACAGAGTTTGAGCAGTTTCATCCTTCTTTGATAAGAAATACACCCATGTATATCTAGTATATTCATCAACAATTACTAGAGCATATTTCTTTCTGCCCATAGACATCACATTCACTGGTCCAAAGAGATCAACATGTAGAAGATGATAAGGTTCCACTACTGAAGATTCAGATTTGCTTTTGAAAGATGATTTCCTTTGCTTGGCCTTTTGACAAGAATCACATAGGCCATCTGTTAGGAATATGTTGATTCTTGATGATAATTGTAAAAACACTTAGTAGATTTTGTATTAAGTTATTTTGTAACTGTCAACGAAATGGCATGCTTTGCAGTGTTTCGTTGATAGGAAGCTCATCAACGGAATGAGTGTTGTAGCAATTGCACTGTACAATACTTCACAGTTTGATATGCATTTGATGTATGTATTAGATAGGTTTCCTAAGTCATGTTGACTAAGTACTAGATAGGCAAAATAGGTTGGTTAATTGTAAGTATATCATGCCTTGTAATTTTGCCTAAGTGAAGACATGTCAACGGTATGAAGATTACTCTATCAACGGAACAAGGATACACCATCAACGGAATGAAGTTTACTCATCAACGAAATGAAGTTTACTCATCAACGAAATGGAGAATAAAGCTATCAACGAAACACATCTCCCTGCTATCAACGAATCATTATTGCTTTTCTGAATAGTTGACAAAGTGATAGTGACAGTTTACTGAACAGATCTAAAGGTGATGTGGAAGTGTACTTTGCATTGGAAACCATTAAAATGGACATGGGGAATAAGGAAACATCCCAGTTTCCAATTGGGCTCTTGGGAGTGATCATAATAAGCATGAAGACAAAAGCAAGGATCTCCAAGGACCACTGGACAAAGGGATGAAAAGCAAACTATTGGCGGTTATCTTTAGTGTACTTTAGAGTAGCCAAAAATAGTATTGTAAACTTGGGGAATATATAACCAAGTGTAGCAGTTAGAAAGAGTAAGAGAAGAAAAACAAATAGTTTGTATTAGCTATCTTTGAGAGCATTCTTCTCTACAACTCTGTAACTGAGCAGCTGTGTACTTTTGTATCACAGATTATTTCCGCAATAAAAACACTTCAGTTGGATCATCAAACAATCCAACTGAATTATTTATATCTTGTGTTTTTGTTTATTCAGTTCAGTTTTATTTTATCATTGTTTTAAGTTTAAGAAAATATCAAGAATTGTATTCAACCCCCCCCCCCTTCTACAATTCTGTTAGGTCATTTGGGAATAACAATTGGTATCAGAGCGAGCTTCTAACATACAAGAAGTTTAAAGATCAAGACCAAAACAGAAACCATGGTGAAGAAGGATGCAGGTGTGAAGATACCAGTTCTTGATAAGGACAATTACTTTCACTGGAAAGTAAAGATGCATTTACATCTCATGTCTACGGATGAGAGATATGTAGACTGCATTGAGAAAGGTCCACACGTTCCCATGAAGTTTGCATCTAGAATTGGAGTGCCAGATGATGCTCCTGACGTAGAAATTCCAAAACTTGTCTCAGAATGGACTATTGAAGATCTTGCAGAAATCCATAAAGATAAGAGAACCATGAACATTCTGTTTAATGGTTTGGAGCAAGAGATGTTTGATAATGTCATAAACTGTACAACCTCCAAAGAAGTATGGGACACTGTCAGAACACTATGTGAAGGAACTGAGCAAGTAAGGGAGAACAAAATGCAACTCCTTATACAACAATATGAGCACTTTCACTTTAAAGCTGGTGAAACCCTAAATGACACGTTTAGTAGGTTTCAAAAGCTTCTGAATGGATTAAAGTTGTATGGGAGAATCTACCAAACTAAGGACTCAAACCTTAAATTTCTAAGAGCTCTTCCAAAAGAATGGAAGCCTATGACTGTTTCTCTAAGAAACACTCAAGAGTACAAAGATTACACTCTTGAAAGGCTGTATGGAACATTGAAGACTTATGAGCTGGAAATGGAGCAAAATGAGGAAATTGAAAAGGTACAGAAGAAGGGTGGATCCATTGCATTGATTGCATCTGTGAACCAACTGGAAGATGACACTGAAGAAGCTGCAAAGGCCACAACTAGTCGATCTAGTTGTAGGAGTGATGTTAGCAAGGGTAAAGACAAGATGACAGAAGAAGAAGAATCAGAACCAGCCAACTTGGATGACTTAGATGAGATTGATGAACACATTGCTTTTCTGTCAAGAAAGTTCTCTAAGTTCAAGTTCAAAAGAAACTCAGAAGCAAGGCCACCAAGAAGAGACTTTCAACCTAGCAAAACAAACTGGATTGAAAAGTCTAAATCTAAATGTTTCAATTGTGGAATGCTTGGTCACTTTGCTGGAGACTGCAGAAAGCCCAAGATTGAGAAGAGCAACAGGAAATTTGAGCCTGTTGATTATAAAAAGAAATACTTTGAACTTCTCAAGCAAAAGGAAAAGGCTTTCATGTCTCAGGAGTATGATTGGGCTGGTAATGGTGAAGATTCTGATGATGATGTTGAGTATGTCAACTTGGCTCTTATGGCTGACAATCATGAGCAGGAAGCAAGTTCCTCAAGCAACCAGGTAACAATTACTAATCTTTCTGAGCTTTCTAAAGAGGAATGCGATAGTGCAGTAAATGAAATGTATACTGTATTATATAATTTGCGTGTTACTCTTAAATCACTTACCAAAGAGAATTCAAGAATTAAAGAGACTAATTTGCTCTTAAGTGATAGGAATGCAATGTTAGAAGCACAGCTCATTGAATTTGAGAAAATGAGATGTGTTAGTAGGGATGCTAAGAAGGAACTTGAGAACGTGTTACAAAGGGAAGAAATTCTTAAGACACAACTAGAAATAGAACAGAGTGTGATTGCTAAATGGAAAGATGCCAGGAATGTTGCTACCAACATCATTAATGTTCAAGGTATGGAATCTTTCTGTGAACAATCATGGAAAAAGAACAAAGAGAAACTAGGGTATGCTTGTGAAGCCTTAGATTCAGAAACAGAGTCAACAAACAACAATGATCATTTGTTGAAGGTTGATATGTCAACGGAATGCGATGTTCCGTTGACACATGAACCATCAACCGATCAGGGTGTTTCGTTGACAGAGAAAAGAAAAGATGAACTCACTAGACTTAATAATAAGTATGGTCCTGTCACCAAGAACTTTGTTCAAGGTGAGTCTAGTAAATCAAAGAAAGTTGAGAAGCCTGTTGAGAGAGCTAATGTAGGTCACTTGTCCAACAAGCAATTGAAAGATAAAATAGAGAATGTTCAAATTGAGGCTAAGGGAAATAAAAGGAATAACAGGAATGGCAAAGTAGGAATTAACAAACACAACAATTACACACCTGATAAATATGCTCCTAGAAAGACTTGTGTCAATTGTGGAAGTGTTAGTCATCTATCTACTAACTGCAAATCTGTTAAGAAAACTGCTAATGTGAAAATTCCCAAGCCTGCAATGAATAATCTTATGCCTACAATGCCTGTTATGCCTGACATGTTTGCTCCATGTGCACAATTTCAGAATCCATATGCTAACATATCATTTGTGCCTAATCCATACATGAATATGTTTAGTATGCCACAAATGCCATGGAATATGAATAATATGTGTGTTCCTTCAAATATGCATGCTGTAAATGAAAATGTGAGCAACAATCAGAAATCAACACCAAGAGTAAAAGTTGATTTAAATCAATCTGAGCCCAAGGTGAAAAATGATGTAAAAAGAAAAGCAAAGGCTAACAAAACAGGACCCAAGGAAACTTGGGTACCAAAATCGACTTGATTTGGTTCTATTGTGTGCAGGGAGACAAAAAGAATCTTTGGTACTTGGATAGTGGTTGTTCAAGACACATGACTGGTGATTCTACCCTGCTCACAGAGTTTCAGGAAAGAGCTGGCCCTTGTATTGCTTTTGGAGATGACAGCAAAGGCTACACAAAGGGATATGGCTTGATTTCAAAAGAGAATGTCATCATAGATGAGGTTGCATTGGTGGATGGTCTTAAGCACAATTTGCTTAGTATCAGTCAACTTTGTGACAAAGGATTTTTAGTTACTTTTTCTAAAGAAGCCTGTGTTGTTTCTAAAGGAGGAAACAACAATGTGGTAATGACTGGATTCAGAAGAGGGAATGTGTACATTGCTGACTTTAGTAGCACAAGTACAGACACCATCACTTGTCTTTTCAGCAAAGCAAGCAAGGATGAAAGTTGGCTATGGCACAAGAAATTATCTCATCTGAATTTCAAGGTTATGAATGATTTGGTAAGGAAGGATCTTGCTAGAGGAATTCCACAGGTGGAGTTTTCCAAGGATGGTTTGTGTGATGCCTGTCAAAAAGGGAAACAAAAGAAGGCATCATTCAAAAGCAAGACAGAGTCATCAATTGTCCATCAGCTTGAGTTACTTCATATGGATCTGTTTGGCCCTGTAAATGTCATGTCTATTTCAAAGAAGAAATATTGTCTTGTGATTGTTGATGATTTTTCTAGATTTACTTGGACCTTCTTTTTACATTCTAAAGATGAGGCAAGTGAAATCATTATCAATCACATCAAGATGGTAAACAATCATCCTGACTTGAAAGTAAGAAGGATCAGGAGTGACAATGGGACAGAATTCAAGAATTCAAGCATGAAGATGTTCTGTGAAGAAAATGGTATTATGCATGAGTTTTCAGCAGCAAGGACACCACAACAAAATGGTGTAGTTGAAAGGAAAAACAGAACACTTATTGAAGCTGCCAGGACAATGCTAGATGAATCAAAGTTACCAACTTATTTTTGGGCTGAGGCAGTTAACACAGCTTGCTTCACTCAGAATATTTCTTTGATTAATCAGGCCAAGGGAATGACCCCTTATCAACTACTCAAAAGAAAGAAGCCACTATTGGATTTTCTTCATGTCTTTGGATGCAAGTGCTTTGTTCTGAGAAATCAAGCTGAGCATTTGGGGAAATTTGAAGCAAAGGCAGATGAAGCAATATTTGTGGGATATGCAGCAGGGAAAGCTTACAGAGTCTATAATCTCAGAACCAACATTGTTATGGAATCTATACATGTTGTTTTTGATGATCTCAAAATTCAAGGTCTCTGTGATGAAGGTTTCCATGAAAGTCTCTCTTTTGAGAATAAGGAAGGAGATCGAATGAATCATGTTAAGACTACTGAGAAACAGCCTAAAGTTGTTGTATCTAGCACAGATGAGAGCAGCAGTGAAGATGAAATTGCTGCATTAAGATTGAAAAGAATAGTTGCTAGTAGACCAAATGGTCATTTCGTTGACAGTCAAGATGGTGGTTTCGTTGACAGTCAAAATGAGCGTTTCGTTGACAGCCAAAACAGTCATACCGTTGAAGGTCATAGAAATGTCTCAAGAAGTGATCATTTAGGGACAACAAACTCAGGGGGAGTTTCTCAAGGACAAATATCCAATCAAGGCAATCATGATCATGAAGCTACCTCGTCAAGAGCAAATCTACCTCCCTCAAGAAAATGGACTAAAGATCATCCCTTTGAACTTATTATAGGTGATGTTTCTTCAAAAGTCCAAACTAGAAGAGCAACTCAAGAAGAATGTCTATATAGCAGCTTTCTGTCTCAAGATGAGCCAAAGAAAGTTGAGGATGCACTTCTAGATCCAGATTGGGTTTTGGCTATGCAAGAAGAGCTAAACCAATTTGAAAGGAACAATGTTTGGAAGCTGGTGCCCAAGCCTAAGGACAGGAGTGTAATAGGCACAAAATGGGTGTTCAGAAACAAGATGGATGAAAATGGCATAGTCACAAGGAACAAAGCAAGACTAGTTGCAAAAGGCTACTCACAGGAAGAAGGAATTGATTTTGATGAAACATTTGCTCCTGTTGCAAGAGTAGAAGCAATAAGGATTTTCCTAGCCTATGCAGCCCATGCCAATTTCAAAGTCTATCAAATGGATGTGAAAAGTGCTTTTCTGAATGGGGAATTGGAAGAGGAGGTCTATGTAAGTCAACCTCCTGGTTTTGAAGATGATGATTTTCCAGAATATGTATACTTCCTCCTCAAAGCACTCTATGGTTTGAAACAAGCACCTAGAGCCTGGTATGACACACTCTCACAGTTTCTTCTTGAGAATCATTTCACTAGAGGTACTGTAGATAAAACTCTTTTTCACAGGATTGTGAATGGCTCTACTATACTTGTTCAAATTTATGTAGATGACATAATCTTTGGGTCTACAGATGTGAAACTTTGTCAAAAGTTTGCCAAGCTTATGCAAAGTAAATATGAAATGAGCATGATGGGAGAATTAACTTACTTTCTTGGTCTTCAAGTGAAGCAAGTTAATGAAGGCATTTTCATTAGTCAAACAAAATATATTCATGATTTATTAAAGAAATTTAACTTAATGGAATGCTCTCCTGCCAAAACTCCCATGCCCACTGCCACCAAACTTGAATTGAATACTAAGGAAAAATCTGTGGACATTTCAAGTTACAGAGGCATGGTAGGCTCACTTTTGTATTTAACAGCTAGTAGACCTGATATTATGTTTGCTACATGTCTATGTGCTAGATTTCAGGCTGATCCTAGGGAATCCCATTTAGTTGCTATTAAAAGGATTTTCAGATATCTCAAGGGAACACCAAACCTTGGCATTTGGTATCCTAGAGAATCTGGTTTTGAACTAATTGGTTATTCAGATGCAGATTATGCAGGATGTAAAATTGACAGGAAAAGCACAACAGGCACCTGTCAATTCTTAGGAAACAAGCTTGTGTCATGGTTCAGCAAGAAACAAAACTCAGTTTCCACCTCCACAGCTGAGGCTGAGTATATTGCAGCTGGAAGTTGTTGTGCACAGATTTTATGGATGAAAAATCAATTACTTGATTATGGATTAAGAGTTGAGAAAATTCCTATTTTCTGTGACAACACTAGTGCCATTGCCATTACTGAGAATCCAGTGCAGCATTCAAGAACCAAGCACATTGACATCAAGTACCATTTCATTAGAGAACATGTTATGAATGGTACTGTGGAGTTACATTTTGTTCCAAGTGAACAACAACTTGCAGACATCTTTACCAAGCCACTTGATGAATCAACATTCTCAAGATTAGTAAGTGAGCTAGGTATGCTAAATTTCTCTTAATTATTTTTGAGATATTTGCAAGTCATAATGCAGCCAGGAACTTGCTATAATTTTTCTGTGAATTGATTTTCTCAGGAAAAGGTGAAATTTTGTCTAAGTCAAAATTACTATGTCAACGAAACGCACCATTTCGTTGACAGTCTTAGCATTTTTCTGGGTGTTTCGTTGATAGCTCTTTTATATCAACGAAACGCAGCTTTATCAACGAAATAAGACTGGACTTTAACCGCCCAATCCTGATTCGTTGATGTAGCGCTTTTTAATCTGAACCGTTGAAATTTCACGTTCTTTATCACGATCTATACATACACCCCTGTAAGCATAAATCGTGGTAATATTTAATTCTAACGGTTACTTTTTAAGCCAATCAGGTAATTTAGATTAATTATTGGACTTAATTTCTGAGAACTTTTGGGGAAGTATTTAAGAAATTTTAATTTCTTTATTTCATTTCTACCTGTTCTCAAAAATTCCAAAAGTTTTTCTAGCTTCTTCTCTCTAACAAGCAATACAGCTCGAAGCTTTTCCTCACTCAACAATGGCACCCATAGTCAAGCTTATGTCTGCTGGTGGGTTCATCTATGAGAAGAACAATTCCATTCCATTTGTCGTTAAGGAGAGTCAGAACAGCATCTTTTTCAAAATGATGGATTTCATGAGGAACTGTAAGTTGAGCTATGCGATGTTTCACTCTACACCACTCTACAATGAAGTAATCGAGGAGATTTGGACCTCATGTGAGTATAGTGGAACAAACGGCACACTGCAATTCACTCTTCAAGGTAATGAGTACATAGTTAATTCTGATGTTTTGCAAGCATGTTTACATATTCCTGATAATAACTGTGATGCTTTGCCTACTAACACTGAAATAACTACCATGCTAAATTCTATAAACTACTCTTTGCCTACTGATAATCTGGGTAGAATAATTAGGAGAGGTTTGGTTAGGGAATACAGTTATTTAGCTGATGCATTCATTAAGGTCTTTTCTGGAAAGATTAGTAATTTTGATGCATTAACTAATTCTATGTTAATTCTCCTAACCATGCTTCTAAATGATAGATATTACAACTTTAGCACCCAACTTATTTATGAAATTGGTGCTAAGTTGGGTGATAGGGCAAATAGGAAGAAAAATATCTATTATGCAAGGTTTCTGATGATGCTGGCTAATCATGTTAGTCCAGCACCATTAGTTATCTCTAACCCTAATGCCAGGTTTGAGTGCTTTGTACAAGAAAAGAGAGTATTGACAGACATACTGAGGCTGAACTACAATGGTGATGTTCCAGTGGTGTATCTGCCAATCATTGAGGTAACTACTACTATCCCTATTAGTATAGCTGTTACTTCTATTGTCTCCTCCAACCTTGTTGCTATGGAGTCTGTAGCTGTGACCCAACAGGCTCCTGCCCCAGTAACTAAATCAAAATCTAAGAAATCCTCCAAGCCAACCTCAGGTGCTTCTCAAAAGGCACCTGTTGTAAAAACTACCACACAACCTAAGGGGAGTGAGTCTGGAGTTGTGAGAGGTGAGGGGAGGGGTGAAAATCAAAGAAACCCCAAGAATAAGGAAGGTGAGGTAAGTGGTTCCCAGCCTAGCCCCATTGTGTCTTCCCAACAAGGCACAATGAGTAAAATGGATTTAAACACAAGTCTAATTGCATCCTCCCAAAAGGATGTGATTATTGAAACAAGCTCTCCACCTAGAGCACAGTCCAAAAGGGTAAGGGACACTTCAAGCCCACAGTCTACATTTTCCCAATACCAAAGGAGAGTGAAGCAAAAGACCAAGGGCTCACAGGGTGCACACACACTGGAAGCAACACTTCCAGTTTCTCAAATTCAGTTTGATGTAACCCCTATTATTTCTCTGGGGTTACAGTCCCACTCTCTAAACATTAATCTTGATTTATCTCCATCCAATTCACCAACTCAATCTTTAGATGTGGACATGATCCATACATCTTTTCCTGATTCTCCAAATCTAATCTTGGAGAAGCCCCACTCTGAAGCTGGTGGCCATCACTTGTTAAGTGATTTGTTGGGCCATCAACCAATTTTTTCTGAAGTTGCAAGAGGATCTGTGGACCAATCTCTAAAATCAATCACCACAGATTCTACTGTAATTTCACTTTCTCAAAGTGCTTTATTGACTTCATCAACGAAACAGCTTCTTTCGTTGACAAGTGTTTCTCCATCAACGGTATCCATACCGTTGACAGTTCAAACTACCATTCCGTTGATAGGTCAATCTACACCCCTTATTGAAAATCCAGTTGTTTCCACAACTAGTGTAGATGACCTGGTGGTAGTTGAGACACTTTTAGGTTTGAGAGGGAGTGAAATTGAGAGGCTGGCTTGCAGCCAGGCAAAAGGAGAGAATGAGAGTGAGAGGCTGGCTATTTCTTCCAGCCAGGCAAAAGGAGAGTTTGAGAGTACCACCTTAGTAGGTGAAGGTGAGGGTGTGAGAGGTGTGAGCCATGGGGAGCCCATGATGCAAGAAAAGAGTGGAGAGAGAGAAGGGACTACAGGAGCAATAAGGGTGGAAGCAGCCATTGCTAATGAGTTAATGGAGGTCAGTGAGGGAGAAAGGGAACTTACTTTCCAAGAGCTTTATCAACAAACTCTGGATAGTATTTCCCTGGATCCTGAGACCTTTACTCATCCTGTGCCAGCCTATCAAGTTATGGCTCAACAGGGCAATGTGGAGGCAGAAAGGTCACTCAACTTAATTCATACTACTGCATCAATGCAAAGAGCAAAGGATGCCTTGACCAATCTACCTCCAGGAGCTGCA
Organism: Heracleum sosnowskyi; assembly: GCA_030848705.1. Taxonomy (NCBI): domain Eukaryota; kingdom Viridiplantae; phylum Streptophyta; class Magnoliopsida; order Apiales; family Apiaceae; genus Heracleum; species Heracleum sosnowskyi. The sequence goes on along the minus strand of CM061243.1, from coordinate 110,056,722 downwards.
GCCAGTGGAGACTTTGAGTTTTCTGATGATGAGGACAACTATGGTGATAATCTACAGGTGGCCACCACTTCACAGACTGGGACTTCTGTGGTGCCTCCTACACCAGGCTGGCTTTCTCAGGGTATGCATGGAAGAGTCACTCTAGATGCTGCTATCTCAAGGCAGTACAATGAGGCCTATCTAGCTCATGAGTCTGCAAATGCAAGGGACAAGAAATTCTACAAGGCCATCATGGATTCTCTGGAAATTCAAAGGCTACAAATGATGCAGACAAGGATTGAGGCTACCGAAATCAAGGACTCCATTAGCAATCTCAGGGATGCTAACTACAGGATGATCGATGAAAAGCTCCCTCTTCTCACTGTGTCCAAGATGACCAGGTTTTTCTCTAAGGAACCTGAGGTGGCTACATCCTTGAAAACTCTCTCTACAAGAGTGGACAAGGTGGAAGCTACACTTTCTCAAATGCAGAAGGAACAGGAGAAGCAAACTCAACTACTCACTCAGCTAGTGGCAGCTCAAGGACTCCCAGTCATCTCTCTTGATGCTAACAAAAAGGGGGAGAAATCTAAGGAGCTAAACATTCAAATCACAAAGGTGTTGGTCCCAGCCATTTCACTGCCACAGGAGCCACTAGCAATGGGGGAGTTTGGGAAGAAGAAGAAGGATAGTATTGACCTGATCCAGGAAGCTTCTATGAGGATGAAACTTGCAGAACAAATCAAAGATCACTGGTCCAACATAGAAGCAAGGTTCAAGAACATTACTGAATCTTCAAAGACAGATCAGCCATCAACAAATGCAATGGTGATTGTACAAATGGAGCCACAGTTCAAGAGCTCTTATGCTATAGAGCCCCTTCAGCATGGAATCTTTCAAGATTCAAGAAATGAGAAGGGTCAATCTTCATGCTTTAAGAATGTGGATGCAAGAGGGATGTCTCCAATATCACCTGCCAAACCCAAAGGCAAGAACATTGAAAGGATATTTTATCCTGCTCCAAATCCAGATGAGTTCAAAGTCCTAGGGAAGCTGATCATTGAGAGCAAGGAAAGCAATCATCCAAGCATAAGGAATCAAAGGGCCATCATCTACAGGGACAGCAAGGAAATCTGCATTTGGGTTGGTCACCCAAATTTTGCAAAGGCCAAGGCTGAAGAATCTGAAAGGGCAGCAATGCAAGCATTGGCAGTTGCTCAAGCACTTGAAGATGAAGAGACCTTTCAGGAAGAAAAAGCCAAGGATGGAGCTAATGAAGCTGAACCAGCAAGGAAAAGTGTAAGGCAACCAAAGGCTAGAGCTAAGAGGAATCTGAACTTTGAAAAAGAGGACTCTCTGGACACTGCTCAAGCCCCTTCCACAACAAGTGCACATCAAATTCCTATTGACCTACCTATTGGAGGAAAGTTGGCCTGTGACCCTGCACACCCTGTCAACTTTCATGATCAACCAATCATGCCAAAGGAGGAGCCTATTGAATTTGATGAAGCCTATTTTCCAAAGTTCCTTTTTGAAAAGGATCAACCAATGAAGACAAAGAAAAGGGCTGTCAAGGCAAAGCCAGTATTTGTGAGGAAGCCACAATCTCAGAAACCCCCTACAAATCCAGAGGACTGCATGTACATTGCTGACATCAGGGAAGAATCCAGCTTACATCTTGATTTAGACAACCTGGTGGAAGTAAGGGGCATTGCAGCTTCTCAAAAGTTACCTGAAAGATTGGTTTTCACATACAAGGGTGGTAGAGAACAAATATGGCCTCTCTACAGAATTTTAGGAGAAGACTACCAAACACTACTCACAGTGTTTAGATGCTTGAAGAAAGACTTTGGCTTCACCAAAACAGCCAAGTCTGAGGTGGTCTCCAAGATATGTCAAATAAAGGCTAGCTGGAACAAGCCTGAGGCTCTTCCCAGGATGCTAAGAGTGCCCTCAACAGGAAAGAAGACCCATCTTCAACCTTACTGGATGATGGAATTTAAGGACAAGGACAACTGCAGAAGGTTCTTCAGGATGGAAGACCAGCTGGATAAGGCATCTAATCAAACTCTAAGGTTCATGCAATCCAAGCTTGGTGATCAAGATGAAGAAGAGAAGATCTTTTACAGAAGGCTACAGGTCCAGATTGAGGAGAACAACTCTAGGAGAGGGAAGAAGACTATGCCTCAAAGAAGACCAAGATGAATCATTTGCTCAGTCTAGAGGAGCACATTTGGGCATTAGTCTTGTAAGTCTTGTTTATGTCTAAAACTTTATGAAGCTCAATGCAATTTTTACTTTTATTCATGGGTAATATGTCTGAGTGTTTTTGTTATCATCAAGGCTCTTGATTTATGGCTGTTATTCTATCAGTCATAAATTGGGGGAGATTGTTAGGAATATGTTGATTCTTGATGATAATTGTAAAAACACTTAGTAGATTTTGTATTAAGTTATTTTGTAACTGTCAACGAAATGGCATGCTTTGCAGTGTTTCGTTGATAGGAAGCTCATCAACGGAATGAGTGTTGTAGCAATTGCACTGTACAATACTTCACAGTTTGATATGCATTTGATGTATGTATTAGATAGGTTTCCTAAGTCATGTTGACTAAGTACTAGATAGGCAAAATAGGTTGGTTAATTGTAAGTATATCATGCCTTGTAATTTTGCCTAAGTGAAGACATGTCAACGGTATGAAGATTACTCTATCAACGGAACAAGGATACACCATCAACGGAATGAAGTTTACTCATCAACGAAATGAAGTTTACTCATCAACGAAATGGAGAATAAAGCTATCAACGAAACACATCTCCCTGCTATCAACGAATCATTATTGCTTTTCTGAATAGTTGACAAAGTGATAGTGACAGTTTACTGAACAGATCTAAAGGTGATGTGGAAGTGTACTTTGCATTGGAAACCATTAAAATGGACATGGGGAATAAGGAAACATCCCAGTTTCCAATTGGGCTCTTGGGAGTGATCATAATAAGCATGAAGACAAAAGCAAGGATCTCCAAGGACCACTGGACAAAGGGATGAAAAGCAAACTATTGGCGGTTATCTTTAGTGTACTTTAGAGTAGCCAAAAATAGTATTGTAAACTTGGGGAATATATAACCAAGTGTAGCAGTTAGAAAGAGTAAGAGAAGAAAAACAAATAGTTTGTATTAGCTATCTTTGAGAGCATTCTTCTCTACAACTCTGTAACTGAGCAGCTGTGTACTTTTGTATCACAGATTATTTCCGCAATAAAAACACTTCAGTTGGATCATCAAACAATCCAACTGAATTATTTATATCTTGTGTTTTTGTTTATTCAGTTCAGTTTTATTTTATCATTGTTTTAAGTTTAAGAAAATATCAAGAATTGTATTCAACCCCCCCCCCCCCTTCTACAATTCTGTTAGGTCATTTGGGAATAACACCATCTAAGCTAAGTATTGACTTGGGAAGTCCCCTTACAAGATCCTTTCTTATTAGCTCATTAATGTTGTTCAAATTGAGATGAGAGAGCTTCTTATGCCAGTTCCAACTCTCTTCATTTGACATTCTTGCAGTCAGACACACTGTTTTTCCATCAGAGTTTGTTACCAAACTTGCTTCATAAATGTTGTTGTGCCTGTGTCCAACTAGAACAACTTTTCCAGTAGATTTACTGATAACTTCACAGTGTTCAGTATGAAAATCTACATGGTTTCCTCTATCACAGATTTGACTCACAGATAGCAGATTATGCTTGAGTCCTGAGACTAGAGCTACATATGTTATGATGACACTTCCAAGATTTATATTGCCATATCCCAGAGTAAGTCCTATGTTGCCATCTCCATAGGATACTTTTGGGCCAGCCTTCTCCTCAAAATCTGATAGCAGGGCTTTATTTCCAGTCATGTGTCCTGAGCATCCACTGTCCAAGATAAGGGTGCTCTCTTTTATGCCTTGTAATCACAAACAAACACTAAGTGTTAGTTTTAAGGATCCAGACTTGCTTGGATCCTTTGTCTTTCTTAACAGTGTTAGCTTTTGCAGCGGAATCACTATCAACAGAGTTTAAACTAACATTGTCAGACTTTACACTTGCAGAGTTTGCCCTGACCCATTTTAAGTTGGGTTTTAGCTCATAATAGTTATGATAAATAGCATGATAACTCTTACAAGTATAAATAGAATGCCAAGTGCTCCCACAATGTGTGCATAAAGTCTGTGGTTTAACTCTTACATAATCATTTTTTACTCCTGATGTAGAAGGTAAAAAGTTAATTTCTTTGTTCTTATTGCAAAATCTAGCAAGATGGTTAGAACTACCACAATTATAACATGTTTTCCTTGGAGCAGCAGCAGTAGGCAAATAATTATTTCTTTTATTTATGCCTATCTTTCCATTCCTATTTTTCTTGGACCCTTTTGGTTTCATGGCAGACTTTACCTCTTTGAGCTTATGATTGAACTGTTTTCCTGTCATCAAGCCAACATTAACCTGTTTTTCACAAGTTTTTACTGGCTTTCTAACAGCTTCTAGTTCCATTAGATTTTCTGTTATAATATTTTCCTGTCTTTCACAGGTTTCATCTGATTCCATATCAGCTTCTCTTACTACAACAGATTTTAACTTAGTGGACTCTGGAACAAATTTTACAGGTTTAAGTTGTGGTTTAACCTTAACCTTGTCTTTAAACCTAAGTTCATCATTTTCACAATAGCCTAAACCTACAGAATCTGTCTGAAACACTTGATGAGTGTCTCTTCCAGAGTTTGTCCAAGTCTTGATTATTTTTCTTTCTTTTTCTAGATCAGATTCTAGTTGCCTATATCTTTTGAGCAACTCCTGTTCAACATAAACAGCATCATCTCTTTCTTTTTGAATCTGCTTCATCTTTTCAAGTTCTCCTTCAAGAAACTTGTTTCTATCTTTAAGGTTAAGATTCTCAGATTTAATTCTCTCATTTTCTAAAGTCTGATCCCTATAACCAACATGTACGCTTTTCAGATATACTCTTAATTCAGATATATTATCAGTATCATAAGCATAAGTAGTTAGGGGTACCTTATTTTCAGATGATTCAGTCTCATCTTTGACAGTTGCCATAAGAGCATAATTTACTCCATCATCAGAGTCTGAAGTATCTGCCCAGTCTTTGCCTTTAGAGATGAGTGCTTTCTCAGATTTGCCTTTCTTGCACTCTGGGGCATAGTGACCCATCTCCTTACACTTGTAGCACTGGATTTCAGATTTATCCTTCTTGCCAGACTTGGTCTCCCTTCCATCAGACTTTCTAAAACCTTTCCTTTCAGAGTTTGAATCTTTCCTTGAGAATCTCTTTTCTTTCTTGAAGTTCTTGAATCCCATCTTCTTGAAGGTCTTCACCATTAATGTAGCCATTTGCATCATCTGTTCTTCATCATCCTCAGAGTCAGAAGCTTCATCAGAGTTTGAGTCATCATCAGAGTTTGATGACTCACTTTCAGATTTAATGACTAAAGCCTTTCCCTTGGCTCTCTTCCTTGATGATTCCTTCTTGATGGGCTTCTCCTCAACTTTGAGAGCAACAGATTTTGTCTTCTTGCTTGATCTTCTGTTTCTTTGTTCTATTTCCAATTCATGAGTTTTCAGTAACCCATAGATCTCATCAAGTTCAGTTTCAGCAAGTTCGTAATTATCTCTTATAGTTGTTGTCTTCAAATCCCATCTTTCAGGTAAAGATAAGAGAAATTTGAGATTTGATTCTTCAAGATCATATTCTTTATCAACTAGAGATAAATCATTCAGCAGTTTACAGAATCTGTCATATGTCTCAGTCAAGGTTTCATTGGTTCTTGAATCAAAGTGCTCATACTCCTGAGTAAGTATTGTTTTCCTGTTCTGCTTTATAGCAGTGGTTCCTTGACACCTGACTTCTAAAGCATCCCAGATTTCTTTTGCAGTTTTGCAACCAATTACTCTGTTAGACATAACATTATCTAAAGCACTGTGGAGAAGATGTCTAACCTTTGCATCTTTTGCAATTGATGAGATGTCCTCAGGAGTCATATCTTTCTTTTCCTTTGGAACAGTCTTTTGTTCTTGACCATCAACAACAAGAGACAATTTAGTCGGCATATGAGGACCATCATAGATTCTGTCAAGGTATTCTGGATCTGTAGCCTCCAGAAACATGGTCATCTTCACCTTCCAAATTGGATACTCCACTGGCCTGAGAATTGGAACCCTGATTGTTTCATACCGACTCACAGAATTAGGTTTAACCTGTTCAACCTTGGGAGGAGCTTGATTTTCTTCAGACATGATTATTACTGTGTTTGAATCGTAAAACTGTATATATTAAACAGCCTTGGCTTTGATACCAATTGTTAGGCCGAATACAGTATAATCAAATATATATGAGAATAACAATAATCAAGAACACTGTTTATGAATTAATAAACTGTAATTGTATTAACAGCTTCTCTCTTTATGATATTAATGAATCACAAAGAGCTACTAGGTTACGAGAATAATATTTCAATAATCGCATCCCTTCTAGGGATAACCTATCTGTGTTTATATAGTACATAGTTACAATCAATCTCTAATTGATACTCCTACAAATTAGCTATACAATTTGTAATCAATTAGAATTGCTTAAGTCCTCTGTCCAGTCTCCTTAGCTGTATCAATATATTCTGCTTCTTTCCATCTTCAGAATATATTGCTTCTAGAATCTTCATGATATGCACCGACAGCTAAATCGACTTTCACCCTGTCAGACTTTAACAAACTCTGACCGGCTTCTATGTAAACTCTGATAAGTACTTCAGACTAAACTCTGAACAGTACCTGTTACTTAAACACTGATTAAACAAACGTCAGCAATTATATCTAACAGTATTCATTGATGACATTCTCATATATTCAAAAAGTAATGGAGAACATGCGGAGCACCTGAGGATATCTTTAGATATTTTGAGAAAAGAAACGTTATATGCCAAGTTCTCTAAATATGAATTTTGGTTAAGAGAAGTGCAATTTTTAGGACATGTAGTGAGCAATGAAAGAATTAAAGTTGACCCATCTAAAATTGAGGCAGTACTGAATTATGAAAGACCAAAACCACCAACGGAGGTTCGTAGTTTCATGGGTTTAGCAGGATATTACCGTAGATTTGTTAACGATTTTTCTAAAATAGCTACCCCATTAACCAAGCTTACTAGGAAGAATGAGAAGTGTGTGTGGACTGACCAGTGTGAAGAAAGTTTTCAAGACTTGAAAAGGAGGTTGGTGACAGCACCGGTGTTAGCCTTACCAGATGATCGAGGAAATTTTGTGATTTATAGTTGATGTGTAAAAATAATGTAAACTGCAAGCGCACAGTGTTTAGTTGTAGCAATCACAGATCGATCCACAGAGACCATGTATTTTCAAAACCTTAACAATCAACTCAGGCGAACTAGACAATAAGATTTGAGATGAGATTTGTTTAACCTAATTAACAATTAAAATCAGATAAGGAAAACCTAGGAATCCGAATCCATTAATCAATCACAATTAATATCAACTCGCCCTAAAATCAATTATCTTTCCTTCACAAATAAGATATATCAATTAACGAGACAAGCATATACTATGAAACTTGTTATCTAACAATAACCTATCAAAACTTCATGGAGCAAGCATAAGTAAGGCTAAACAAGAAAAAGGTCTAGGCACATAATGTGGCGTGTCACCGAAAAAATAGGATTAAGCTCAAGAGGGTAACTAATTGATCATATATAAATGGTGTGGTAATTTGGAAAATATAGGTTATTCCTAAATGCCTTTATCATCTTATCATCAAATAAGATGTGGACAACATGTGGACACTCAAACAAGTGAATATAAATTGCAAAAAAAATATGCATATAGACTCAAAAACTCACTTGGTGGTAAAACATAATCAATCCTAAGTAAAAATCTCTTCAATGCACAAACTTGTACTCAAAGCATGAAAACCAAATCATTTTGCACATATTCATGTCCTTCTAAATACTTGCAACATTCAGTAAGTCTACTAGTTTCAACTTGCTAGTGTATGTGTGTGGACAAGAACTTAGCAAATAACTTCTCAATCACAAGTATCAGAAACACAAGATTACTATAGCATGTAAGGGTGCATCAAGCCACAAGAAATCATTTTACAAGGCTAGAATTCTATAATTTACAAGACTAAAACTCTTTTTGAAATTTTTTTATTTTTCAATTTTTTTGGATTTTTTTAATAATACTACTAAACCCCTCCCCCATACCTAAATCATGCATTGTCCTCAATGTATGCAAATGAGAGAAAAATGACAGAGTAAAAGGACAAGAATACCTGATAAGGTCATGACGGAGATACAGAAGAATACCTATAAGACACACACATAAAATACACAACACACTCACACACACAATAAACACACTCACACAATCCCCCATATCAACACTTGACTATGGGAGACACAAAACAAAAGCACATACTACCCAATACCAGATCGAGGAAAAACTACCTTCGTAACACAATCAACAAGCATGTGAAACTCACCCACAAAGAAGACAATATGAAAGGCATATGTCTAGACCTATTTGTAAACACCGAGGATTCTACTCAACTTTAATTAAGATGTAATAAGTAAATAATAAAAATCAAATGTCACGGGAATCTCAGAAGATTATATCTGTCAAAGAATGAAGATTAAAGTCATCTACAGACTTGAAGTGATTCTACATTGAAAGAAGCTCAATTTATTGATCAAGCCTCAATGAAGTATTCAAGCTCAGTGGATTTATTAAAGTGACGGAGATTTCAAGTGGTGACAGCAAAAGATACTGATTATGGAGTTCTTGAATGAGAAGGAAGTGAATCACTGCTTAAAGTCAAACAGATAAAGAACAGACATTGTCGTTAGTCACTCATGAACCAGACCGTGCATTGAGTGTCAACGTACTATTGTGTTTGTTATTTATCTAAGTTTTAAGTGATTCTGGAATTGATTGAGAAGTCAACAAATTCTATTTATTCTCTTATAAATAATTAATACTATTAAGTAAATTATTTATTAAATTAATTCTGTAAATAATTAATTTAATACATAATTTATTTAGTTAATTATTTAAATTAGAATAAAAATGAACTAGGAAGACTTAGGTTTGAACTAGGAAGACTCACAAGTTAGTCTTCCCGATTGTCTTCCTAATCCAAATGTAAGTTTTCCCGATTGTCTTCCCTTTGCAATGGTAGTCTTCCCGAGAGTCTTCCAAGGCCAAAAACATTGTTTTTCTGCTTGTCTTCCTAGTGCAAAATCTCACTCTGTCAAGTGGATTTGCACGTGTGATTACAAAAGAAAAGCAATTGATATAAAAGGAAATGCAGAAGACTTGAAGAAGACATCAACACACAAAAAGTAAATACATAAACATTCAACATCATATTTCTCTCAACTGTCTTCATTACTTCCTCTACAGCAAAGGCATTAATTTCATCAGAGAATTTATTCTTGATTAAGTTCATAACATTCAATTCATAAGAACTGATTCTCTTGTACTGCTTTAGCTTTCTAGCGGATCATAATCCCTAGATTTTATATCGAACTACTTTTTAGTATTCGATCCTTTTTATTACAAAAATAGATAGATTCATGTCGAATTTATTCTAGGTTTGTTTTATCAAGTTCATTGTAATCAGTGATCAGAATTGTAACACCTTTCAAGTTTAATAGAGTTATATTTAACTTGAATATTGTTTCAGTTTTATTCCGCAATAATTTGTTCTATATTGTTAAATCTTTAAAAGGACAAATTCGATTAAACGGTATAGTTTGTATTCAACCCCCCTTCTACAAACTTATCAGGACCTAACAATTGGCATCAAAGCCTTTTGATTAATATACAAATCAAAGATCCAATTGTTTTGAGATTTTTTCTTAAACTCTGAAATTTTTATTATTCCTAAAAATCTCAAAAGATGTCTACTACACAGAAAGTGGGTACAGTCAAAATCCCCATGTTCAGCAAGGAGCATTATCCTATGTAGAAGAATAAAATGCTCCTATTTCTTAAAGTTGCTAATGTTAAATATTTTGATGTGCTGAAGAATGGACCAAGACTCCCTATGATTATTGAGGGAGAGCTAATAGAGAATGATGTTGTTACTAGGGCTGCTAGGATGTACCCTAAGGATCCCAAGGACTACACTCCTGATGAAAAAGAGGATGTTACCTTGGATGCCTGTCTACAGTTAATACTGGTTGATTGTCTTGATCCTGTCATGCATAATCATGTCCTAAATTGTGATACTGCCAAACACATTTGGGACACTATAGACATAATCAATGAAGGGACAGAGGAAGTTAGAGAGAATAAGATGGAAATTCTCACCTCTCAATATGAGCATTTCAGATCAAACCCTGGTGAAGGTATCTCTGAGGTTTTTGAGAGATACAACAAATTGATCAATAATCTGAATCTCAATGGGAAGTGCTACACTATCAAGGAAATTAACTTGAAGTTCCTACTTACACTTCCACGTCATTTGGAGCACAGAATATCTGCCATTAGAGAAGCAAGAGATATGGGAGAGATTGCTTTGGAAAGACTGTATGGTGTTCTGAAGACCTATGAGCTGGAGCAGATTCAACAGGATGAGTTATATGGAACTGGGAAGATAGTTAGTACTTCTACTGCATTGGCTACTGAAGTCCCACAGAAACTGGAAGTGAAGGTTGTTCAACCTTCCAGTTCTAACATGAATGTTATTGATGCTGAATATGGATTAACATCCATTGATCAATCTGGTGGTGACTTCTATTCTTTAGAGGAACTTGATCAGCTGGAGGATGGTGATTTGGCTTTGATAGTCAGGAAGTTTGGGAAGTTCAGATTCAAAAGGAATCCCAATCTTAAGTTCAGGCCCAGATTTCAGAGAGGTGGATCTTCCTCTTCAAGTAGCACAAGGGGTGGCTACAAAACTTGAACTGTAGATAGGAGCACAATCAGATGCTACAATTGCAATGAGTTGGGTCACTTTGCTACTGAATGCAGAAAGCCAAAGCAAGTGACAAGAAACACATTTGATTCTAGCAAGAAGAACAAGATTTGGAAAGCTTATGTTGCTGAAGGAAAGAGTTGGGATGACACTGACAGTGATGAAGAAGCAGGTGAGATTGGGAACCTTGCTTTAGTGGCTAAAGAGGCAAGCACTTCATCTGCATACATGTCAGAGGTAAAGTTCACTGACACTGAAATGATTCGTCATCTTAGTGGTACTATTTCTTGTGCACGCACTGAAAATGATAGAATAATTCTTTTGAACACAGCTCTTGAAAAGGAGATAAAAGAATTAAAACTTGTGCATGTTAATCAGGATGAACTTACTGAGAAAATAGAATTTCTTGAGAATAGGGTTAAATGTTAGTTCAACTGGAAACCATTCTCAAGGATCAGATTAGTGAGCTTAAGACCAAAGCTAATGCCTATTTCAACTCTTGTAAGACTGCTAAAGAAATTATCAATAAACAAAGTATTAGTCAGACCGTAGGAATATGGTATGACTATAATGAGTCTATTGGTAAATTAAGCATAAATACACCTAATAGAGTCAGTGCTAAAGAAAGGGGTATTCCAGATGTGCTTAAGGGTATTGACAAACCTTTCTTTAGAGAGTCCCAGGCAGATACTCTGAATGAATACTCTATCATCATTGCAGAGGAGATACTTGAAGAAGATCTTGATTTTGAAGTTGAAAAGTCCAACAAGTGTATATCTGATATACCAGTCAAAGTTGTTGCAACTAAAAAGACTAAATCAGATATTCATAAGTTGGTTCAAAACAACTATAGTACTAACATGCCTGCTGTTAATTCTTCTCATAAAGCATGTGGTGTGATTAATTTCATGTCTTGTGCTTTCAATGTTATGTATGCTTATTTTAATAGTAAGCATGTATCTAGTGATAAGACTGCTCCACGTCAACATGTTAATAATAAGAAGCATGTTAAAGCTAGGACTACTAGTCCTCCTAAGACTAGAGTGGATTCATTTATCCCTAAGCCTACTCAGAAATGTGTTAAGGCTGGGTATAAATGGAAACGCTCTTTTGTGAAAGAGGTTGAAGTAGTTGTAGCTAAAAAGGTTCTTTTGCCTGACAAAGGCCAGATCTTTAAGTATGCCGGACCCAATCAAGTTTGGGTTCCGAGGAAGGACTAATCAATTTGATATTGCAGGGAGTTAAACAGGTAAACCGTGTTATGTGGATTCTTGACAGTGGTTTTTCAAGACATATGATCGGAGATAGAGCCCTGCTATCAGATTTGGTTGTGAAAGCTGGCCCAGTAGTTACCTTTGGAGATAACAGCAAGGGTATTACGAAAGGATATGGCTGTTTGAAGTTTGGAAATGTTATCATTGAAGATGTATCATTTGTGGAAGGTCTGAGGTTCAATCTTCTCAGCATCAGTCATTTCTGTGACAGAGGATATGTTGTTTCCTTTGAAAGAGAGAAGTGTCAGATCCTTCACAAGAAGAATGGAAAGCCTATTCTTCAAGGAGTAATGAAAGGTGACTTGTTCATAGCTGATCTGCACTCTGGATCCAAAGATGAAGTTAATTGTTTTTATGCTAAAGCTTCATCAGATGAAAGTTGGCTATGGCACAAGAAGATGTCTCACCTTAACTTCAAAACCATGAACTCTTTAGTTAAGAGGGAATTGGTTAGAGGTTTGCCTCAGATGGAATTTACACAGGAAGGACTGTGTGAGGCATGACAGAAAGGAACGTCAAAGAAAGCTTCTCACAAGGGCACTGACACATCATCAATAACTGAACCACTTCAGCTACTGCACATGGATTTGTTTGGTCCAGTTAATATGATGTCCATGTCAAAGAAACAATATGCACTTGTGATTGTTGATGACTTTTCAAAATATACATGGGTTTTATTCCTACATTCCAAGGATGAGACCCCACACCTGGTGATTGACCATATAAAGTTGATTGAGCTGGATTCTAGATTCCCTGTTAGAGCCATAAGGTCAGATAATGGTACTGAATTCAAGAATGCAATCCTAAATGACTTTTGTGTTGATAAAGGAATAACAAGACAGTATTCTGCCCCTAGAACTCCTCAACAAAATGGAGTAGTGGAAAGAAAGAATCGTACATTGATTGAAGTTGCTAGGACTATGTTAAGTGAGTCTAAACTTCCAACGTACTTTTGGGCTGAAGCAGCAAATACAGCTTGTTATACTCATAATCGAACTTTAATCAACAAGGACTTAATGAAGACTCCGTATGAGATCATGAATAACAAGAAACCAACTGTCAAGTACTTTCATGTATTTGGAGCAAAATGCTTTGTGCTTATAGATGACAATGTGAAACGTGGCAAGTTTGATGCCAAGGCACAAGAAGCTATTTTTGTTGGTTATTCCAGAAGATCTTACAGGGTCTACTTGGTTGGCAGTCACACAGTAAAGGAAAGTGTCAATGTTACTTTTGATGACACTAAGTTCCCTAATATCCAAAAAGAAGATTCATCTGAGAAGCTGAAGTTTGATAACTTGCCAGACTCAGAATCAGATGATGCAGCCCCACCTGAAGTTATTGCTGGTAATGATAATAACAATGATGATAATGATCATGGTGGTGGTGGTGGAAACACTGGTAACAATGGAGATACCACCAACACTGGAGAAGGATCATCAAGGCAATCAAGCAACAACTCAGGGGGAGCAAATGAAGGATCATCTAGTCACTCACAACATCAAAGTGAATTTCAAGGTGAATCATCAAGATCAAATCTTCCAAGACAGACTGTATGGAATAGAGCTCATCCTTTTGAGCTGATCATTGGTGATCCAGATGTTGGAGTTAAAACTAGAAGTGCAACTCAGAATGAATGTCATTATTCAGCATTTCTATCTGAAATGGAGCCAAAGAAAACTGAGGAAGCACTGACTGATCCAGATTGGGTGATTGTTATGCAAGATGAACTCAATCAGTTTGAACAACAGCAAGTCTGGAAGCTGGTACCCAGGCCAAAGAACAAGAAAGTAGTTGGTACAAGATGGGTATACAGGAACAAGCTGGATGAGGATGGCATTGTTACAAGGAACAAGGCAAGACTGGTTGCACAAGGGTATTCTCAAGCTGAAGGCATTGATTATGATGAAACCTATGCACCAGTGGCTAGACTTGAGGCCACCAGGATGTTCTTAGCATTTGCAGCTTACTCTAATTTTAAAGTCTATCAAATGGATGTTAAGAGTGCATTCCTGAATAGTGAGCTTGATGAAGAAGTTTATGTGGAACAGCCCCCTGGCTTTGAAAATCAGGAGCTGCTGGACTTTGTGTACTTTCTCTTCAAGGCTATCTATGGTCTTAAATAAGCCCCAAGAAAATGGTATGACACTCTCTCTGGTTTTCTTTTAGAAAATGGTTTTGTTAGAGGTATCATAGACAAAACTCTTTTTTCAAAGAAACACAAAAGTGATATGATATTAGTCCAAGTCTATGTGGATGACATCATATTTGGGTCTACTAATGATAATCTCTGTAAGAGATTTGCTGAGCCAATGCAGAGTAAGTTTGAAATGAGTATGATGGGTGAGCTGAAGTTCTTTCTTGGATTGCAAGTAAGTCAAAGGTCAAATGGTATATTTATTTGTCAATCCAAGTATCTCAAAGAACTCCTCAAGAAATATCACATGTAGGATTCAGCATCAGCAAGGACTCCATCTTCAACAGCCATCAAACTTGGAGCTTCTGACAATTCTATCAAGGTAGATGTTACAAGCTACAGAGGTATGATTGGCTCCTTACTCTATCTTACTGCTAGTAGACCAGATATTATGTATGCTACATGCTTGTGTGCAAGGTTCCAAGCGGACCCTAAAGATGTACATCTCGTTATTGTTAAAAGAATCTTGAGATATCTTAAGGGTACACCTAATTTAGGTATCTGGTACCCTAAAGATTCTGGTTTTAACCTTGTTGGATATACAGATTCTGATTATGCAGGTAGTGTTGTGGATAGAAAGAGTACCTCTGGGAGTTGTCAATTCCTAGGAGGTAGATTGATTTCCTGGTATAGCAAGAAACAGCAAACAGTTTCCAATTCAACAGCAGAAGCTGAATATATTGTTGTTGGAAGCTGTTGTGCTCAGATCTTATGGATTAGGAATCAATTAAAGGACTATGGATTTGTATTAGACAAAATTCCCATTTTATGTGATAATACAAGTGCCATAGCAATCTCCAACAACCCTGTTCAGCACTCGAGAACGAAGCACATTGATATCAGGTATCATTTTATCAAAGAGCATGTCATGAATGGAACTGTGGATTTACACTTTGTACCCACAGAAGAACAGACTGCAGATATATTCACTAAATCTGTTGACGAATCCACATTTATCAAGTTAGTTGGTAAATTGGGTATGTTAAACAGTCTTAGTGATTAACAATATATCTGTCATGTTTGTTCTTTCAAAAATTCATTTTCTCTTGTCATTTAAATGATATTTATTGCTAATTCTCATTTAATATTACATGCTTGTAAATTTAAATAGCTCTGAATATTTTATTTTCTTTAAAAATATTTTTCTCATATTTTTTTAAGTGGAGAAATGTATTTTTATTGAAAATATATTTATTTAGAATTATTTAGGTGTTTTTCAGATTGTAAATATTGTTGTTCAAATAATTCTGCAAGTTTATATTATTTTTATGCATTTCTATATTATTCTGCATATTTTTCTAGGATTTATGAAATTTTTTGTGAATTTTTCTAGAGTTTTATAAATATTTCATGCATTTTTATTAATTTTATGCATTTTTCTGTAAATAGTTTAATTAAATTCTGAGTTTTTCTGTAAGTCTTCCCAGTTTTACACTAGGAAGACTACCGGGAAAACAAGGGATTTTTTCTGTTTTTCTGTTTTTGTTTTTTTGTTTTTTGTTTTTTCCTTTTATTTTTAAGTCTTCCCAGTTTTTGAACTAGGAAGACTATCGGGAAGACTTAGAAATACTAATATTATTTTCTGTTTTTTTTGTTTTATTTAATTTCCGAAAACTTCCTAATTTGAACTAGGAAGACTACCGGGAAGACTATCCTAAGTCTTCCCGATTGTCTTCCCAGTTCATATTTAAAAAAAACCGTTCGTTTATTTCTTTTCATTTTAACGGTTATATTTATTCTAAATATATATATACATACACTGCTTACATACACTGCACATTTTTTTGCCTTAGCAGTTTACTGAATCGTTTTTCTTATCAGTTTTTCAATAACCCCTTCGAATCCAATCACTTCTGCAGAAATCATTGCTCATTGTTCATACTTGCTCAAGTTTTTACTTAGCAAAACTCACTTTGTTCTTATAAAACAAGCCCTTTAGTCGAATTGTTGTTCAATTTTTTTTCTCTTAAAATCAAAATCATTCGACTTTTGAGTTTGTATTGCTAAGTAAAGGTCTTGTGTTTGAGTAATCTTTGTGTTTCTGTGTTAGCTTAACTGTTTGTGTGCTTTAGATCATTTACCCCTTTCATTGTGCATTTCAAAGTTTTAAGTTCGAAATTTTTAGGATCAAATTTTAAAAATTGATTAATTTTGGTAAAATTTTAATTTTGTGGGTTTTAATTAATTTTTAATTAATTCTAAAAATCCCTAAAATTTTAATTTTATTTTAAATTGATTAAAATTTCTTGTTTTATCTAAATGGATCCTAATTTTGAACTCATTTTAAATAATTATGTTGGGTATTTTGATCCGTCTAAGTGCAAGGTGGAACGTTTTAGACCGTGGATTCAATTTTTAAATAGCGAGACTTGTGTCAGCCATGCTATTTCTGCCAATGCACTTCTTAAAATTGATCCTTTAAGGATGTTGTGTTCAAGTGCTGTTATTGCTGAAGATTCAAAATCTTTTACTTTCAATATTTTAAATCAGCAATATACAGTCACTTTTGAGTTATTTTGTGATGTTTTACATTTTCCAAAGGACAGGTTTGATCCCTTACCCACTGATGATGAGTTATCACAGTTCTTTGTGAATATTCATTATCAGGGTCCCTTCCAAATGGTCAAATTATCTAAAAGCTTTGTTGTAAGGGAATGTGATCTGTTCTTTGATACTATAGCAAGAGTATTTGGTAATTGCACAAAAACAAATTTTCATTGCATTACCAGTCTTAATCAGTATATTGCTTATGCTATAGTATTTGGTCGTAGGTTAAATTTTGCTGAAATTCTGTGGAACATTATGCTTAACAGGCTTGCTCACTCTAGGAGAGATTCTGATAATCATGTGAAAGTGAAGTGTTGGTACCCTCGCTTTCTCACTCTTATCATTAATCATCTTCTCACTGCTGAGCAGGTAGAACTGTTTCGTGAAACTAGATTTGAAACCTCTACAACCACAGACACCAAATTCTACACCAGACTTGATGTCTCATCCAAATTCCTCAACATCCCTGTTCTTGTTTCACCATTGATGAGTCAATTCATTAATCTTCCTATCTTTGGTGAACAAGTTCCTGAGCCACATCCAGTTCCACTACAGGTAGTTATTCCTAACCCTGGTTCTTCTTCTGGTACTTCAATTGGAACCCAAGTGGTTGTTAGGGCTGACCCAGAGATTGTAGAACCACATTCTATGACCCAGGTCATAGAGCCAAACAGAGAGTCAAACACTCCTGATACACAACCTGAGCCTAATGTACAAACCAGTTCTAGAAGTGTTAGTGAAGTAGCTACAAAGAGTGCTCCCACAGCTCTGTCTCCACCCTTAAAGAAAAGAAAAACCTATAGGGAGGCATCTGTAAGCCCATCTGTATCCTCTCAACAGAATATGGACATAGATATGGCCACTGAACAGACTCTGGAGACATCCTCTCAACAGGGTGGATCTATTGAAATTCGCCATAGGGCCATGGCATCTTGTACTGAGTCAAGCACTCTCCCATTACTCACAATGGGAGAAGATATCCTTATATATGATACTTAGGACACTTTGCAAGGAGAGCACTTTAATTTTGACTTTGAAACAGTGCCTACCATTGTTACGGTAGAAGTGCCTTCACAGGCATCAGAGGGAAAATCTGATTCTTTGCCACCAATAATAGAATCATTTTCTCCCCTCCCAGAGGGAACATCTCTGGCTCCCCTAAGGGATTTTTCACTCGCAGTTTTTACTGGAGAAAGTGAAAGGCAACCTGATGAGTCTGTCCCTGAAGCAATTCAGTATACAATGTCAAATATTTTGACAGACTCAATCAGGGATCGGGAATTGCGAACTCCCATTGCACCACCACTGACCTCTCTTGAAGGGGCTAGGGTGATTTTTCATGCAGGTACATCTTCTGAAAATCTAGAAATACAGTTAGTGGTGAGAGATATGAGTCAAACACTGAGTGATACACAAGCACGTGAGTTGAGTGAAACACCACTGAGAGCAATTGAAGTGAGTGCACATACTGACACAAACACTGCTTTGTTGAAACAGCTAGCTGATCTACAAAGGAAGTTACAAGACACCCAGGCTGAGAACACTCTTCTAAAAGCACAAGTGGTTGCACAATCTACCACCTCTGTATCAAATCAGCTGGGTACTGTGAAAGATGACTTGCAAGGACTGAAGAATAATCTACTCCCGAGGCTGAATTCAATCCAACAATCTCAAGTATTGGTGGCTTCAGACATCTCTGATCTTACAACGTCAAATGCTCAGATATCGGAGAGTGTCAAGGAGATTGCTTCTATTTCTACCAAGGTGGACTTTATTCTGCAAACAGCTGATGAAAATCAAAGGTTTAATGAAGAAAGGATATCAAGGATAGAAGGAGGGATGGAGCATCTTAATGAAGGTATGAAGCACTTGTACAACATGATATAGAATTCACATCAACCTACAGCACAACAAAGAACATTCTTTAAGGGAGATGATGATGATGATAAGGATGATGATGCTGATGAAGGAGGAGATAGAAGAGAAGAAGGAGAAATAAGGAGAACTTCTGAGGTGAATCCTAGGGCTTCCAAAGCTAAATCTGTAGAGGATTCCTCAACTAAGGGGGAGAAGGAGAAGAAAGGAGAAGGAGAAGCTGGAGGAGCTTCTGGAGTTGGAAAAGATAAAGGGAAAGGGAAACAATCATTGGAGGAGACTGTCTTTGATGATGCCTACTACTACCACGGTGAACAGGATGACTTCCAATTTGACACATCTGGTGATCTTGGGAAGACCATACCTGAAGAAGCTTTTGGTGAGGAGGAGGTTGAAGAGGCAGCCAACTTTGAGGATTGGGAAGATGAAGCTGATCTATACACACCTGACCCTTTGTTTCAGAAGGAGTTGAAGAAGCAACAGGCAGAACTAAGGAGAAAGGAAGATGAGAATGTTGAGGTCTCCGACATCATTTCTCAGAAGCTAAAGATTCAAAAGGCTGAACATGAAGACAAACAACGTCTTCATAGTATTCATGTCAAAGAAAGGAGATTGGATGTTAGGATGAAGCAAGGAAGCAAATGGGATAAGGCAAGGGAGATGTTTGATATCCCTCAGAGAGGCACAAACAATGATGCTACTTTTCTGAAGTTGCTTGAGAAGATCAGAACTGTTAATCCAGACAACTCATTATATATGCAGGCATTGAAGGAAGATATCCTAAGGATCACGTCTGCATTTGATCAAGTGAGGCAAGAATTGTACATTTATGTCTCAAGTGCTCTTGAAGGGTCATTCACCGTCTCTCTTGAACTACTCCAAAGAAGGTCTCTCTCTGAATTGTGGATTCTTATGAGTAAGGTTAAGAGATCTTCTTGCTTGAACGAGCTTCTGTATGACCGGCTGAGAGATTATGCTATGAAGGCCAGCCCTCAAGTTGTGCACTTTCCTTATGAAGTTAAAATCTACAGAGGTACAACATTAGAGACTATGAGGCTGGATCCTGATTCTTTGAAGCTACAGACTGATATGCAACTGGTGAAGTTGGAGAATCTTTTAAGAACTTCTGGGTTTACTACTTTAGAGAAGTTTGAAGTTGCTGATATGATTTCAGACTACTACACGGAGAAAGTTCCAAGGTATGCTCAGATGAAGAACAGATTGAAGAAGATCACCACTCAACCAGTAATGCCAAGTGGTGTGATTTCTGAAAGTGATCGTGTCCTTGACAAAGATCTTCTAGTCACCTTGCAAGAAGCTGAAGAAGGTGAAATTAGAGACTAAAGGCATGTAGTTAGCTCAATTTGTAAATGTTATATGTTTAGAGCTAGGTAAATCAAGATAGGAAAATGTATTCATATGTTCAGTCTAGAGGAACATCTATCTTGTATTTATCTTTATTGTTTGAATCTGGAAATTGTTATATTTAATCCAGAACTTTTTATTATTTGCTTGGCTCTTAAAAGTCTTATCTTTTCTTATTTTAGTTGAGTTATCCTCTAGAGGTATTTGGTTGTTATTGTCTAACAAACAAATAGGGGGAGATTGAAAGGCATATGTCTAGGCCTATTTGTAAACACCGAGGATTCTACTCAACTTTAATTAAGATGTAATAAGTAAATAATAAAATCAAATGTCACGGGAATCTCAGAAGATTATATCTGTCAAAGAATGAAGATTAAAGTCATCTACAGACTTGAAGTGATTCTACATTGAAAGAAGCTCAATTTATTGATCAAGCCTCAATGAAGTATTCAAGCTCAGTGGATTTATTAAAGTGACGGAGATTTCAAGTGGTGACAGCAAAAGATACTGATTACGGAGTTCTTGAATGAGAAGGAAGTGAATCACTGCTTAAAGTCAAACAGATAAAGAACAGACATTGTCGTTAGTCACTCATGAACCAGACCGTGCATTGAGTGTCAACGTACTATTGTGTTTGTTATTTATCTAAGTTTTAAGTGATTCTGGAATTGATTGAGAAGTCAACTAATTCTATTTATTCTCTTATAAATAATTAATACTATTAAGTAAATTATTTATTAAATTAAATCTGTAAAGAATTAATTTAATACATAATTTATTTAGTTAATTATTTAAATTAGAATAAAAATGAACTAGGAAGACTTAGGTTTGAACTAGGAAGACTTAGTTTATTGAACTAGGAAGACTCACAAGTGAGTCTTCCCGATTGTCTTCCTAAGCCAAATCTAAGTTTTCCCGATTGTCTTCCCTTTGCAATGGTAGTCTTCCCGAGAGTCTTCCAAGGCCAAAAACATTGTTTTTCTGCTTGTCTTCCTAGTGCAAAATCTCATTCTGTCAAGTGGATTTGCACGTGTGATTACAAAAGAAAAGCAATTGATATAAAAGGAAATGCAGAAGACTTGAAGAAGACATCAACACACAAAAAGTAAAGATAGAAACATTCAACATCATATTTCTCTCAACTGTCTTCATTACTTCCTCTACAGCAAAGGCATTAATTTCATCAGAGAATTTATTCTTGATTAAGTTCATAACATTCAATTCATAAGAACTGATTCTCTTATACTGCTTTAGCTTTCTAGCGGATCATAATCCCTAGATTTTATATCGAACTACTTTTTAGTATTCGATCCTTTTTATTACAAAAATAGATAAATTCATGTCGAATTTATTCTAGGTTTGTTTTATCAAGTTCATTATAATCAGTGATCAGAATTGTAACACCTTTCAAGTTTAATAGAGTTATATTTAACTTGAATATTGTTTCAGTTTTATTCCGCAATAATTTGTTCTATATTGTTAAATCTTTAAAAGGACAAATTCGATTAAACGGTATAGTTTGTATTCAACCCCCCTTCTACAAACTTATCAGGACCTAACACAATATTATCCACTGGAGAAATAAGATCTTGAACCAGAATAAAACTCATTACACTGACAACATTCATAGACAAAGTAGATGCTTCTTTATGTTGTTTAAGCAAATTAATTACTTGAAATTCTTGGTTATAAACTATATCACTAGAAAAAACAGCACGATGAGTTTCATTATTAACTACCAAAGACTGATCAAGAGTGGAAAAAGATGGATTGTAATCAAGTGGGGGTGGCTCACCAACAGATTTCTTAACAACTGACTTAGGATTAAAAGAACTATCCTCAAATTGAGTTTCATGCTTAGAACAAATAGCATTCAATTCATCTAACATCTCATCAGAAGAAAAATTCTTATAAAGCTCATGAAGTTCTTTATTGCTATCATACTCTAACAAAATATCTTCCTCAAGAAAGGACTCAATTGCAATATCCTCCAGATTCGACCATGAAACAACCTCATCAATCAAATTAACTCTTACGGGTTGTTCAAAAAGCTCATTAGGTTGATTACCTACATTAAAAACATTAAGATCTATCGTCATATTTCCAAAAGTGAGTTTCATCGAACCATTCCTACAGTTAATTAAAGCATTAGACGTGGCAAGAAAAGGTCTTCCTAGAATGATGGGAATTTGATTTTTGAGATTTTGGACTTGCTCAGTTTCTAGAACAATGAAATCGACGGGGAAAACAAAATAACCAACCTTAATCAACACATCTTCCACCATACCCTTAGGAATTTTGACAGAACGGTCAGCTAACTGAAGAGTGATACTAGTCTCTTTAAGTTCACCTAAACCCAGGTCTTGATAGACAGATAATGGAAGAAGATTCACACTAGCTCCTAGATCGAGTAAAGCTTTATCAATGAAAGTATCACCAATGAAACAAGAAATGGTAGGACAACCAGGATCCTTATACTTCAAAGGGATTTGATTTGACAAGATAGAGCTAACATTAGATGTTAGGAAAGCTTTCTTAGGAACATGAGTGGTTCTTTTATGAGTACACAAATCTTTTAGACACTTAGCA
Source organism: Heracleum sosnowskyi (assembly GCA_030848705.1). Taxonomy (NCBI): domain Eukaryota; kingdom Viridiplantae; phylum Streptophyta; class Magnoliopsida; order Apiales; family Apiaceae; genus Heracleum; species Heracleum sosnowskyi. Next base: position 110,033,910 of record CM061243.1, on the reverse strand, counting down.
TAAGAGGGAACTTGTTGAATTGCATCTAAAAGAGGAATGTTAATCTTGACTTGATTGAAGACTTCCAAAATCTTATCTAGTTGAGCAGATTGTTTGTTTGAAGTAAGTCTGTGAGGTCACGCGGGTGACCCGGGTTCGATCCCCGGCAGCGGCGCCAAAAACTTGATGTGTAAAAATAATGTAAACTGCAAGCGCACAGTGTTTAGTTGTAGCAATCACAGATCGATCCACAGAGACTATGAATTTTCAAAAACCTTAACAATTAACTCAGGCGAACTAGACAAATAAGATTTGAGATGAGATTTGTTTAACCTAATTAACAAATAAATTCAGATAAGGAAAACCTAGGAATCCGAATCCATTAATCAATCATAATTAATACCAACTCGCTCTAAAATCAATTCTCTTTCATTCACAAATAAGATATATCAATTAACGAGACAAACATATACTATGAAACTTTTTATCTAACAATAACCTATCAAAACTTCATGGAGCAAGCATAGACTATGAAAAATAAATCCGGTAACAATAATATATCAAAATCACTTTGTCAATTGAACAATTAAACACCAAGAAAATTTATGAGAACCAAGTAATAGGAACGAGAAGATATCAACAATAATCAAATTAACTTCATCTTCATCCTAGGAGAATTAACTTAGCTAGACATCACAGAAGAAACAAAACAATTAAATATAAAGAATGCAAGCAAAAGTGTTTGAATAGAATAAAGAACTTGTATCGAAAAACAATAATAAATCTATCATACTCCTAATTATCAGATCTAGTCTAAATTGATGTCTAAATTCTAGGTAAACAAAATTCTAGGTGTCTAAATTCTAGGTGTCTCAAATACAAGAGGGGAGAACTATACATATAGGAAAAATAACGGGCTTGGGCTCTTTAACTACAAATCGGATTCTAGAAATATTTCCTCAATTCCTTTTTCTTCTCCGATAAGTTTTCCAATTTTTCTCCAATTTCCTTTTGACTTCAAGTATTTCCATCTCCTTGCCTTTTTCACATTTTTCTGCTTGAAATATGATTTTATTTATTTTCCTACAAAACAAAAGAAAACAATTTATTAAATAATAAAATTACGAAAACAAACATAAAATAGGCATTCAAAATGTATTAATTATGGACCTATCAATAGTGATGCTTCGTAGAAGGGGTTAGGTTGTGTTTTGATGCAGCATGACAAAGTAATCGCTTATGCCTCGAGATAGTTGAAAAACCACAAACAAAAATACCCGACACATGATTTAGAATTAGCAGCAATAGTATCTGTACTTAAGATTTGGAGACATTACTTGTATGGAGAAAAGTGTGAGATTTATACGGACCATAAGAGTTTGAAGTATATTTTTACCCAGAAGGAGTTAAATACGAGGCAAAGAAGATGGTTAGAGTTGATTAAGGATTATGATTGTTCTATTAACTATCATCCAGGAAAAGCCAATGTAGTAGCTGATGCCTTAAGTAGAAATGAAAGATTGAATATGTTCATAGTACCCGAGGAGTTGTTTAGGGATTTGGAGAGATTAAGAATAGAAGTTCAGGTACCAGGACCTTTGAATGAAAGGCTTTATACTATGACTTTTCAACCAGAGTTACTTGAGAAGATAAGGAGATGCCAAGAAGATGTGATGAACCAGGATATCAATAAATTGACTGGGGAGGAGTTATGTGGCCAGAAGGATGAGAAAGGAATATTAAGATTTTCATCAAGAATTTGGATTCCCAACATAGTTGAATTGAAGAATGAGATTTTAAAGAACGCGCATAATTCGAGATATTCTATACACCCTGGAAGTACTAAGATGTATCAAGATTTAAAAAGAAAACTATTGGTGGTCAGACATGAAGAAGGAAATTTCAGAATGGGTTAGTAGTGTTACACATGTCAAACAGTTAAAGCAGAACATCAGAAACCAAGTGGGTTGTTACAACCGTTAGATATTCCTGAATGGAAGTGGGAACATTTAGCTATGGATTTTGTTGTAGGATTGCCGAGAACCAGATCAAATCATGATGCCATTTGGGTGATTATTGATAGATTGACTAAATCAGCACATTTCCTGCCGATCAACGAAAGATTTTCTCTAGATAAATTGGTTAACCTTTATTTGAAGGAGATAGTAACACGTCATGGAATCCCAGTTTCAATTGTATCTGATCGTGACCCAAGGTTTAATTCAAGATTTTGGAGACAGTTTCAAGAAAGTTTAGGAACTAGATTGAACATGAGTATTGCGTATCACCAACAAACTGATGGACAGAGTGAGCGAACTATTCAGACTATTGAGGACATGTTGAGAGCATGTGCTTTGGATTTTGAGGGAAGTTGGGATGACCATTTACCTATAGTGGAATTTTCATATAATAATAGCTATCATGTAAGCATTGGGATGCCGCCATACGAAGCTCTGTACGGAAGAAAGTGTAGATCGTCAGTGTGTTGAGAGGAAGTTGGTGAACATAAGATCTTGGGTCCAGAGTTAGTTCAGAAGACGAAAGAAGCCGTTGAGATTATACGGGAAAGGTTAGTACCCGCTCAGAATCGATAAAGGAAGTATGCCGACAATCATCGTAAGGATATTGAGTTTGTGATTGGAGAAAAAGTGCTATTAAAGGTGTCACCGTGGAAATGAATTGTAAGGTTTGGAAAGAAAGGAAAACTCAGTCCTAGGTTTATCGGACCTTTTGAGATTTTAAAGCGGGTTGTCAAAGTGGCTTATGAAGTTGCTTTAACCCCGCACATGCAACATATTCATAATGTGTTCATGTGTCATTGCTTAAAAAGTACCATCCTGATATGAAACACGTTATCGATTATGAACCAGTGGATATCCAGCCAGATTTATCTTATATAGAACAGCCAATCGAGATTCTGGAACGCCGAGAGAAGATATTGAGAAATAAGACGGTAGTATTAGTCCGAGTCTTGTGGAGGAATCCTAAAGTTGAAGAATCGACTTGGGAACTTGAAAGCGAGATGCTAAACAAGTATCCTCACTTATTTGGTTAGTCTAATTCTGGGGACAGAATCCTATTAAGGGGGGAAGGATGTAATGATACTGAATTTTAAAATTTTATTTATCCCTTTTATGTGCCAAACTGATAGAATAGAATAAAATATCTTATTCCAGTTTGATGCGTTATCCGCGAAATGCATGTTAAGTTCGGTCAATCATGTGAGTCATTTAAGTGCTTATGTGCTAAATTCGTACATGTGTGTAAATGATTAAATTTTTTCAGGAATTGTCTGTTAATTATTATTTAAACTGTCAAAAATTATTTTAGACAATTTCCTTGGTATTAAAAATCTTATTAATTTTATAATTTAAATTAGAAATGATAATTATATTTTTAGTGATTATTTAATTATTTCTCTAATTATTAAAAGTATATATGTATATTTATTTTAATTAGGTTCCAAATATAATTTAATAAATTACTTGGTTAAACTTTAATTATTAGTACACTAGTATTTTCATATGTGATTTAAAGGATTTAGTTTGCAATAACAAAACATTTCTTGATTTAAACGAAACTTAGTTGATTTAACGAATCAATTTTTTGGGATAATATAAATAGGTTTTATTCATTCTTTTCAATCATTTTCTTTCCTTCCCTAGTATGTCTCTCAACTCTCCCCACCGACTTTTTTTCTCTCTCTCTCAAATTTCTCTCATCCGTTTCTTTAATTTCTTCATGATTCGATAGTCTAAATATGAGTCTAAAATGCGTAACTATGTGTACCTGTGTAATGATAGTATATATATAACATATCTCAAAGGGTAGTTAGGGATAATCAAGTTGTCAATTATATTAGTCCCAAAACTGATCCGACAACTAACCAAGGGTTGTTTACGCATTTTAGGATCAAGTACTAGCCAAGGCTTGGATAGACGTTCAACGTAGATACCACCTCTTGTTCCCCTCTTTACTAGGCAAGTGACAATTGCTACTATACTGTTATTAAACAAATGTTTTATCATACAAACTGTATATTATGCTGCATTTCAGTATTTTACGGGAAACATGAATTATGATTTTTATGTTGTTACGAAATGAAATGTTTTACCCTGATAATATATTCTCGGTAATTAGGCCCTTTCCTTTTTGGATAAATACTTGTTAAATTTCTAAATCAAGTTTGATAATGATTTCTGGAAATGAGAAATATATATATAATTGATAAGTAGCGGGATTATTGAAATCTTGTGCTACAGTTTTCGTATATAAAGTGGAGTGAGTTTGCGTAAGAGGATTGCTTGACACCCAGTCCAGCCCAGTATTTAAGCCAATGTCAATAAGTGCTATCAGATCCAGATTATTATGAGCACTTTGTTATACTAACATCGTGTTAGAGAGGTTATGCGTGACAGATCATCAGCTTAACTTGTGTCATTTATATCCACTTTATACATTCAAAATGGGCCAATGTTTTGATAAATGAGATAAATAACTTTAGAATGAATACCTTATATTTCCTTCAATGGTTTCAGACTTAATTATACGTAAATGATCAATGCTTTATAAATGTTGAATGACGTTTTCTTTTAACTCTTAAACAGATAGACTTTTAATTTGCTAGTCAACTCTTATTGAGATTGTACTAGTAAATGCAGGTTGTGAAATTTTTAATGTAGTAGTCTTGTTTCAACGCCAAAACTTGTAAAAGATCCTAACTTGTGGAAGTGTCAATTCTATATTGTTAATTATTATGCATGCATGTTTATATTTAGTGACACCGGGTTTCCGAGCTATCACAAAGAAGCTATAATTCTATATTGACCGCCAACTATATTGCAACTAACAGAAATTATACGTAACCGATAATCAGAAAAGACGTCTGCATCGTTAATTGCCACTACGAGTTTATACCTTGTTTCTTTATGTACATCAACCCAAAACAATGACTACTATTGGAATTTTATTCGATCATCACATCATATCTGAGAAAGGAAACAATGGCAGTATACACTTATAGGGTCATGTTCCTTGTAGAATCCTTAACCTTAGAACCCTTAGAACTCTATCTTATTTTTTAAAAAAATATATATTTATTATATAAAGGTCATGGATAAAGTTGTCCAAAAACACAAAATACATAATTTAGAGCTAATTAATATTTTATTAACGATAATAATCATACATCGATATCGATCACGAAATTCTCCATCATCATCATAAAATTTCCCCAATTATTTTTATCATTTTTTGTGAAAATATTCAAGTTATTGTATAAACACAATATCAGATAACAGTGTTCAGCAGCTGAACATTTAAATACAAGTAAGTTAAGTTGCAGAACTTTAAAATTTATGTGTTTGATTTCAAATTCGATTGCATGACTTTTATGTTCAGCGATAGAACACGAAAGTTATGGTATGAAAATAATGTGAATAACATTGTTCAACAGCTGAACATTATAAAAATAATCAAGTTCACTTGTAGAACTTTGTGAAAAAAAGTAAGTTCAGTCGTAGAACTTTGAAGTCCATATGCATAACTTTTAAAATTCAGCTGCAGAACACTGTATTTATACTATGAAACAAAATAGGTTCGGCAGTAGAATCCTTTTATTCCAAGAATACCCTTATAAGATTTTGTATATAAAAATGAGTTGAATCTGAACAGTTGATCTAGTAATAATCCAACGGCTTATAACAGTTCTAAAGTTCTTTTTTAGTGATTGGTTCTCTCTTGAGCCTAACCCTACACTTATAACCTAATATCACACAAAATAAACATATTTAAAAGTAACGTGAGTAAGCCAAATATGTATACTTTTTTATAACATATGGGATTTTTTTTTGTGAAGATGATTAATTCACCCTCTTCTGCATGTTTCTTGATGGGTTAAGAAAGACATAACAAAGATAAGAAAAGAAGCTATAATGTAATTACCTAACTATTCTTTTATACCTTATTAAACAATCTCCAGAGTCAGAGCAAAACATGAGGGTAGGGAATATCCTCCTCGTATGGTATAAAAGAGGAGGTCAAGAGATCAAACTTCTCCCTATTTGCAGACTTAATCATATAGTGCACGAGGCAGCTAGAAAAAAATTAATTTGCATAAAGAGTGCTGATATTATAAGAAAGTTTAAATTGTCACTTTAAAATAAGAATGTGGAAAATACTAAGTTAAAAGAGCAACTCCATACTCTTAATAGTGACCATCCGAAGCAGCCATGGTAATCAGCAACCGCTAATAATTCCAGAAAAAAACTCATGAATTTCAGCACGAGGAGTAATTAAGTTTGTAGCAAGCATCTTATTTTGTTCTTTTCCCTGAGCTGTCACTCAATTTGTGTAATATTGAAGCTCAACTTCTCAGTAGCCCTCAAGAGGACTGAGTGTCTGACCTTAGACAATAACAAAAAGAAATTAATGATCAAGATATTAAGTATATTTCTCTGATGAGTAATGTAAATGTGATTGCTCAAATGAATAAAATTACAAGAAGCTAAACAAATAAAAATTTGTAAAAACCTGAGTTGTATAGAAGAGTCAAATAGAGAAACTCAAACCATACCTTAAATTCTAACATAGTGATGAGTTGTAGAAATAAGATTATCATTTGAAAACTATAACTGAATAAGGACGAAAATCGGAACTAACATTACCAAAGATCGTGCAGTTAGATTAACCTGACAGCAGCATGGGAAACCCCAGCTTGATCAAAAATAATTAAGCAGCATGTTACCATTTTAAAGAAACATTCAAGTTTTACTCTGAAGAAAGAATGAAAAGATCAAAAGTTTTCTCTTATATAACAGAAAAGAGCAAGGCATTGGAATATTTTTTCTTATATCATAAGAAAACATTTATTCATTGAAGCTGCCATGAGATCAAAACATATAGAGCGTCCAAGCATGTGTGTTGATTCTGTATCCAATGATTAGTTGTTTTACACTTTTTAACTATAATAGATAAAAGGAATAGAATAGAAAATGGAGATGATACCTAATTCCTCTACACTGCAAAGATTAGAATAAATTAATATGATTACGCAAGTGCATGAAATGGAAACTGTACATCAGAAGATTAGATGACAGAAAGCAATACATGTAGAAGAAGTGCAAGGGGAGGGAGCTCTGATCTTTTTCATTTCATATCCAATCAGCTATTAGTGCTCTATCTATATCTTTTCCATTTCAGAACTATAACCACTCATATCATGTGTCAAATTTTGATGACAACACCATCACCTTGACTAGATGCTCATGATTTTATGATTAGTTTTCATACTATTATAAAGTGATCATAAATATTATTAGCAATTCTGCTGCCAAAGAAAAACATTCTTAACCTTCAGGTCTCCTATGTGCTGATCACTTCGTTTCCTGTTTAATCTCTCTAACCACCTATGTGAACCAAAGTTCCTTCTCATATCTGGAGGTACGAAGAGTGGTGGCGGCTGAGGGTGATAATAAATGAAATATCACCATGAGACAGTAAAGGAGGTCAACGGCTATGAGGCGACATGACAAACAAGTATATGGCTTCAATCAATTGGTGCAACATTTTCTCAAGCACCGAACTGCTTCCTCATGCAACAAAATAAAATGACAAAATATAGTACTGTCAAAATTCAAAGACAAAAAGTGTAAAAGAGATTACCATTCTATAAAGTCATTCTGTAAAAGAGATTACCATTCTATAAAGTCATTCTTTCCTGCAATTCTGCAAGTTCATCTTCCCCAACTGTGTTATTCTGAGGAGCTGGACAGAAATAAAAATATAGGTATAAGAGGCAAAAGATCCATATAATTAGTGACAATTCTTTAAATATTATATCAAAATAAAACATCTGTGAAAAAGTGCTCACTTCTGTAATTACTACACACTGCAGTAATAATACAACTAACATTGCATGTCTTTTGCCTGTGCGAGAATAGCAACAAAGAGTAATTTGTGTCGCAGACTTGTACTTGGCAAGTAATCTTAGAGGTACCAGATTTTCCAATGGCTGAATTCTGAAGACTTCAATACATAAGATAAAAATAGAAAGATTGCGCGATCCGGTAAATGTATTTGATAAAGTGAAACACAAGTGATTATGAACCAGGACAATGGGCTTTGTTAACTTCGGCAAATGCAGGACTATCAAAGCAATATATGAAGCTTAGGGTACTATCTAGCTTACGCATTCCACTTCAATGGCAAAGTTACCTGAGGTTACTAAAATCCAATTATCTGAAATTGCCAAATTATTCAAGGCATTGGAGCAAAATCTTGGTGCTTATACCTAGAAGTGGCCCGTTGCTATCGCCTGCATCTTGTGGCTATCTAGAGCCGTGGACTATGCAAAACCTTAGCCTCCATCTCTCTTTCGGAGACTTTTACATATGGACCACACAATATTTCGTCCAGCTTCACACAAAAATTTAAAGAGAATCACAGCAGCAAAGTTCAATTCACTGAAACACTATATCAAACATGTTGTGCCACTCCTTACTTGATACAATTATCTGTTTTGGAAATAGATTTGTGCATTTAGATGACACCAGCCTCCTAGTCATCTCCCTTCTCTCTTCTAAGATGGATTCGACGTTTGAAGAGAGCAACACCAAAAGTTGGAAGCAGCGGAACAGTTGCCATAACATACACATATGTACACATACTGAAAGACGCCAGTGTTAATACTGTCAATTAAAATGGATCTGACTTGGCATTGACATGGCAGTTGAGCTGGAATAAAATCATCGACAAACATGTATGCAGTATTATATATAGAATAGATGTTAAATTTATATAAGCAGAGAGGTAATCCAATAGAGATGCCTTGCTTCTATACTTTCAATGGTATATGTATCTAGATTGATCGAACAAGCTAATAAAAAACCACTACAAAAAATGTAGATCTAAGTAAATCCTTACAGTCCTTCTATCTTTAAACCTTGTCCTTGGGATCTTTAAACTCTACGCTTGTTTATTATAATTGGTGGTTGACATTCCTGCAAAAAATCTGAACAATTGCTTGATGAACCATAACTCAACTCAGCATTAACTATCGAGAACTGCCACAAGGACCCATTAATCAAAAGCTCACTTATATGCAACAGAACAACAATAAGGCCAACCATATACAAGAAGTAGAAAACTCCATGACTTACAAACATAATCATTGCACCTTGAAGAATCGAGGAGCCCTCAACTTTGCAGATTTGCTTTACTTCTTAGCCTTCGAAAGGCCAAGTTTTAGTACTGACAGGATATGGGTGTCTGGCTCTATTCCCTTGGCTACCATTGCATTATAGAATTTTTTTGCCCCATCTATATCACCCTGCCGAAAGTAGCCACTTAGTAGAGCAGTGTAAGTCATGATATCTGGCTCCGCACCTGTACTAATCATGTCCTCTACTAGGCCAAGAGCACCTTCAAGGTTGTTTGACTGGCAAAAATAACGCATCAAAGCTGTGTAGCTTTTAACATCAGGGTTTAGTCCCATCTCCTTTAATTCCCTCCAAAAGGTCAAAACATCCTCTTTCCTCAACTTGTTTTTGCCTTTACCAGATAACCTATCTGTTTCAACATACCCATGAATCATAACTGTGTAAGTGATAATGTCAGGTTTGATTCCCCTTCTCTTCATATCTGCAAAAAGATCACGGGCCTGATGCAAGTGATTCACCCTGCAATAACCATTCAACATTTTCGTGTAGGTAATGACATCTGGGGTCAAACCAATTTTGATCATTATATCAAACACCCGCCGTGCTTCTTCCATATATCTGGCATGACAAAGTGAAGTTATTAGTTTGCCACACATTCTCTTACAAGGTCCTTCATCCGAAGCCAATACAGTCTCAAATAGCGTAAAAGCAGAGTCAAATTCACATTCTGTACAAAGGCTACTGAGAAGTCTTAGGCAAGCGTTTCTGTTGACTATTACCCCTTGCTTGGACAACCTCACAAAAAGCTCATATGCTCTACTTGTTTCACTCGCTTCACAGTACCCATTTACCATAGCAGAATAATTATCAAGTCCCTTGTCTTCTAAGCTACCAAAAAACAGTTCAGCTTCCCTCACTTTCCCACCTTTGCATAAACCCTCAATTATCATATTGTGTGTAACAGTAGTTGGTTCCAAACCTTGACCTCTCATATAATCCAGAAGATTACGTACCTCATGCAGGAGCACATTTCTAGACAGCCGACCAGCTAACACATTGAAAGCGATAATATCAGGGTTTAAACCCTTTTGCTTCATTTCATTGAAAAAATGAAAGACTTTGGGATACTTTCCATGTAGGCAGAAGTGGTTAATCAGAGTAGTGTAGTGGACAACATCTAGGACTATCCTCTTACTCTTCATCTCCTCAAACAACTCCAACGCTTCTTGTAGCTTCCCCTGTTTTCCGAGAGCATCAATTGCAATATTATAAACAACTCCATCGAGAAAAATTTCCCTGTCCTTAAAGTTCATGAATTGGTCTACCGCTTCAGAGTGGAAGCCCTCTCTACACAAGCATTGAAGAATGTAGCTTATAATAGCACTATTAGTCTTGATACCCTTTTTACACATTTCAGAATGAAGTTCCAAAGACTTGCTACAATCCCCAGCCTCGCTATACCCCTGAATTAAGGCCCGATAACAGTCGGCATTACTCGCAATCCCTGATTCTTCCATATCAAACAAGACATTCTCAGCTTCTTTCAACTTCATCTCACTAACAAACCCACGAATAACAGCTAAGTATGCAAATACATCAAAAGGAACCTTACCACTTCTCCACAGCTTTAGCATATCATATCCCAAAACTGAAGTTCCATGCGAACACAAGCCATCTATATACGACGTATAAATAAAAACATCAGGTTCTACTTGAGCTTGATCCATCTCATACAACACATAAGTCGCATCTTCCAACTCCCCCTTTCGACACAACGCTTTAATCACTATCCCATATGTATAAACATTAGGAGTAAACCCTAACCTCTTCAACTGTAAATACAACGACACAACCATATCCATCTTCCCACATCCAACCAACTGATTCATAAGATAATTACACGTCAAAATACTCGGCATACAACCCCGCCTCTTCGTCCTAAAAATCGTATCAATCGCCTCATCAAACCTCCCAAGATTAACATACACCTTAACCAACACATCAACCATTTCAATCAACAACTCCACCTTCTCATCCTTAAACTCCTCCGACAACTCATCAAACATCTCCGAAACCTCAAACCCAAAACCATCACTACCCGACAACTCAACAACCTCTTCCAAAACAGTACTCAACATTCTAACCATACCCTTACAACACAAAATCCTAACAATACCCAAATAAGTAGAATAACTATGTCGAAACCCATGATTCTTAAGTTTATAAAAATACGAAACCGCAACTCGAGGACTTTCACTCAAACTTTCCAAATGCAAAGTAACTTTAGAAGTGTCTAAATCAAATAATTCATCAACTAAAGCAACATTTTTTTCATCAGCAATCAAATGGGCCTCATCACAATTAGAGTCAGATAATTCAGAACTCAAATGGGCCACAGAAGAAACGTATTTAAATCGCACAAATGGATTGAATTTGTTAAAGTTTCGATAAGAAACTAACCTTATAGCAAAAACCCACATGTGTAAAGCTTAGTTAACATAGCAGAGATGATAGAATCATTGGTTTCACAACATTACACGGGGTGAATGTATAACAAAGATAATAATATGAAGAAGATTACATACACATTTATGTAAGTATAGATGAAGAAAGCTGTAGAGAGTGGTTTAGAGCTTTGGAGTCTTAAACCTCTGGGTTTGTATTTTGACCCGGTTTGTGTTGATACTGGGCCTCGCTTTGGGCCGGATTCTTATAAGAAATAAATGTTTTTATTTCGGTATATGTAGTATGTTCTTATAATAATAGTAATATTTAGGGTTCCTACGCGTAACACTCAATATTTTTCAGTTGACATATGACTTCACCCAGGATCATCGTTAAGTCCACTTTTGTTTGTAATAATTATGGATGTACTTACTAGAGCTATCCAAGATGTGTTATTCCATGGTGCATGTTTTTTGCGGATGACATAGTTATTATTGATGAGACAAATATTGCGATAAATGAGAAGTTAGAACAATGACGAGTTACATTGAAGACGCGTGACTTGCGTGTTAGTCGTTCTAAGACTGAGTATTTGTGGTGTAATCTATTATATATCTTATACTGCAACAAGTACTTTGTGAAACATTTTATTCAACAACTTGAAATTACATAACTGCCCCTCCAAAGTCAAATGTTATAAAAATGTAAGAAAATTTTCATCTTGATGGGAATCGAACCTAAAACACTTCAATACTAATTACTAAGAATTTCAAGTCACCAATTTAACCATTGAGCTACTTGGGCTTTTTTGTTGTGGTATAAAACCCATTAGTATGATAATGTCTTTCACAAATATTATTTTACGCTTTAGTTTTTATTCAAGATTCTTTCATGATAATTTCATTTGTCTGATTATTAATAAAAGTGGTTATTGATATAAAGTATATCCAATAGACACGTATCTCTTTAATTAAATTTAATTATGTTTCTTCCTTTATATTCACAATTTTAAGACAAAGTACAAATGCATTTTTAGTCACATAATATCACTTTTTAGTCCGAGCATCCAATAATACAAAATAATACAAAATAGTAATCATTTTGTCTCAACTATGTTCATACATATCAGATAATATAAGTAATAATATAAGCACCTCTATAGTTGTTACCCTGAATAGAGATGAACGTAATCCGGATTCAGGTCGGATTTTTCGATATCCGATAGAGCTGGGCTTTTTTAAATCGAGACAAATTTCCTCTAAAATATTTATACCTGTAGATAGGGTCGGGTCAGGAGGGGCGAAATCGGATTTTTACAAATTATTTTAGATATTGATAACTTTAACTTTAACTTTAACCTTTTTTTTATTTTTTCGGATTTAATTAAAAAATTTAAGCTTTTATCCGAGATTTAATTGAAAATTCTAACTTTTTGGATTGGACTTTTATCCTGATCAAGACTACGTCCAAATCGAGATTAAATTTGGGTTTATTCGGCTCGAACCGGATCGGGGTTTTGTGAAAAATATGCGATCCGTTTAAGCCTGCGGGCTGGATCCAATTGAGGTGGATTTTTTTTTAATCAGATTTTTTCCGATTTTTTTAACCAGTTCGAACAGTTTTTTTCGAATACGAATTTGTGTGCATCTCAATCCCGCTAGCTCATGCATTAAGGACAAGTATACTACTCCGGCCACTTATAGAGAATTATGGAGACCGGAGAGTATTGGTACTTTCGAAATGGAGCCTTTATTTGACACCTTTAACTAATTCCTATCTGATTATTAATTAGCTTATAAAACTAATCTTCTTGCTTTGAGCTTGAAAGAAGCACTCTCATGGGTTAAAGACTGGAAGGCAGATAAATGTATATTTGAGTCCGATGCTAAGCTGTTAGTTGATGCAATTAGTGGACGGCACGGAAGATCTTTCTTTGATACAATCGTTGATGATTGTCGAGAGTTACTAAAACAGTTTGTTGAAGTGTCAATTGTTTTTGTTCACCGATCTGCGAATAGTGTAGCTCATGCATTAGCTCAGGCTACGTATTCCTTGTCAGGTCTGAAGGAGTGGTTCTCTATTGCTCCTGATTTTATTCTATGTAATCTTGCCCTTGATGGGATTTAAGTAATGCAAGTACGAAATTTTCAAAAAAAAAAAAAAAAAAAAGAACAAAATCTTCTTCGGACTAATACCAAACCGATCTTCCTTACAAATCTTCTCAATCATGTCACATAGCGTCACCAACAAGTTCGCGTCACCAACAAGTTCAAACTGGTGGCAGGATCACCACAACAAACTGAAGAATACTTATCATCGCAAAATTAAACTGACGTGAACTAGAAAATATCGTCACAAAATAACATCAAGTTCTGTCGGTTAGAGCGATCCCGTGCCTTGCACGGGTACAAGTACAGTCGCATCAGTAGTAGGAAACCATGGACAGTACACAAAGATAACCTAGATTTTTTACTACTCTAGGCTCAAGGTTCTGGTACCTTTTAAAGCTTATTAATAAATTTGTTCTTTTTGTTCTCTTTCTTTAGTTTCAACTCCTTTTGTCACACCATCGAATCTTACATAGAATTGTATGATATTTTTCAAGTTCTAAAATAATTATGATGCATTTGCTTAATACAATGTATCTATTCAATATTTTAGTTATGGCAATTAGTTGATTGATGTCAGTAATAGAAAATGAACTTTTGATAAGAGCCCAGAAACTACTTCTTCTGTACGGGGAAAAAAGGGCAAAGAAATGAGCTTAGGAGCTCATCCATTGCAACGGATAACAGCATGCAAACATAACAGAGAAATCAGAAAAGTGCGCTCACAATACAACAGGTATTTGCATTTTTAGTGTGCATCCAAATATCAAGCAACTAAACATAACTAGGACATGCCCGTGCCTCGCACGGGCTATAAAGCTAGTTTTAGTAATAACTCAATGGAGGATTAGTGAACAGTTATTGGCTCCTAAAAACAGTTTCAAGTATTTGGGTTCTATTATTCACAAGAATGTGAAGGGTAGATGAGGATATTACTTATCGTATTAAATCAGGATGGTTGAAGTAAGTGGAGGGCAGCCTCAGAAGTATTGTATGATAAGAAGGTCTCTTTGAAACTAAAAGGTAAATTTTATAGAGTAGCAATTATACCTGCTTTGTTGTATGGGGTACAGTGTTGGGTGCTAAGAAAGGTCCAAGAACTACGATTGGAGGTAGTGGAGATGAGGATGTTGCATTGGATTTGTGATCGCATAATGTTAGATAGATTGTCGATTGGTTATTTCAGAAGATAATTACGAGTGACGTCTATTATAGAAAAAGTGAGAGAAGGTCGACTCAGATGGTTTGGACATGTCCGAAGGAGACATATGTTGGCTCCAGTGCGGAGGGTGGAAGGTTTAGTGATGACGGGTGCGCGGAGGCAAGGAAGACCAAGACGAACTTGGGATGACCTACTTACACTTGACTTGAGAGCTTTAAACCTTCGGGGATATATGATATCAGATAGAAGCTCTTGGAGGCGTCAAATTAGAGTAGTGGATTGACTTAGGTGCATGTTGGATCTTGCATTCAGTGGTGGGAGTAGAATATATTACTTTATTTTTATGATTGTACTTAATTCTTTTGTAATTCTTTATTGATGCTTGTGCATTTTAGTAGATAGAATGTGTTTTCTTTTGCATTTTTATTGGCAGGTGTACATTGGATTCCAGATCAAAAGCTGCAATTACACGGGAAATAAAGTGATTTACGACAGTCACTATTTGGTATTGTGTATTATCTTTTATGCACAATATTGCATTCGTTATTGTACACATATACACACATAAGCCGAGGGTCTTTCTTTAAACAGTCTCTTCATTCTTTTGGATGAGGATAAGGTTGCGTACATCAACCCTTCTCAAACCCTATTTTATGCAGATATAGTGGGTACGTTTGGTTTGGTTTTGTTTGGTAGTATAGATATTTATTTCAATGGGAATTAAGAAGAAAAATGATGTACTTTCGATTTTTTTTTTTGAAAGAATGTACTTTCGATTTTTGAAAAGAAGTTACGAAAATACTAATTTTCAAATTTTACCGGTGATATTTACACTTTCATCCGGGCATCCTAATTTATTTTCTATATACTGGCTTATAACCCGTGCAATGTACGGTTATTTTTTAAAATTTAAAATTATATTAATTAAAAAAATTATTTTTAATTTAATGATTATTCAGTCATAACATTGAAACCTCTTTAAAGTAATAGCTTTGAAACCGGGAGAAAATATTACTTTATCGAGTTTATTATTATATCGTGAGTAAAAATACACTGTCTCCATTATATTGGGATCAGAAAAAAATATTATTTTAGTTAGGTTATTACTTTATCAATTACTACTTTATCGAGGTTCAACTCTATTATTCAACTGAAATTACTCAGGAACGAGGAAAAAATTATGAATTTTTACATTGACAATTCTATTCAACTTAGAAAACTAACTCATATTTGGTTTATATTATTAACATCCACTTTTTAGTATTAGAATATAATTCTAATAACCATCAAAAATACATTTTAATATTAGATTTAATGATTCTTATTTATCTATTTCAAAATTTAACGGTCCCTGTTTCAAAAAAGAACCACTCCGTCCTCACTCCTCTCCAATAAAATCAAACGAAGTGTAAAGATTCTGTAGAGACTTTCAATTTCTTATACGAAAACGAAAAAGATTACAAATTTATGTCATAGCAAAAGAACAATCAATTGTCATAAGCAGAAACAAAAACATGTGTATTCGGTAGCCAAAGGTTAACAACCAAAATCTGAAATACATAATACGCAATTATAGGAAAACAACAATAACATAAATCCTAGCTAAGCCAATACTGATCAGGGCTTCAGAGGTCTTCTTAGGTTGGTTCATTCAAAGGCCCAAGCATTCTCCCTACGAACCTGCTCCTCTTCCTCGGGAGTGAAGTCATTCTTGATGTTAAAAGTCTTCCTGATCTCCTCGGGCGTCTTCCCCTTGATCATATCAGCCACTGTCTGACAAGTCAAGTCCAACAGGCTCTTGATATTGAGATAATTTGCAGCAAGAATAAGGTCAAACAGAACGGGCTGTCCAACTTTAACAAACTCCGCATCGAAGCTCTTAAGTGCCTCATCAGCAGTCTTGTTACTCTCATCATCACTTTTCGAAGACTTAACATGTTCCTTACAATACTCAATAACCTTAGCTAGGATCTCACTGCTTACATTGGGAAGAGGAATAGCTGTGTCTGCACAATCATCTTCGATCATGTGTTTGATTGTCTGAGACTCAATAGCCACAGCTTCTTCCACCTCGAAAGTCTCGTTATCGGAACTCATTAACACGATCTTCTTTGATTCAGAAGACATGGTTGCTTGGTTGAGATTGATTCTAGAGAGAAATAAAAAATATACGTATGTTTATGCAGAGGGCTAAAAGAGAATAGCTTGTGAGATTTTGTGAGAATTTACGTCGGGGTTATGGGGTTTATATAGGGGAAGAGAGAGCTCCTGATTTCTAAATTGTATCGGTAAAGTAAAGCAAATCACAATTTTTTTATTATTTTATTTACCAATTCAAACTCGATTTAGTGAAAGTAATGCAATTCACGAACTGGCCGACTTGACTTTGAGTCTCATAAATCATAACAGGAAAAGGAATACTCCCTCCTTTTGGCGTCTTTTTCAAATATATTTTAAATATCGTATTGTAATTCTTTATTATAATACCTGAGTTTACCCCACTATCCTATCCGGTTAACTAATCAGAAAATCAATCAATCAATACTATACTATTATATAATAGACGAAACATTAAAAGTTTGGTCGGTCGGTATGGTACGTTGTGATTTTACTTAATTGTCCTTTCTTAAATTCGTGTTTTTACTTAATTAACCTTACTTATTTATAGAAATATATTATTAAATAATAATATTAGCTATTTATAACCAATTACCTTTTTCACCTAAAATATATTATTATTTTTTATTTTTTCTAACAAATTCCCTTACTTTTTCAAATATATCACGGGCAATTATCTTTTTTTAACTAAAACATGTTAGTTTTTCTATTTTTCCTTACTAAAACCCCTCATTTTCCAAAAATATCACGGACAAACCTTTAGTTATTTATTTTTGAACCAAATAATATAATTATTTTTTAAAAAGTTTACCAATTTTAACATACCTACTTATTTTTCTTACCAAATATAATTACTAAAAATATTAAAATATAAATAATCAAATACCTATTTATAACCAATTACCTTTTCAGCTAAAACACATTATAGATTTTTTCTAAAAAAGTCCCTCATTTTCTAAATATATCACGGGAAATTGCCTTTTTCAATTTACTTTTTCTATTTTTCTCACTAAAATCCATTCTTTTTCTGAAAATATCACAGACAAAACCTTTAATTATTTATTTTAAAACGTATTTAAATAATTTAAATCATTAAATTTTAAAACCTCATTTTCCAAAAATATCACGGGCATTTACCTTTTTAAACTAAATATATGTTACATTTTTTTATTTTTCCATACTAAAACCCTTCTTTTTCCAAAAATATAACGAGCAAACCCTTACTTATTTATTTTAAAATATGTTTTAATGTTTTTAATTAATTAAAAGTTTTTAGCTATTTTTACTTGTCTACTTATTTTTTTTACAAATACAATTAAAATAATAATAATAAAATAACAATTAACAATTCGTGCATCGCACGGGTTTTAAGCTAGTATTAATTATTTTATGAACAATCAGATATTAATCCTAAATTTTAGACCAATCACAAGAGTGTAAAAACTTTCCTCATATAATTTTATTAACCAATGGTGGTTAGATTATCCATACAACGCGATTAACCAATCAAAATTCAAATATTATTTTATATTTTATTAGAATTTACATCCATTAAAACTTTCCATATATAATTTTATTAACCAAGCGTAGGTCAATCCTAAATTTTAAAACAATCACAACAGTCTAAAACCTTTTCTCGTATAATTTTAAACTAGAATTTAAATCCAATAAAATTTTCCTCCTATAATTTTATTAACCAATGATGGTTAATCAATCAGACGTCAATACTAAATTTTAGACCAATCACAAGAGCTAAAAAACTTTCTCCATATAATTTTATCAACCATTGGTGGTTAAATTATCCATACAACGCGATTAACCAATCAAATTTCAAAAATTAATTTATTCTTAATTAGAATTTAAGTCTATTAAAAAATTTCTCATATAATTTTATTAACCGAAGATGTTAGACTATTCATACAACACGATTAACCAATACAAATTCAATAATTATTTATTTGTATATTTCAAGAATTTGGTGTTTCAGCTTAACGGAAATTCAATCTTTCTTTCAAAAAAAAGAATTTGGTTATCAATTAAAATTATTTTATTTTTTATTGGAATTTAAATTCTTTATGGTAATTATATACTTCGAGATTTTGATCATTAATTATACTATCTATTTTATATAAAATAGTCTATTTTATAAATAAACTTCTAATACCACCTTATGACCCAACCCGTGAGAAAGCATTACGAGTATATGTATAGATTTTATGATTTTAATCAATAATTTATATTTTTTATTGTTTAATTGTTACAGATCGCAATTTAAGGTTTTTACATAGAGATTCGAGGATAGTTATACAATATTAAGATTATTCATTGTAATTAAAAAAATCTGATATTAATTGATTTTTTTTTTAAAATCCATTCACTATTATATTTTTATATTTCGAGAATTTGGTTATCAATCAAAATTATTTATTTTTAAATATAATTTAATCCTTTATTATATTTATAGACAAACTTCTAATACCAGTTCATGATCTAACACACTTAATAAGGAAATATTATGAGTATATGTATAATTTTTACAATTTTAATCTATAATTTATATTTTTTTTATTATTTAATTATTAAAGGTCGTAATTTAAGGTTTTACATAGAGATGTGAGGGTAGTTATCCAATATTAATATTATTTATTGTAGTTAAAAAAATTCGATGTTAATTGATTATTTTAAATAAATTAAAGAAAATGTTACTTAATATATTAATAGATACTTGAAACGGTTGATTTTATTTTGTGGATCTTGTGTGTATAAAAACTATTGTAATATTTTATTATAATGCTTGAGTCTAGATGCTATATAGTTAACTAATTAGAAACTATTAATTATTTTAAGACTAATCAAAGACCACTCCTAAATTTTAGACCAAACATATCGTAGAAAAAGTTTTTCTTACTAATCTTTTCATCCGATTTTAATAATCATGATTAGTTGACAATTCTAGTTTAAACTTGATTTAAAATATACATGTATTACATATTTGTTTTAGTCACAATTATACTATCATATTTATAATTAAAGTTTCATAAATATTTATTAATCAAACAATTTGATTACTATTTTACATTTAATACGATTTTAATAATTCAGTTTCAAGTATACAATTTATAATACATAATTTCAATAACTATTTGTTTTTCATATATATATATATATATATATATATATATATATATATATATATATATATATACACACACACAATGCATGTTACATTAATTATAGAGATTAATAATGACATTATCGTATGATTTAAAAAAATATTAAAATTTTAAAAGTGTAAAAACCATTTTAATACAATGTTCGCCTCAATTGTCTCATTAAGATTACATGTTGGTTGGTAGCTAAACCGTCTTTCACGTCGATTTAAAATAATAAACTATGGAAATTAAATTAAATTAAAAAATTTTAATTATTTTAATTCATATGTAATTTCTATAATCATACTTAAATGAGCACATCATTTTCGTAAGTATAAATTTTTTAAATTTAAACGAAATTAAAATTTAAAAGTAAAAGAAATAATTTTAGTACAAAATATGTTGACGAAGTATTAAAAATTCAATTTACTAAAGTAAAAATAATTTAAACCTATCTTACACAAATTACACGTGGGTTGAACTAAACTGTTTTTCAAGCCGTTTTAAAATAATATTGACAATATAAATTCGATTAATAACATAAAATTTTAAATTATTGAAATTGTACGTGACCGAATATATCATCTTTTTAAGTACTTTTAATTTATTGATAAGACATGTTTTCACACTAGCTTGATAATATATTCTATATAAGCACATTACGGATCTTTGAAGTTTTGATAGTAAACTGGTACGTTACTTCTTCTTTATTTCGTAATTAATTAGGTGCAGTCGTTAGACTCATCAATTTTTCATTGTTAAAATTTTAAAATCTTAATGCAGATGGAGGCGATATATCATTTATGAGTTTACAGTGTCGAAGATGTAACCTGGGGAACTTTGTATCATTAACTATACATACAAATGCAAATGTGGTAAAATCGTCTCAAACCCAAATAAGAGGCATCATGTTCAATAAATCAAATACTTAAAAAATATTTTTCTTCTTATCCTCATTACCATAATTATATACTGCCCCCGTCTCTCTTATTTATTTACGTATGGGTTGGGCATAGAGGTTATGAAAAAGTGTAAAATAGTGAAGAAAAGTAAGAAAATAGACTAAGTTGTGGGACCCATCAATATTTAATGTATAAAGTAACTGTAATAGAGAAAAGTAGCGGATGTAGTTAATTTTTATATTGTAAAATTTTACTACTTTTGGAATGTAAAGAATTGAGAGGAACATCTATAGAAGGTAAAGAAATGGATGGGACGAAGGGAGTATAATTCTATTAGGTTTAGGGCATCCATCTACATTATTAATTGAAGTGAATTAGTTCAAAGATTGTGAAGTGATGCGGTCAATATTAGCAAATGTTAACGACATCCTTTGTGGTTAGAATGTAAAGGTAATGACGTAGTAAATACAAAATTCTAAAAATATAACATATTAAATTTAACTTTAAAATTTATTCTAACAAATTTAAAACCTTCGTCATAAGAAAAAAAATAAAAACTAGTATCCTGGAAAATTGAAAATCATCACATGAAAAATTTCTAACATTCACTATATCTTTGAATTATTGAAACTTAGTCCATAGAAATACAATATATTTCGCCTCGAATGTGGCAGAATTAGTTTAAACTCTAAAGTTGCAATACCCTCACAAGAATCTAAAATCACCTCATACAATGTTGATTCTGTTGTGGCATAAAATTTACAATTAAAATAATTAACGGTGATATTTGTCCAATATCAAATTTGTCTTTCTCATTCTTAATAACGCAATCAATTTGTTTTTTTGAAGGAGATGCATGATTAAGCTAATGATGATAATTTTATTGACGCACATCCATGTCAATGACAATGGAGTTAAAAAGAAGTATAATTCTAAAATGGGTTAGGACGTTCAACATTATTATTAATTTAAAATTGATGGTACATTTCAAATAAATTCTAATATTGTATTTTATGTTATTTTATTATGATGGTATCATTTTATATATTTGTTCAATTAATATTTTATGCGGTGAATATTTAATTTAAAATTATAAATATTTATTTTCCTAGCAACTATAATATAACTTATCAATACTATTATATAATAGACAAAACATTAAAAGTTTGGTTGGTCGGTATGGTACGTTCTGATTTTACTCAATTGCCCTTAATTAACTGTACCTCGTATTTTTACTTAATTAACCTTACTTATTTATAGAAATATATTATTAAATAATAATATTACCTATTTATAACCAATTACCTTTTTCACCTAAAATACATTATTTTTTCTATTTTTTCTAACAAATTCCCCTACTTTTTCACATATATCACGGACAATTACCCTTTTTAACTAAAAATGTTAGTTTTTCTTTTTTTCCTTACAAAAACCCCTCTTTTTCCAAAAATATCACGGACAAATATTTAGTTATTTATTTTTAAACCTATTTTAATATTATAATTATTTTTTAAAAGTTTACCTATTTTAACATGTCTACTTATTTTTTTAACAAATACAATTACTAAAAATATTAAAATATAAATAATCAAATACCTATTTATAACCAATTACCTTTTCAGCTAAAACACATTATATATTTTTTCTAACAAAGTCTCTCCTTTTCTAAATATATCACGGGAAATTGCATTTTGAAATTTACTTTTTCTATTTTTCTTACTAAAATCCATTCTTTTTCCAAAAATATCACAGGAAACCCTTTACTTATTTATTTTAAAACGTATTTAAATACTTTTAATTATTAAATTTTAAAACCTCATTTTCCAAAAATATCACGGGCATTTACCTTTTTAAACTAAATATATGTTACATTTTTTATTTTTTCTTACTAAAACCCCTTATTTCCAAAATTATAACGGGCAAACTCATACTTATTTATTTTAAAATCTGTTTTAATTTTTTTAATTAATTAAAAGTGTTTAGCTGTTTTAACATGTCTAATTATTTTTTGCACAATTACAATTAATAAAATAATAATAAAATAATAATAAAATAATAATGAACAATCCGTGCATCGCACGGGTTTTAAGCTAGTATTTATTAATACATGCATGTGTATATTTAGTAAAAGTATGTGGGGAAAAAAATTAATATGAGTTCTATTATGTAACATATTTATAATTATTATAAATATTTTAAGATTTAAAAATTTTAAGATTGTGTTTTCGGTGCGTAGCGCGGGTAAAACGCTAGTACTTTATTAATAGAGTATGAATATTAAAATAGTAAATACATATTACTTAATCCAGACTCCAGAGTATTGGTAAATACCGTATATTATCAAATCATGATAACGAACAAAGATCTTTCGTTAATTAAGACCATCTCTGTTCTTTTATTTTAATAAATTTTTAAGATAATTTTTTTTCTTATTACTTGTCTTCCTCTTTCTTCAAAATAAATTCATTATATTTGAAAATTTCAGTGTTACTCTTTCTAATTTGTTTTCTCATTTTTTATATTAAAACAGAGGTACATTAGGAAAAACTATCTCACATGTTTTCAATATATGTCCTTTCTACAAAGAGTATTTTGTTTCCCCGAAAGTGAATGAACAGGGAAGGAGGGACTAGGAGTAATAATATAACTAGTATGTGTGCCCGCTACGCGTGGCCTTGGAAAAAAAAACTTGTTTTTGTTAGAATAATAGTTTTTGTTTGCAAAGCTTTTATTTGATTTTACTTTTTGTTCATCACATTTTCGGTTTGATATACATTAATGAAATCTATTGTTAAGGTTTCTTGTAAAGAATTGTTTTCGTAGTAATTGGATATCTTTCATGATTCTGGAAAAAATAAATTGGGTATCAAATTTTGTTCACAAATGAAATGATATGCATGAATAATTAATTGACGATATTAGTTTAAATACATATATATATATATATAGGCCATTGCTCCATGAAGAACACTCTTATATAAAGAACAATAAAGAACACCATAGAATCTTACATAAATTGCATGTTGATTCTAATTTTCTTACCAAAAAAGGTTTATTACGAATAAAAATAGAATCTAACAAAAAATTAGAATCAAATAAATCATGATTACATGTAATTTCATTGTGATAAATATATATACAAGATTTTGTACTGGATTCTATACTGGATTATATGTAATGTTTAATTTTTAAATTTAGATGAGATTCTACGTTAAATTCGATATGTTAGGCTTATTTGTTGTTCAATTTTATGATTCTAATTTAAAAAAAATCAATTTTTATGAAAAATAAAGTGTTTATGATGGTGTTCTTTATTGTTCTTTATATAAGGTGTTCTTCCTAGAGTGCAACTCATATATATATATATATATATATATGTCAGAGCATAATAATTAGGATGCCAAAATTAAAAGAGAAAGAAATACAATTGAAATAATTGAAATAGAGTAAGGGAGTATTGTGTGAATCGTTATTTGAATTTGAAATCTTGAATTCGGATTCTTGGAAGATGGGATGTCAGTTTATCACGTGAAGAAGAAAACAGAAGAAAGCAGAACATATACTCCACGTCTCCACGTCTATTTGTATATGATATATGAAACTGTATATAGTATAAGTCAACGGGTCAAGTGGCACTTTAGTGTAAATACAATAAATATGGAGGGGTAATTTAGTAATTAATAGCTTAAAAACACAACATGCTTTATAATATTGATAGATATCATAGAAGTCATTTGTCAGTTTTTGAAATGACAAATCTTATATACGTAAAATGATAATTTCAAGTGATTTGAATGATTGATAACAGCACGTACTTAAACCCAAAAGAGTTATCCTTCTCGATGAAGGGTTGAATCCGCAAGAGTTGTATTTAAATGAAGGAAGGGTCGAAGCAAGTGATTAATAACAGTGCATACTTAAACCTAAAAAGTTATCTTTAAATGGAGGATTGAAGCTGCAAGAGTTATATTTAAATGAAGGAAGGATCGAAGCAAGTGATTAATAACAGTGCATACTTAAACCTAAAAAGTTATCTTTAAATGGAGGATTGAAGCTGCAAGAGTTATATCTAAATGAAGGAAGGACCGAAGCAAGTGTTTAATAACAGTGCATATTTAAACCTAAAAAGTTATCTTTAAATGGAGGATTGAAGCTGCAAGAGTTATATTTAAATGAAGTAAGGATCGAGGCCACAGGAGCTATGTAAACAATAATTTTAAAACCTAAAAAACAGACCAATAGTCTTTGCATCTCCACAACCTACTCTATGATTAAATGCAGCTTCTGTGATTATAATTACAATACAGTCTGATGTGCTAAAGAAACTCAGCAACACGGTGAAAATCCAGTTTTACTAGATTCCTCTGCAGAGTACTTGTAATCATTAAAGATCCCGTAGATCAGTCCGGAATTAGGTATTTAGATCAAAATTATCATCATCCTTTACGTACTTATCTCGCACTGCTGCAACTGTGAAGACCTGTGTTAAGCAATACGAAAGTGGACCATTAATGATGTAACCCAAGCACGGGTAGACAGAAAATCAAGTTAGTTGGATCAAAATTCAAAAAAGTTCAATAATTTTAAACTTTAGTGCATAAATTTTATTTAGCCGGATCAAAATGTTAATTCTACGTATAAATTTGGATTAAAATATGTTAAATATAATACAAATTTATACACAGTCTCAACTTGAGTTGATCTCACTCTCTCTATGCTCGCTACGCCCCTGAAACTAAGTATAAACACATTCTTCCCAAGAAAAAAAACAATTTTGACATAAAGAGAGTTTAAGATTTTTTATGCGAAACAAACTTGAAAACGGAAAAAGAATACAAATATATGCCATTCAGTCATTCACGTATGCACGAGGCTTTCGGCTTTAAACAACAATCTGTGGCACACATACAAAGTTCAGAAGTTCCTCATCAAACTTGCTCTAGTTTTCCAAACAAATTTATAGCAGTTTGTTTCTTTTACTATTTGTTTTTTTAGTTATCTTAGATTTGAAAAAACAACATTTTTTACAATCACGGATATATACGTTAACAATTACCCCATTCTTCAGATTTAATAAACCCAATGCATATCTCATCATATTCAATTAGTAATTGTGACCCAGGGCCGTCTAGGAGGGTGTGCAAGGAGCCCAATAGCACAGGGTCTCAAAATTATTAGGGCCCCCAAATCAGAAAAACCCATTTAAATATTCTATATATGTCCATCTAATTATCAGCAAAATTCCACCAAAATTGACTTATTTAGTTATCCACGTCCATAATCAATAACTCCTCTAATGTCTCTTCAAATATCACGCCTAATAATTAGGAAATTGTCACATAAAAGTGTTGGAAATATATTTATTATATATAGCTTGTTTAAATTTTGAATAAATTAAGGGTCAAATTTTATAATTAGCGCAGGGCCCATGTAAAGTTTGAGACGGGCCGGGTAATTGACAGTGGTTATCTAAGATTTGAAAGACTAAGAAACAATGCATTCATCAAACGAAGCTTAAAGATTCTGGCACAGAGAGTTATAGACTGCTTCTGCGAAACAAACTTGAAAACGAAAAAGATTACAAATTTATGTCATAGCAAAAGAACAATCAATTGTCATAAGCAGAAACAAAAACATGTGTATTCGGTAGCCAAAGGTTAACAACCAAAATCTGAAATACATAATACGCAATTATAGGAAAACAACAATAACATAAATCCTAGCTAAGCCAATACTGATCAGGGCTTCAGAGGTCTTCTTAGGTTGGTTCATTCAAAGGCCCAAGCATTCTCCCTACGAACCTGCTCCTCTTCCTCGGGAGTGAAGTCATTCTTGATGTTAAAAGTCTTCCTGATCTCCTCGGGCGTCTTCCCCTTGATCATATCAGCCACTGTCTGACAAGTCAAGTCCAACAGGCTCTTGATATTGAGATAATTTGCAGCAAGAATAAGGTCAAACAGAACGGGCTGTCCAACTTTAACAAACTCCGCATCGAAGCTCTTAAGTGCCTCATCAGCAGTCTTGTTACTCTCATCATCACTTTTCGAAGACTTAACATGTTCCTTACAATACTCAATAACCTTAGCTAGGATCTCACTGCTTACATTGGGAAGAGGAATAGCTGTGTCTGCACAATCATCTTCGATCATGTGTTTGATTGTCTGAGACTCAATAGCCACAGCTTCTTCCACCTCGAAAGTCTCGTTATCGGAACTCATTAACACGATCTTCTTTGATTCAGAAGACATGGTTGCTTGGTTGAGATTGATTCTAGAGAGAAATAAAAAATATACGTATGTTTATGCAGAGGGCTAAAAGAGAATAGCTTGTGAGATTTTGTGAGAATTTACGTCGGGGTTATGGGGTTTATATAGGGGAAGAGAGAGCTCCTGATTTCTAAATTGTATCGGTAAAGTAAAGCAAATCACAATTTTTTTATTATTTTATTTACCAATTCAAACTCGATTTAGTGAAAGTAATGCAATTCACGAACTGGCCGACTTGACTTTAAGTCTCATAAATCATAATAGGAAAATGAATACTCCCTCCTTTTGGCGTCTTTTTCAAATACTAGCTTATACCCCGTGCGATGCACGGTTACTTAAATTTTATTTATAATTATTCTGTTTATAATTATATTTTTATTACGATGCAACACACGATTGTTTTTTTAATATTTATAATTATATTTATTTATGAATATTTTAATATTTAAAAGTTATTAGTTTACATGATTAAATTATTGTTAAAAAGGATTTAGCCAAAAAAAATTATAGTTAAAAATTTGATATTTATTACATTTTACACGCTCAATTTAATATTTGTTTATATTGAGTTATAAAAGTTAGATTTGGCCAATTTTACGGTTCACATGAAATTCACAAAATAATCTTTAATTTAGTTGTAGTTTAATAGTTTATTTTTTCAATTAAAAACTATTCTAAAACTAAAAATAGAATAAAGTGACGAAATTTAATTTTGAGAATTCTATTCGATTTAGGAAATCTACTTAACTTATATGTAGTTTAGATTATTAGAATAACCTTTATTAACCAAATACAGGTTTTAATGTTAAATCTAACGGTTTTCACCTATCTATTTAAGATTAAACGATTTTTATTATTTTGGTTACAAATGGGTTTCCTTATTTAATTACAACTATTTTTATGTTTTAACTTTTTGGAAAATCCAATCCTAATATAATATCTTTTAACTTATATCATTTTTAGATAATAATTTCTTTTTATATGATATAATCTTGATCATCTATTTTTAAAAGTATTGGATCTAACGGCTGAGAATGTTTTTGCGGTATTTAGGACCAAACTACCAGGATAACATCATTAATTTTTCTTAATATTTATAATTTTTATAATTTTTAATTTTTTTAAATATTTATTGCTAAAATATAATATACTCTTTTTTGTAATATGTTAATGATGCGGGAACTTTGAACTTTTGAGAAAATAAATTATCAATTAAAATATATTTTTTTTGTAATAGTTCTTCTTTTAAAGTAGTACACCGTGACGATCAAAATTCTGTATAAAATTCATTTTTTTTATAGTATATCCCGTAAATATCTATGTTATTATATTAAAGACTAAATAATGAAACCTTTCTTATAAGTGTGGTCGCTTTGTTTGATAACTCAATCCATAATCGTTGGATCTTTCAAATTAAATTGTTAAGAAACATTACATATAACTGTAAAATTATCATGTAGAATGATCTAAGATTTGAATCTACCAACAACATATTAAAATTTACAGGGTTTTTTTTAAAAAAAAAAGAATTTTTTTCATTTTTTTTTCTTTCAGACATAGGTTATTTGATAATATTTTTTGTAAAGTACGATTTTTCAGAAAAGTACTATACTAATTGATTAACAAACTTTTAATGTTTCGAATTTAATAATTTACAATGTATATAGGTTAAAAAAGTTAGGTCTGTTCTGTAGCTGAGTCTACAATTTCAAAATACGGTTTTTTTTAATATGAATATATTCCTGCTAACAATGAAATTAGGTCTCTATGAGTGCTCATAAAACAAAATCACCAGTTGCGTATAATTTATTATTTAATAATAAATTATATTTGATTAGTTATGATCTATAACTTAATAAAATAGGATAAAAAATATGCACAATTTTACAAAAGTTTATCCTCGTATTATTATATTCTTTGTTGATTTGAATTTTTCTTAGATTGATTTTAATTTTTGAACATAGATTTCTAAATTTAAAATAGTTAGAAAAAAGTAATTAAATTGGCGTTAAAATAATGATGACATAATAATCATTATTAGAATTTAAATACTCACTTTACTGATTTGGGCTTTATGTTGTGTTTTAAAAATCAGATTTTGACGATTTTACACCCCACGTGAAGATAATTAAATTATTTTTAATTAAAAGATGGTTTAACAATTTTTATCTAACTGTAATTGTCCATGGAAGAAAGTTACGATTTTTTTACATAGAGAATTCTATTCAATATAGAAAACTTATTTATATTTGGTATATTTGGTTTAAATTATCAAAATACACTTTTTAGAATTTAAATATAATTCTATTATAAATAAAATACATTTTTTTAATATTTGATCAAACGATTTTCATTTATCTAGTTAAGATCTGATAGTCCTTATTAATTTGGTTGTCACGATCAAAATTTTGGATAAATCGCTATAATGTTATTATATAAAAGAGTTTAATATAATAAGGATATCAAGTACATACTCATATAAGTATCCTACTAACTGCTTTTACTTTTAATGTTTCGTTTTCATTTATAGTGTATATAAAATTTTAAAATACATTATTACTTTAAAATTATTAAACAGAATAAAAATTATATTATGATTATATAAAATTTTATTCTCATATTATTATAGTCTTTATCGATTTGAATTTGTTCTTAATTTATTTTAATACTTTATTGAAAGAAAGATAAAATTTCTATATTTAAAAGAATTAGTGGAAAAATAAATAAATTGGTGCTACAATTATAAAAAAATATTTATTAAAATTTAGATACTCACTTTACTATTTGGGTTCTATCCTGAGTTTTAGAAATTGAATTTTGACGATTTTACAACCCATGTGAAACTAACGAAATTATCTTTAATTTAATGATGATTTAATAATTATTATCTAACTTGACCAGTTGACCTACCCATAAACCGAAAAGAAAAGATGGTTAAGTATTATATTCAAAATTATTGTTTATGAATATGAAACCCTCAATATTTTAATAATATTTTGATATTATTCTTTTATGTTTGTTATATGTAAAATAATATAATTATAATTTTGATTAATCAAATTGTTATGTTCCTTCAGAAAAAAAAATGTTTAAATTTATTCATGTACATGAGTTCTCCTAAGTCTGTTATAACGCAGAGTCCGTCCACATGTATCATTGTTATATGATATACATGAGAATTATATTGATAATTTTTAATATTGTAATCGATATGAATTGTTATCTGGTATTTGGTTTAACAATTATTATCTAACTCGAACTATACATAAATTAAAGAGAAAAGATATTTAAGAATTTTTACATAGAAAAATTTTAAATTATCAAAATACACTTTTTAGTATTTAAATATAATTCTATTATTAATCAGATACACTTTTTAATATTAGATCTAACAATTCTCATCGATCTATTTAAGATCTAACTATAATAATTAATTTGGTCGTATATTGGTCGTACACGGACCAAATCGATTTTAATTTTTTCTTAAATTGATTTTAATATTTTATTGAAATAAACATAGAATTTATAAATTTAAAAGAATTAGGAAAAAAATTAAATTGGTGCTACAATAATAAAAAAATTATTATTAAAATTTAGATAATCACTTTACTGTTTGGGCTCTATCTTGAGTTTTAGACAACAGATTTTAACAATTTTACAGCCCATGCGAAGCTAACAAAATTATCTTTAATTTAATGATGGTTTAATAATTATTATCTAACCGGAACTATCCATAAACTAAAAAGAAAAGATAATTACGATTTTTTACATAAAGATTTCTATATTGATATAGAAAACCTATTTATAATTGGTTTAAATTATCAAAATACACCTTTTAGTATTTAAATACTATCCTATTATTAATCAAATACAATTTTTAATATTATATCTAACGGTCCTCATCTATTTGAATATTTATAGTTTTATAATCCAACGGATCATATACTTTTGGTAGTACAGTGACCGACCAAAGTTTTAGATAAGATCTCCCTTACGCTTATGATATGGACAGAAAAGTAATTATAGAAATATAATTGCTGATTCAATTAAAAGGCCGGTATTTAAGGACCGACACCCTAATTATTCATTAATTTCGTAATTAATGAGTAGGGAAAATATACAGCTCATGAAAAGAGCCTTGATTATGGAAAATTAGTCAAAGAAGGATCTGGAATCCCAATTAAAGGCAATCAATGAGTCATAACCTTTATCAACAAGGAAACGAATTCTTCAGCAAGAAATACAATACTTATCCAATATCAAAAAGAAGACTTATCCGTTAAGTCTCCCAAACATACCCTAAATACTAGGCTCCAGACGCCTATATAAGGTCCCTGATCCTACAATCAGAACTACGTCTTTGGCTTGATTCTCAATAACGATTTGAGATACGTAGGCATCTTGTGAGGACCAATTTAGTCCGGAAACACGAGTGCAGCCATTAAAGCTCGAAGCTCATTAAATTCACAAAGTACGTTTTTTAATCCATAACATTTGGCGCCGTCTGTGGGAAGACAACATCAACCATGGCAAACACACGAAGAACAGCTCGGGATACTCAGACTCCCGACGATCGCCCCCTCACCTCTGAGGCTGATCAGCCACCGCCGACTACCGGCACACAAGGGGCGAATATCCCCACCAGTACTCAAGGACCGGAAATCCCGATTTCGGTTGAAGGAACGAATCCCCTGCAGATGGTCATTCATGGATCTAATCCACAAGAGACCATTCACCAGCAACCAATCACGACCTCCCCGCTGCTCATGAGTGCACCAAGGAGCCTTCAACTCCATACTACTGATCTCCCTCAATACGCGAATCAGACTTTGGGGATGCCAAGCTATGGCATGCCCCCTCGACCCATGGCGGGCGGTAGTGGAACTAATCCAATCTACCATGAGGCATATGTGCCTCCTTATATTCAAGGTCTGGGACCCCAAAATCAACAAACTCGTCAGACCCCTCTCATTCAAGATTACTCTGGCCCATACACTGAGGATGAGGGTTATACAACTGGGGAGGATGTCGCCCCAAGGAGGAGACGTTCTTCACAGACAAATCGGGAGCCACCCCAAACTACTAGGGAGAAGCTTGCAGCCCATGAGGCAGAGACTGCAAGGCTCAAAAAACTCCTTGCTGAAGAAGAGGCCGCTCAAACTCAGGGCCGAACGACTGAAGGAATCCCGATAATCAACTTGGATCCACCAAGAAGGACCAAGAGGGCTGAAGCCCCAAGGGGTGATCCTAGTAATCTGTTGCCCCTAGGAGATCCTGATGATCCTACACCACCGTTTACTCAAGACATCATGAAAACGGCTATATCCAGAAAGTTTAAGATGCCTTCGATCAAAACCTATGATGGAACGGGAGATCCCGCAAATCATGTAAGGACATTCTCCAATGCACTGCTGTTGCAGCCAGCCAACGATGCGGTCAAGTGTAGGGCGTTTCCCCAAACTCTTGCAGGTATGGCTCAACGTTGGTACAGCCGTCTACCTCCCAACTCTATTGGGTCCTTTAAGGAGCTAAGCAAGGCTTTCATCAATCAGTTCATTAGTGGAAGGGTGCATGAGAAAAGTTCTGCATCACTCATGGCAATACGTCAAGGAAAGAATGAAGCCCTAAGGGTCTACATTAATCGATTCACTCGAGAGGCCTTGAAAGTCCCGGACTTAGACGACAAAGTGGCTATGATAGCCCTGCAACAAGGAACCACTGATGACCACTTCAGGAGGTCGTTGGCTAAACATCCACCAGAGAGCATGTTGAAACTCCAAGATAGAGCCGGAAAGTACATCAAGGCTGAGGAAAGCATGAGAAAGTATGAACCCACCGCTGGCGACGGTGGAAACTCAAAGAAAAGAAAAGAAACTCAGGAGTACGACGTCAAGGAAAAGTTTCCCCGAACATCAAAGAATTCTGACTCTCCACCCAAGAGAAATAACTTTGGGCCAAAGTTCACGGAGTATGCAAGATTGAATACTCCCAGAAGTCAAATTCTGATGGAGATAGCCAAGGAAGAAGATATCAAATGGCCAAAGCCAATGAGGGCTGATTTGTCCAAACGGAACCAAAATCAGTTTTGTCGGTTCCACAAAGAAGTCGGTCATGACACCGATGATTGTAGACAACTGAAAGATGAGATTGAGTTTCTGATACGAAGAGGAAAACTCAGCAAGTTCACTAAGGATGGGAGCCAAGGGAGCCAAAGGGGGAACTATGAAAGAAAGGATTATGATAGAAGGGACAACGATCAAGATCGGAATCCCAAGCCCCGAGGGCCAGTGATCAACATGATATTCGGAGGACCAACTGCTGCTGGGTCCTCCCGAAACTCAAGAAAAGCTTATGCCCGAGAGGTACTGACCGTCGTTGGAGAAGCACCGAAGCGTGCACGGACAGAAGTGTCAATAGGTTTTGATGATTCAGACTTGGAAGGGGTGAAGTTCCTCCACGATGATCCTCTTGTCATAGTACCTGTGATAGGCAACTCCGAAACAAAGAGAGTCCTAGTCGACAATGGAGCCTCAGTAGATATCTTGTTCCACGACGCCTTTATCAAGATGGGTTACACTGATTCTCAGTTGACACCCTCCAATATGCCCATATATGGGTTCAATGGAGTGGAATCTAAGGTGGAAGGCACTATCCAACTCCCAATGACCATGGGGCAAGGAACGAATACATCCACTCAGATGCTGAACTTCATAGTTATAAAGGCAACCTCAACCTACAATGCGATCCTTGGGAGGAGGGGTCTTCACGCGTTTAAGGTTGTTGCCTCATCTTACCACCTGAAACTCAAATTCCCCACTCGGAATGGGATTGGTGAAGAACGGGGAGACCAAAAGATGGCTAGAAGCTGTTATGTAGCCGCGTTGAGGCCTGATGGAGTTAGGGGGCAGGTTCTCCCCATTGAAGATATGGACATTAGTGACAATGAGGACCGAAGAGGGAAACCAGCTGAGGATTTAATCCCAATTCCCTTAGTCCCGGATGAACCAGAGAAGGTGACTTATGTTGGGGCACTACTGCCCGAACCATTGAAAGGCAAACTCGCATCTTTTCTTCAAGAGAACAATGACGTTTTTGCTTGGACATCGGCTGACATGCCAGGGATTGATCCCCAACTAATATCTCACAAATTGAATGTGGATCCAGAAAGGAAGGCAGTGAAACAAAAGAAAAGAAGTTTTGCTCCAGAGAGGCTTGAAGCCATTAAGCAAGAAGTAAATAAGCTTTTAGAAGCTGGGTTTATTGAAGAAATCCAATTCCCAGAATGGTTAGCTAACCCTGTGATGGTCAAAAAAGCTAACGGGAAGTGGAGAATGTGCGTCGACTTCACCGACTTGAATGATGCATGTCCTAAGGATTGTTTTCCCTTACCTAGGATTGATGCCTTGATAGATGCCACTGCTGGGCATGAGATGCTAAGTTTCATGGATGGCTTCAGCGGATATAATCAAATCAAGATGCACAAAGATGACATCGCCAAAGTGTCATTCATCACTGACTTTGGTGTCTTCTGTTTCTTAGTCATGGCTTTTGGGCTTAAGAATGCTGGAGCAACTTATCAAAGGTTGGTGAACAAAATCTTTGAACACCTGATTGGAAAAACCATGGAGGTCTACGTAGATGACATGTTAGTCAAGAGCCTTGATAAGGCCAATCACATTGAGCACCTCCGAGAGGCTTTTGAAGTGCTAAGACACCACAAGATGATGTTGAATCCAGCTAAGTGTGCCTTTGGTGTAGGCTCGGGAAAGTTTTTAGGCCTGATGGTTTCCAAGAGAGGAATCGAGGCTAATCCCGACAAAATCAAAGCGATTCTAGACATGGAACCACCAAAGACTGTCAAGGATGTCCAGAAACTGACGGGAAGAGTGGCTGCTTTGGGAAGATTCATCTCCAAGTCTGGAGAGAGGTGTTTACCCTTCTTCAAAGCACTCAAAAAAGTGAAGAATTTTGAATGGACAACTGAAAGTCAAGAGGCCTTTGAGGCCCTGAAGAAATATATGGCTGAAGCACCACTGTTGGCAAAACCCAAGCCAGGAGAAATTCTCTATTTATACTTGGCGGTTTCTAACACAGCCCTTGGAGCTGTTTTGGTAAAGGAAGAAGTGAAGGTTCAGAAACCCATCTACTATGTGAGCAAGATTCTACATGGGGTAGAAATAAACTACTCAATGATTGAGAAGTTTGCCTTAGCCTTGATAATGGCCTCAAGAAAGCTACGCCCCTACTTCCAGGCTCACAAGATAGAGGTCTTGACTGATCAACCTCTAAGAAGCATCTTGCATAGCCCTCAAGTTAGTGGTAGATTGATCAAATGGGCCATTGAATTGGGAGAATTTGATATCAAGTATAAGCCTCGAACGGCCATAAAAGCTCAGGCACTTGCTGACTTCATGGTTGAATGCACCATTGACAACCAAGAAGTCGGGGGGCAGGAAGTAATAGTGGAAGATAAGAAGGATCAAGAAATGGACTTCAAAGAATGTTGGGTGCTCTATTTTGATGGAGCATCAAAAACAAAATCAAGTGGAGCTGGTTTAGTGCTACAAAGTCCTGATGGATTCCTCATTGAGTATGCACTAAAACTTGACTTCCCAACGACAAACAATGAGGCTGAATATGAAGCTCTGATAGCTGGCTTAGGGCTGGCTGGAGCCTTGAGGGTCAAAACTCTGAAAGTATGTGGAGACTCGAGGCTAGTGGTTTCCCAAGTAAATGGGGAATTTGAGGCCAGAGATGAAGTCATGGCCAAGTACCTGAAACTTGTTAAGGCCATCATGACTCAATTTGATGAATGCTATGTGGAGCACATTCCAAGGGAAGAAAACATAAAGGCTGATGCCCTGTCTAAGTTTGCTTCTTCTGAAATTGAAAACTATGCCGGGAGTGTATACTTCCAGGTCTTGAAGACCCCAAGCATCAATGGAAAGTTGGTAGCCCCCATTGGTGTCACCAGTTGTTGGATTGATCCCATCAAAGCTCATCTGGAAACTGGGTGGCTGCCCAACGACACTTCAGAAGCACGAAAGCTATACGTCAGAGCACTAAGGTATGCCCTAATTGAGGGAATCCTATACAAGAAGTCTTTCATCATTCCATATCTGAAATGTTTGAGACGACAAGAGGCAGAATTGGCCCTAAAGGAAGTACATGAAGGGATTTGTGGGCAACACTTGGGGGGCAGAGCCCTGGCTCATAAAGTCATTCGTCTAGGTTTCTATTGGCCAAGCATACTTGCTGATGCTAAAAGCTACGTCAAGAAATGTGAACGGTGCCAGAAACATGCACCAGTGGTTAGGCAACCACCAGAGATGATGACATCCATTAACTCACCTATCCCCTTTGCTATGTGGGGAATGGATATACTCGGGCCATTTCCTATGGCAAGTGCTCAAAGAAAGTTCTTGATAGTAGCAATTGATTATTTCACCAAGTGGATTGAGGCTAAGCCATTAGCCAAGATAACCACCAAGCAAGTGATGCAATTCTTCTGGGAAAATGTGATATGCAGATATGGAATTCCACGAGTCCTGGTCACGGACAATGGAACCCAGTTTAACAATGATGAGTTCAAGAAGTATTGTGATGAAAACGATATCAAGTTGCGCTTCACTTCTGTTGCCCATCCTCAAGCAAATGGGCAAGCTGAGGTTGCAAATCGAATCATCCTTGATGGACTAAAGAAAAGAGTTGAACGCTCCAGAAACACTTGGGTAGACGAATTACTCCCTATACTTTGGGCATATCGTACTACTTGCAAAGTCACCACCGGGGCAACTCCATTCCTATTGGCTTATGGAGCAGAGGCAGTGGTCCCAGTGGAAATTACTCACACCTCCCCAAGAATTGAGGCTTATGAACCAGAAGAGAATGAAGAAGGCTTGAGGCTAGCTTTGGATCTAATTGATGAAGTTAGAGATGAAGCAAACGCCAAGATAGTTGAACATCAAAAGAAAGCCTCTTTCTACTACAACCTAAGGGTTAAAGAAAGGTTCTTTCGTCAAGGAGACTTGGTTCTCAGAAAGATTGAAGCATCCGGAGTTGGACAAAAAGGGAAGTTGGCCCCAAATTGGGAAGGACCATATCGCGTCAAAAACGTATTTGGTCGAGGCTCATACAAGCTAGAAACCCTTGAAGGGCATGAGGTGCCAAGAACTTGGCATGCCTCCAACCTGAAAGTTTATTATGTTTAAGGTGTTTCCTAAGTGGATTCACTACTAGAAATAAGGTTTGATAAAACCAATCCAAGTTTTTAAAAACTTGAGTATTATGTAAGGGTTGAGCCCATTCTTCAAAGTTATGAATTATATACTCCTATTCATCATGTTTTGAATGCATTACATACTGATAGATATGTACAAAATGCTAACTAAACGTGCAAAAGGCAAGAAAACAACACAAGCCATGAATGGCCACAAAATATAAATAAAACTAAACTTACAAAAGTTTAAGTTAAGCTCAAAGGCTGGAAATACATAGAAAGAAAATACAAAGCCATGAATGGCCATAAAGAAACTACAAACTACGGCTGCGCGTCACCATCCTTGACTCCCGCATCTGTCTCCTCCCCTGAGCTAGAGCCAGAAGAATGCTCATCAGCATCATGGTCATCAGCAGAAGTGTCACCGAGGGGTGATGAATGTCCTGGGTCTAAAATCCTGGCATCATCCTCCTCCATGTCATCTACTCCAGCCAAGATACGCTCCAAGGGAGTAGGAGGGTGAGGAGCAGGAAAGTCAGCAGCATCAAAGACTCCAGGATGCTTGGCCAAGATAGCCTGAACAGCATCCTCCCATCCTGAAGTATGCTGAACTGGGAAAAGGACCTCGTCATGCTTCTCGATCAAGTCCTTGTACTCCTGAGAGTCAAGGTACTCATCAATGCAATCATCCTTGCCTTTCCTCAGCTCAACAATATCAGCCTGAGCGTCAGCAAGCTCCTTCTCCCTCCTGGCAAGAGTCTCCTTAAGAGACTTCACCTCCTCCTCGGACCTCTCCAGCTTGACTCTGTTGGCCTCAGAGGAGGTACGCCAAGCCTTAGCTTGGAACAATACCCCCTGAAAGTTGGCATTGGTCTGCCAAAAGATAAAAGTTAGGAAAGTATAAGCAGAAACTTCAAAGAAATAGCTAAGGTAAAGAAAATTACCGCAGCAATAGCTTGAGCCCCAAGATGCTCAGCACCCTCAAGGGTGGAATCTGCAACGAAATCCTTGTAATCACAAGGGGTAAGAGAGTGGTACGACCAGTCCACAGCATGTTTGGACACCCCAGTAATGGTGTCCTTCTTCCTGATACCCCAGTTGGGGCGCCACACTGAGGACTTGGCAGACACAGGAATGTCCACCTCATCCACAGAAGGGATCAAGAAGCTGGGAGCACTGGCTTTCCCCCTGGGATCATCCCCAATCCTAGCCCTTTTCATCCTGGATGTCTCTACATCCTTGGGCTCATTGGTCTTGTTGATAAAGGCCGCAGCTACAAGAAAAGCCAGAAAATGGTTAACAGAAAATCACAAAGAAAGAAAAATAGGCATAATGAAAAGGGATAAGCAAAAATACCCTTATCATGAACAGTAGAGAGCCCAACGGACTTGAGGACGAACTCGTCCAGTAACTCCCAAGCCACGGTAGTCCCATTATCCTTAATGAGCTCTGAGTAGGCATGGAGCTCCTCCTCATTCAAGACAATGTTACCGGGACTACCATCAGAAACTCTCCCAAAAGATGTACGGAACAGGGTTCCCCAGTCCCCTCCTTCCCATACAAGATACATGAACTCATTTTTCCATTTGGGGTTATTATCTGGGATTGATTTGGGGTGAAAAATGAAAGGGAAGCCTACCCTATGGCTTATATACACCCAACCCAAGTTGTTGGCTGAGCTATTCTTAAACTGAAAGATCTTTCTAAAAAAAGGTACAGAAAGAGGAAAGTTTTTACGAAGGCATAAAATCATGAAACAATTAATTATCCTCCAGGCATTTGGAGGTAATTGGCAAGGGTTGACTTGGACATCTGCCAAAAGTCTAGGAATAAACTCGTGAAAAGGGAACCTAAGGCCAACAACTATGGCATCCCTATAAATACACAAAGCATTTGACCGCCAGTGACATGAACGGTCACCGGGGCCGGCAGGAACAAGCTTTAAGGGGGCCTTTACCCTATACATCTTATTATAATCTTTTATCATATCTACTTCATGGAATCTATTGCTACAATCATACGAATCTAAAGCAGACACTGACGGATATTCATCCCCACGTTCATTAAGCATATCATGCAAAGACATGTATTTTGAACGAATAGGAATGGGGGTACCTCTTTTTGAAGCGGAATTCATCTTTTGGAGGCGTTGGGAAGCTCGATCGGCCATTTCTAACCCAGAAAATCTTTAGATCTTCAAGAAAATTGCCCAGAAATCTTCAAAAGAGCCCAGATATCTTCAACAAAAAACCCAGAATCTTCAAAGAATCCCAGAATCTTCAAAGAAATCTTCAAATCTTCAAGCAAAAACCCAGAAAAACGATGAGATTAACCGGAAAAGCTTGCCGGGAATCGCTTTGTGATGGAACCCTAGCAGAGCAAATTGGAGAAAATTTTGGAGAGAATTTAGCAGAGTAACTTTGAGAAAATAGAATGTGAAGAATGAATGGAAACAAATGAGAACTCACCCTTATATAAGGGTGACAGCCGGTAAATGGGCCGGTTGAAGGAAGGGCAACCGGCATTAGCCGGTACGGCCCATAAAAGGCTAAAGGCCCAAATCACTGAGTTTGAACAGTGAAAAACCTTGGGCCCAACTAAGCCCATTACAAAAAACAAACCACATTTTCGATCAAAGTCCTGATCAAATAAGTTCGAATAAAGCCCAAAATGGCTCTTGTATTCGACCAAAAATCTCGTCGAAAGGCTAAAGGCCCAATAAAAAGATGAAGGCCCAATTGCTAAAATAAAATCCTTGGGCCCAAATGAAGCCCAATATATGTGGGCCCTAAAAGTCTGTAACGAACCAAGTATTCGACCATGTTCCTGGTCGAAATCATTCGACCAGGCACCAAAATTGAAGTCACGTTCGACCATGTTCCTGGTCGAAATCATTCGACCAGGCACCAAAATTGAAGTCTCGTTCGACCATGTTCCTGGTCGAAATCATTCGACCAGGCACCAAAATGAAAGCCATGTTCGACTTTGAACCTGGTCGAAATCATTCGACCAAGATGCAAAATGGAAGTCCTGGTCGAAATCATTCGACTAGGAGGGGAAATGAGGCTTTACTTCGACTAGAAGCCTGGTCGTAAGCATTCGACCAGGAGGCAAACTGACAATAGTATTCGACCAGAAACCTGGTCGAAATCATTCGACCAGGATGCAAAATGGAAGCAAATTTCGACCAGAATCATGGTCGAAGGAGTTCGACCAGGAGCTAAAATCAAGGTCGAATTCGACCAGGATCCTGGTCGAAAATAAACTGAAAAATCAAAAATTGATTTATCTTCTATGGAATTGATGAAAAATCCCGATTCCTGTTTTAAAATTGATTTAGAACTATATGTTCGTCAAACCAGGTCACAATACGGAAGAAAATTTCGTGGATCCCGAATAAAATAACTTCTACGATAATCCGAGATTGATTTTCCTAGAAGTTGGGGGGCAAATGATATGGACAGAAAAGTAATTATAGAAATATAATTGCTGATTCAATTAAAAGGCCGGTATTTAAGGACCGACACCCTAATTATTCATTAATTTCGTAATTAATGAGTAGGGAAAATATACAGCTCATGAAAAGAGCCTTGATTATGGAAAATTAGTCAAAGAAGGATCTGGAATCCCAATTAAAGGCAATCAATGAGTCATAACCTTTATCAACAAGGAAACGAATTCTTCAGCAAGAAATACAATACTTATCCAATATCAAAAAGAAGACTTATCCGTTAAGTCTCCCAAACATACCATAAATACTAGGCTCCAGACGCCTATATAAGGTCCCTGATCCTACAATCAGAACTACGTCTTTGGCTTGATTCTCAATAACGATTTGAGATACGTAGGCATCTTGTGAGGACCAATTTAGTCCGGAAACACGAGTGCAGCCATTAAAGCTCGAAGCTCATTAAATTCACAAAGTACGTTTTTTAATCCATAACAACCGTAGAAAAAGTTTTCTTTATTAATCTTTTCATCCGATTTTAATAATCATGATTAGTTGACAATTCTAATTTAAACTTGATTTAAAATATTCATGTATTACATATTTGTTTTAGTCACGATTATACTATCATATTTATAATTAAATTTTCATAAATATTTATTAATCAAACAATTGGATTACTATTTTACATTTAATACGATGTTAATAATTCAGTTTCAAGTATACAATTTATAATACATAATTTTAATAACTATTTGTTTTTCTCACACACACACATATATACACACACATGCATGTTACATTAATTATAGAGATTAATAATGACATTATCGTATGATTTAAAGAAATATTAAAATTATAAAAGTGTAGTAAAAACCATTTTAATACAATGTTCGCCTCAATTGTCTCATTAAGATTACATGTTGGTTGGTAGTTAAACCGTCTTTCACGCCGATTTAAAATAATAACTATGTAAATTAAATTAAATTAAAAAATTTAAATTGTTTTAATTCACATATAATTTCTAAAATCATACTTGAATGAGCACATCATCTTCGTAAGTATAAAGTTTTTGAATTTAAATGAAATTAAAATTTAAAAGTAAAAGAAATTAATTTTAGTACAAAATATATTGACGAAGTATTAAAAATTCAATTTACTAATGTAAAAATAATTTTAACCTATCTTACACAAATTACACGTGGGTTGAACTAAACTGTTTTTCAGTTCGTTTCAAAATAATTTTGACAATATAAATTCGATTAATAACATAAAATTTTAAATTATTGAAATTGTACAGACCGAATACATCATCTTTTTAAGTACTTTTAATTTATTAATAAGACATGTTTTCAATTTAGCTTGATAATATATTCTATATAAGCATATTACGGATCTCTGAAATTTAGATAGTAAACCAGTACGTTACTTCTTCTTTTTATTTCGTAATCAATTAGGTGCAGTCGTTAGACTCATTAATTTTTCATTGTTAAACTTTTAAAATCTTAATGCAGATGTAGGCGATATATCATTTATGAGTTTACAGTGTCGAAGATGTAACCTGGGGAACTCTGTATCATTAACCATACATACAAATACAAATGTGGTAAAATCGTCTCAAACCCAAATAAGAGGCATCATGTTCAATAAATCAAATAATTTAAAAATATTTTTCTTCTTATCCTCTTTACCATAATTATATACTCCCTCCGTCGCTCTCATTTATTTACGTATGGGTTGGGCACAGAGGTTATGAAAAAATGTAAAATAGTGAAGAAAAGTAAGAAAATAGAGTAGACCCGTCAATATTTAATGTATAAAGTAAGTGTAATAGAGAAAAGTAGCGGATGTAGTGAATTTTTATATTGTAAAATTTTACTACTTTTAGAATGTAAAGAATTGAGACGAAGGGAGTATAATTTTATTAGGTTTAGGGCGCACATCTACATTATTAATTAAAGTGAATTAGTTCAAAGATTGTGAAGTGATGCGGTCAATATTAGCAAATGTTAACGA
Source organism: Heracleum sosnowskyi (assembly GCA_030848705.1). NCBI lineage: Eukaryota > Viridiplantae > Streptophyta > Magnoliopsida > Apiales > Apiaceae > Heracleum > Heracleum sosnowskyi. Next base: position 109,990,937 of record CM061243.1, on the reverse strand, counting down.
CGGCCTTTGTGGTTAGAATGTAAAGGTAATGACGTAGTAAATACAAAATTCTAAAAATATAACATATTAAATTTAAATTTAAAATTTATTCTAACAAATTTAAAACCTTCGTCATAAGAGGAAAAAAAAAAAACTAGTGTCCTGGAAAATTGAAAATCATCATATGAAAAATTTCTAACATTCACTATATCTTTGAATTATTGAAACTTAGTCCATAGAAATACAATATACTTCGCCTCGAATGTGGCAAAATTAGTTTAAACTCTAAAGTTGCAATACCATCACAAGAATCTAAAATCACCTCATACAATGTTGATTCTGTTGTGGCATAAAATTTACAATTAAAATAATTAACGGTGATATTTGTCCAATATCAAATTTGTCTTTTTCATTCTTAATAACGCAATCAATTTGTTTTTTTGAAGAAGGTGCATGATTAAGCTAATAATGATAATTTTATTGACGCACATCCACGTCAATGACAATGGAGTTAAAAAGAAGTATAATTCTAAAATGGGTTAGGACGTTCAACATTATTATTAATTTAAAATTGATGGTACATTTCAAATAAATTCTTATATTGTATTTTATGTTTTTTTGTTATGATGGTATCATTTTATATATTTGTTCAATTAATATTTTATGCGGTGAATATTTAATTTAAAATTATAAATATTTATTTTCCTAACAACTATAATATAACTTATATTTATTAATACATGCATGCGTATATTTAGTAAAAGTATGTGGGGAAAAAAATTAATATGAGTTCTATTATGTAACATATTTATAATTATTATAAAATTTTTAAGATTTAAAAATTTTAAGATTGTGTTTTCGGTGCGTAGCGCGGGTAAAACGCTAGTACTTTATTAATAGAGTATGAATATTAAAATTGTAAAATACATATTACTTAATCCAGACTCCAGAGTATTGGTAAATACCGTATATTATCACATCATGATAACGAACAAAGATCTTTCCTTAATTAAGACCATCTCTGTTCTTTTATTTTAATAAATTTTTAAGATAATTTTTTTTCTTATGACTTGTCTTCCTCTTTCTTAAAAATTAATTCATTATATTTGAAAATTTCAGTGTTACTCTTTCTAATTTGTTTTCTCATTTTTTATATTAAAAACAGAGGTACATTAGGAAAAACTATCTCACATGTTTTCAATATATGTCCTTTCTACAAAGAGTATTTTGTTTCCCCGAAAGTGAGTGAACAGGGAAGCAGGGACTAGGAGTAATAATATAACTAGTATGTGTGCCCGCTACGCGTGGCCTTGGAAAAAAAAACTTGTTTTTGTTAGAATAATAGTTTTTGTTTGCAAAGCTTTTATTTGATTTTTACTTTTTGTTCATCACATTTTCGGTTTGATATACATTAATGAAATCTATTGTTAAGGTTTCTTGTAAAGAATTGTTTTCGTAGTAATTGAATATCTTTCATGATTCTGGAAAAAATAAATTGGGTATCAAATTTTGTTCACAAATGAAATGATATGCATGAATAATTAATTGATGATATTAGTTTAAATACATGGATGCTCATAATTATTATGATATTAATGTGACACGATAACACGACACGAAAAATTATATTGAAACTATAGTAAGTTGTGCTCCTGCAACAGAGTAGGTAGTACCGAAATTGCACCAGAACTTTTTTCTTGTCTTATAAATGTCTTATTTTTTGCTGAAGATAAGGAGCCATTAGTCTTTTTTTTCCTACCTTACTTTACTTTCTGAATCCAAACTTCTCACTTCTCTAAAAAAAAAAACTGCAAATATCCAAAGCAAGAGAAATAAGTCATTCATAATATTTTTGAAATTAAATTTCTAAACACATGTAAATATATTCTCATTCAGCAAGACCCACCCAAACTAAATTCAATCTGTCAATTTAAATATGTTACTACTACACACATACACAAAGAAACTGATAAATGTAATCTCACTTATACTAAAATTTTATCCAATACTTATCCATACGTGACAATGTAAACTCAAGAAGCAACAAAACATTTAAGGGAATGATTGAAATAGCGACCTTAAAAATCAAAAACAAAAAAAATCTTGAACAAAGGATTGCCCTTCATTGCTGCATTAGGAGACATTAGATAGACTCTGGTGATAAATTAAGAGAGTCGGCTAGGTAGTACACAATGAGAGTCCCCGCTTGACATCTAGTTGTATATCTTGATGCTATCATTGGATTTACATTAACCCAATCCCGCTCTCCTCCCACTAACACCTTCAAAACTTCAATCTTTCAAAAGAAAAACTCCTTACTTAAGGATAAAACTATAACACAACAAATCATGTACATAAATTGGATATAATCATGAAAAACAAAACCAAATTTTCGATTAATGGTATGAATTTACATATTGCATAAATATGTAAGTACTTAATTTAATGTAAAAACCAAATAGACTCTAAATATAAGCATTGTACCTGATTTTATCGGAATAAATAATCGTGCATAGCCTGCAAATATTAAATGATGGAAGATTATGATTTAAAATTGAGTTGGCAAGATACAAAATTAATTGTATTGTGATCCTTACAAAAATTGTAATTTACAGATTAGTGACTCCTACAGGTTCCTTTTGAAGGAATCTACAACAAAAGTACGACAATCACCTAATTATCGATGATTGAAAACTTGTACTAAAGCGCAATAAAGAAAAAACAATTAGTTCCAACAATCTGCTTTGTCAAGTGCAAAGTTTTCCAGAAACAAATCTACAAACACTGTCAAATCTATCATGACAAATGTAAATCAAACTCCATTTTACGTAAATAATACCTCACAATCCATTATCGATCTAAAAAATATGACCTGTCAAAAAAAAGTAAGCATAAAAGCAAATTAACATAACAAAAAGTTTAAACTATGAAAGTATAAACACAAAAGAGTTTCAAAACCTGAAGATCATGTGTTGTAACTTCACAAAGTTAATATTAGATACAAAGTTGAACCTGCAAAAATTAAAAAGAAGAACACATGAGAGAATTGAAAAAATATTATCGACCAAATGCGTAGAAACACGGTACCTTATCGACAAAATTGAAACAAAAATCAATGAATAACCTCATCTTTCTCATAACCACAATCCCTAAATTGAATGTGTGTGTTCCAGCGAGATATTGTTTCTAACATAGTTACATAAAAAAAGTCTATCTATTTTTATTCTTGCCTTATTTTTCTAGCAAGTTAAAGTGTAAGAGTATTATCATCTCTCCTATCGTAATAAAAGAAATCTTCTCAAATTTTTTTGCAATGTGGTAGAGTTTTACAACAAACTAATCATATTCATAAAAGCATCTCAAGACTTTTATGGAACATTAACAAAGCAAAGTAGATTAACATTCTTACTCTCAATTAAATCAAAATAGGACCATAACAACATGAACATACATGACCAAAACAATATACCTAACTTTGTCGACATTGTGTAAAACATACAACCTGCAAATAATTGAACAATTTCAGTTGTAAAGAGATGAGATATTAATTTTTAAAGTTTAAGAAATCTTTCTGGCATTCTATCAAACACTTAGAGAAATCAATTGTGAAAAAAAATAACATACATAACCTCGTCTTTCTCTATAACCATGATTTTGAATATATATCAAAATCATCCCAACATCCATCTCAAAGAATCAAATAATAGTATATTCTTCATCAAGAAAACATGAAGATAACCCCTAAAATATGAACCAAAACACATATATAGGCAATTATCATATCTATATACAATCATTAATCCATGAAACAAACATATCACCATTAATCCATGAAACAAATATAGAACAAAGGGTCTAGATACCTCAAAATAAGACAATTGAAGTTGTCAAGTTGATGTTCGATCTACAAATTTAACCAAATATATATATATATATATATATGTCAGAGCATAATAATTAGGATGTCAAAATTAAAAGAGAAAGAAATACAATTGAAATAGAGGAAGGGAGTATTGTGTGAATCGTTATTTGAATTTGAAATCTTGAATTCGAATTCTTGGAAGATGGGATGTCAGTTTATCACGTGAAGAAGAAAACAGAAGAAAGCAGAACATATACTCCACGTCTATTTGTATATGATATATCAAACTGTATATAATATAAGTCAACGGGTCAAGTGGCACTTTAGTGTAAATACAATAAATACGGAGGGATAATTTAGTAATTAATAGCTTAAAAACACAACAAGCTTTATAATATAGATAGATATCATAGAAGTCATTTGTCAGTTTTTGAAATGACAAATCTTATATACGTAAAATGATAATTTCAAGTGATTTGAATGATTGATAACAACACGTACTTAAACCCAAAAGAGTTATCCTTCTCGATGAAAGGTTGAATCCGCAAGAGCTGTATTTAAATGAAGGAAGGGTCGAAGCAAGTGATTAACAACAGTGCATACTTAAACCTAAAAAGTTATCTTTAAATATTAATTCTACGTATAAATTTGGATTAAAATATGTTAAATATAATACAAATTTATACACAGTCTCAACTTGAGTTGATCTCACTCTCTCTATGCTCGCTACGCCCCTGAAACTAAGTATAAACACATTCTTCCCAAGAAAAAAAACAATTTTGACATAAAGAGAGTTTAAGATTTTTTATGCGAAACAAACTTGAAAACGGAAAAAGAATACAAATATATGCCATTCAGTCATTCACGTATGCACGAGGCTTTCGGCTTTAAACAACAATCTGTGGCACACATACAAAGTTCAGAAGTTCCTCATCAAACTTGCTCTAGTTTTCCAAACAAATTTATAGCAGTTTGTTTCTTTTACTATTTGTTTTTTTAGTTATCTTAGATTTGAAAAAACAACATTTTTTACAATCACGGATATATACGTTAACAATTACCCCATTCTTCAGATTTAATAAACCCAATGCATATCTCATCATATTCAATTAGTAATTGTGACCCAGGGCCGTCTAGGAGGGTGTGCAAGGAGCCCAATAGCACAGGGTCTCAAAATTATTAGGGCCCCCAAATCAGAAAAACCCATTTAAATATTCTATATATGTCCATCTAATTATCAGCAAAATTCCACCAAAATTGACTTATTTAGTTATCCACGTCCATAATCAATAACTCCTCTAATGTCTCTTCAAATATCACGCCTAATAATTAGGAAATTGTCACATAAAAGTGTTGGAAATATATTTATTATATATAGCTTGTTTAAATTTTGAATAAATTAAGGGTCAAATTTTATAATTAACGCAGGGCCCATGTAAAGTTTGAGACGGGCCGGGTAATTGACAGTGGTTATCTAAGATTTGAAAGACTAAGAAACAATGCATTCATCAAACGAAGCTTAAAGATTCTGGCACAGAGAGTTATAGACTGCTTCTGCGAAACAAACTTGAAAACGAAAAAGATTACAAATTTATGTCATAGCAAAAGAACAATCAATTGTCATAAGCAGAAACAAAAACATGTGTATTCGGTAGCCAAAGGTTAACAACCAAAATCTGAAATACATAATACGCAATTATAGGAAAACAACAATAACATAAATCCTAGCTAAGCCAATACTGATCAGGGCTTCAGAGGTCTTCTTAGGTTGGTTCATTCAAAGGCCCAAGCATTCTCCCTACGAACCTGCTCCTCTTCCTCGGGAGTGAAGTCATTCTTGATGTTAAAAGTCTTCCTGATCTCCTCGGGCGTCTTCCCCTTGATCATATCAGCCACTGTCTGACAAGTCAAGTCCAACAGGCTCTTGATATTGAGATAATTTGCAGCAAGAATAAGGTCAAACAGAACGGGCTGTCCAACTTTAACAAACTCCGCATCGAAGCTCTTAAGTGCCTCATCAGCAGTCTTGTTACTCTCATCATCACTTTTCGAAGACTTAACATGTTCCTTACAATACTCAATAACCTTAGCTAGGATCTCACTGCTTACATTGGGAAGAGGAATAGCTGTGTCTGCACAATCATCTTCGATCATGTGTTTGATTGTCTGAGACTCAATAGCCACAGCTTCTTCCACCTCGAAAGTCTCGTTATCGGAACTCATTAACACGATCTTCTTTGATTCAGAAGACATGGTTGCTTGGTTGAGATTGATTCTAGAGAGAAATAAAAAATATATGTGTGTGTATGCAGAGGGCTATAAGAGAATAGCTTGTGAGATTTTGTGAGGATTTACGTTGGGGTTATGGGGTTTATATAGGGGAAGAGAGAGCTCCTGATTTCTAAATTGTATCGGTAAAGTAAAGCAAATCACAATTTTTTTATTTTTTTATTTACCAATTCAAACTCGAATCAGGGAAAGAAAATACTAATGCAATTTACGAATTTGTCGACTTGCAACTCGTGGCTCAAAAATATAAATCGTAATTAACCCATTAATCTTTTTTCCTCTCTTTTCCTGTTAGCGGCCGTCTTTTTTAATTATATTTTTAATTATAATGTTATTAACTCCTTATCTATACTATCTATACTATTATATTAAAGACGAAACATTGAAAGTTTTGTAGTCTGGTCATGAAAGTTTTTGTAGTCTGGTTACTCCATTTATAGCCGTTAGATATTTCTGATCAAATCGATAAGAACCGTTAGATTAAATATTAAAATTATTATATAGAATATCTTTTCTATTTTTTCTAACTAAAACATCTCATTTTCCAAAAATATCACAAACAGTTTCATTTAATAAAATAACATAATAAGGTTGTAATTGTTAATAACTAACTCATTACCAATTTTAGTTAAAGCGTATATTCTTTTTTATATTTTCTAACAAAAAATTCTACTTTTATATTTTTCCTAAATAAAACCTCTCATTTTCCAAAAATATCACGAACAGTTCTATTTAATAAAATAAAATAATAATATAATAATTATTAATGACTAACCGATTAGCTTTTTTCCAAAACGTATATTCTTTTATATATTTTTTAACTAATATTTCTCCTAACTAAAACCTCAAAAATATAACGGGATATTTCATTTATGAGCATAAAATACTAATATTATAAATCAATCTATCTATCTGTACTATCAATACTATCTATCTATACTATCAATACTATTATATAATAGACGAAACATTAAAAGTTTGGTTGGTCGGTATGGTACGTTGTGATTTTACTTAATTGCCCTTAACTATATTTCGTGTTTTTACTTAATTAACCGTACTTATTTATAGAAATATATTATTAAATAATAATATTACCTATTTATAACCAATTACATTTTTTCCCTAAAATACATTATTTTTTTTAACAAATCCCCCTACTTTTTCAAACATGGCAATTACCTTTTTAACTAAAACATGTTAGTTTTTCTATTTTTCCTTACTAAAATTCCTCATTTTCCAAAAATATCACGGGCAAACCTTTAGTTATTTATTTTTAAACCTATAATATTATAATTATTTTTTAAAAGTTTACATATTTTAACATGTCTACTTATTTTTCTTAACAAATGCAATCACTAAGAATATTAAAATATAAATAATCAAATACCTATTTATAATCAATTACTCTAAAACACATTATAGATTTTTTCTAACAAAGTCCCTTCTTTTCTAAATATATCACGGAAAATTGTCTTTTTCAATTTACTTTTTTATTTTTCTCACTAAAATTCATTTTTTCTCCAAAAATATCACAGGAAACCCTTTACTTATTTATTTTAAAACGAATTTAAATACTTTTAATTATTAAATTTTAAAACCTCATTATCCAAAAATATCACGGACATTTACCTTTTTAAACTAAATATATGTTACATTTTTTTTATTTATTTTAAAATCTATTTTAATGTTTTTAATTAATTAAAAGTATTTAGCTATTTTAACTTGCATACTTATTTTTTTAACAAATACAATTAATAAAATATCAAAAATATAATAATAAAATAACAATTAACAATCCGTGCATTGCACGGGTTTTAAGCTAGTATTATATTAAAGACGAAACATTGAAAGTTTTGTAGTCTGGTCATGAAAGTTTTTGCAGTCTGGTCACTCCATTCATAACCGTTAGATATTTTTGATCAAATCATTGAGAACCGTTAGATAAAATATTAAAATCAGTATATATAATATCTTTTCTATTTTTCCTAATTAAACATCTTATTTTCCAAAAATATCACAAGCAGTTTCATTTAATAAAATAACATAATAAGGTTATAATTGCTAATAAATAACTCATTACCATTTTTAGCCAAAGTGTATATTCTTTTTTATATTTTCTAACTAAAATTTCTACTTTTCTATTTTTCCTAAATAAAACCTCTAATTTTCCAAAATAGTTCTATTTAATAAAATAAAATAATAATATTATAATTATTAATGACTAACCGATTAGCTTTTTTTTCCAAAACGTATATTTTTTTTTATATTTTCTAACTAATATTTATTTTAACTAAAACCTCAAAAATATCGGACTATTCCATTTAGTAGCATAAAATACTAATATTATGAATATATCTCTCTATCTATACTATATTATCAAAGACGAAACATTGAAAGTTTTGGTACCTGTTTTTTTGTACCTGTTTTTTGATACGATATTTGCCTTATTTAATTGTTTATTTAATTATTATAATCAGTTACCCTTTCAATTAAATTATATTACCATTTTTTTCTAAAAAAATCAGGGGCAATTTCCTTTTTAGCTAAAACATGTTACTTTTTCTATTTGCTTTGCTAAAATCCTTCATTTTTCAAATATATCACGAGAAACCCCTTACATATTTACTTTAAAATCTATTTTAATACTTTTAATTGAAAATTACCCTTTTCAACTAAAACATGTCACATTTTCTATTTTTCTTACTAAACCCCCTCTTTTTTCAAAAATATCACGGGCAAATCGTTACTTTTATATTTTAAAATTCAACGAAAACATGTTACTTTCTATTTTTATTACTAAAACCCCTCTTTTTCCAAAATATCACGGACAACCCGTTACTTATTTATTTTAAAATTCATTTTAATACTTTTAATTATTTTAAAATGTTTAACACGCCTACTTATTTTTTTTAATAAATGCAATTAATAAAATATAAAATATAAATAATAAAATTAACAATTATTAAAAATAACCCGTGCATCGTACGGGTTTTAAGCTATATTATTAAAGACGAAACATTATAAGTTTGGTAGTCGGATAGACGGACGGTCGGTACTTAGTGATTTTACTTAATTACCCTTACTTATTTTTTTTTAAAAACTATCACTAAATAATAATATTATTTATAACCAATTACCTTTTCAGCTAAAATACATTACCTTTTTTTATTTTTTTTCTTACAAAATCCTCTCTTTTTCTATAAAAAAAACGGGCGATTATCTTTTTTAACAAAAAACATGTTACTCTTTCTATTTTTCCTTACTAAAACCCCTCATTTTCCAAAAATATCACGGGGAAACCCTTACTTATTTATTTTAAAATCTATTTTAATACTTTTAATTGTGTTACTTTTTCTATTTTTTCATTTTCTAAAAAAATTATTATTAAATAATAACATTTTATAACCAACTACCTTTTTAGCTAAAATACTTTATCTTTTCTAACAAAATCTTCTCTTTTTCTAAAAAAATCACAGGCAATTACCTTTTTCAACTAAAACATGTTACTCTTTCTGATTTTTCTTTACTAAACCCCTCATTTTCCAAAAATATTCCGGATAAATCCTTACTTATTTATTGTGAAGCCTATTTAAATACTTTTAATTACGGGCACTTACCTTTTCAGCTAAAACATGTTACTTTTTCTATTTTTCCTTACTAAGACCCCTCCCTTTCTAAAAATATCATGGGCAAACAGTTATTAATTTATTTTAAAATCTATTTTAATATTTTTAATTATTTAAAAAAGTTTAACACGCCTACTTATTTTATTTTAGCAAATGCAGATTAATAGAATATTAAAACACAAATAATAAAAATAATAATTATTAATAATAATCCGTGCATCACACGGGTTTTAAGCTAGTATATAATAAGCGTAATAGAGATCTTATCCAAAACTTTGGTCGGTACTATCAAAAGTATATGATCCGTTGGATTATAAAACTATAAATATTCAAATAGATGAGGACCGTTAGATATAATATTAAAAATTATATTTGATTAATAATAGGATAGTATTTAAATACTAAAAGGTGTATTTTGATAATTTAAACTAATTATAAATAGGTTTTCTATATTGAATAGAAATATTTATGTAAAAAATCGTAATTATCTTTTCTCTTTAGTTTATGGATAGTTCCAGTTAGATAATAATTATTAAACCATCATTAAATTAAAGATAATTTTGTTAGCTTCGCGTGGGCTGTAAAATTGTTAAAATCTGTTGTCTAAAACTCAAGATAGAGCCCAAACAGTAAAGTGATTATCTAAATTTTAATAATTTTTTTTTAATTTAAACTAATTATAAATAGGTTTTCTATATTGAATAGAAATCTTTATGTAAAAAATCGTAATTATCTTTTCTCTTTAGTTTATGGATAGTTTCAGTTAGATAATAATTATTAAACCATCATTAAATTAAAGATAATTTTGTTAGCTTTGTGTGGGCTGTAAAATTGTTAAAATCTGTTGTCTAAAACTCAAGATAGAGCCCAAACAGTAAAGTGATTATCTAAATTTTAATAAAAAAAAATTATTATTGTAGCACCAATTTAATTTTTTATCCTAATTCTTTTAAATTTATAAATTCTATGTTTATTTCAATAAAATATTAAAATCAATTTAAGAAAAAATTAAAATCGATCTGGTCCGTGTACGACCACTATACGACCAAATTAATTATTACAGTTAGATCTTAAATAGATCGATGAGAATTGTTAGATCTAATATTAAAAAGTGTATCTGATTAATAATAGAATTATATTTAAATACTAAAAAGTGTATTTTGATAATTTAAAATTTTTCTATATAAAAATTCTTAAATATCTTTTCTCTTTAATTTATGTATAGTTCGAGTTAGATAATAATTGTTAAATCAAATATCAGATAACAATTCATATTGATTACAATATTAAAATTATCAATATAATGCTCATGTATATCATATAACAATGATACATGTGGACCCTGATAAGAGACTTAGGAGAACTCATGTACATGAATAAATTTAAACATTTTTTTTCTGAAGGAACATAACAATTTGATTAATCCAAATTATAATTATATTATTTTACATATAACAAACATAAAATGATAATATCAAAATATTATTAAAATATTGAGGGTTTCATATTCATAAACAATAATTTTGAATATAATACTTAACCATCTTTTCTTTTCGGTTTATGGGTAGGTTAAGTTAGATAATAATTATTAAATCATCATTAAATTAAAGATAATTTCGTTAGTTTCACATGGGTTGTAAAATCGTCAAAATTCAATTTCTAAAACTCAGGATAGAACCCAAATAGTAAAGTAAGTATCTAAATTTTAATAAATATTTTTTTATAATTGTAGCACCAATTTATTTATTTTTCCACTAATTCTTTTAAATATAGAAATTTTATCTTTCTTTCAATAAAGTATTAAAATAAATTAATAACAAATTCAAATCGATAAAGACTATAATAATATGAGAATAAAATTTTATATAATCATAACATAATTTTTATTCTGTTTAATAATTTTAAAGTAATAATGTATTTTAAAATTTTATATACACTATAAATAAAACCGAAACATTAAAAATAAAAGCAGTTAGTAAGATACTTATATCAGTATGTACTTGATATCCTTATTATATTAAACTCTTTTATATAATAAGCATAATAGGGATTTATCCAAAATTTTGATCGTGACAACCAAATTAATAAGGACTATTAGATCTTAACTAGATAAATGAAAATCGTTTGATCAAATATTAAAAAAGTGTATTTTATTTATAATAGAATTATATTTAAATTCTAAAAACTGTATTTTGATAATTTAAACCAAATATGTCAAATATAAATAAGTTTTCTATATTGAATAGAATTCTCCATGTAAAAAATTCGTGACTTTCTTTTCTCTTCCATGGATAATTCCAGTTAGATAAATATTGTTAAACCATCTTTTAATTAAAAATAATTTAATTATGGTGTAAAATCGTCAAAATCTGATTTTTAAAACACAAGATAAAGCCAAATCAGTAAAGTGAGTATTTAAATTCTAATAATGATTATTATGTCATCATTAATTTAACGCCAATTTAATTACTTTTTTCTAACTATTTTAAATTTAGAAATCTATGTTCAAAAATTAAAATCAATTTAAGAAAAATTCAAATCAACAAAGAATATAAGAATACGAGGATAAAATTTTATAAAATTGTGCATATTTTTTATTCTATTTTATTAAGTTATAGATCATAACTAATCAAATATAATTTATTATTAAATAATAAATTATACGCAAATGGTGATTTTGTTTTATAAGCACTCATAGAGACCTAATTTCATTGTTAGCAGGACTATATTCATATTAAAAAAAATCGTATTTTGAAATTGTAGACTCAGCTACACAACAGACCTAACTTTTTTAACCTATATACATTGTAAATTATTAAATTCGAAACTTTAAAAGTTTGTTAATCAATTAGTATAGTACTTTTCTGAAAAATCGTACTTTACAAAAAATATTATCAAATAACCTATGTCTGAAAGAAAAAAAATGAAAAAAATTCTTTTTTTTCAAAAAAAAACCTTTAAATTTTAATATGTTGTTGGTAGATTCAAATCTTAGATCAAAGATCCAACGATTATGGATTGAGTGATCAAACAAAGCGACCACACTTATAAGAAAGCTTTCATTATTTAGTCTTCAATATAATAACATAGATATTTACGGGATATACTATAAAAGAAATGAATTTTATACAGAATTTTGATCGTCACGGTGTACTACTTTAAAAGAAGAACTATTACAAAAATATATATATTTTAATTGATAATTTATTTTCTCAAAAGTTCAAAGTTCCCGCATCATTAACATATTACAAAAAAGAGTATATTATATTTTAGCAATAAATATTTAAAAAAATTAAAAATTAAAAAAATTATAAATATTAAGAAAAATTAATGATGTTATCCTGGTAGTTTGGTCCTAAATACCGCCAAAACATTCTCAACCGTTAGATCCAATACTTTTAAAAATAGATGATCAAGATTATATCATATAAAAAGAAATTATTATCTAAAAATGATATAAGTTAAAAGATATTATATTAGGATTGGATTTTCCAAAAAGTTGAAACATAAAAATAGTTGTAATTAAATAAGGAAACCCATTTATAACCAAAATAATAAAAATCGTTTAATCTTAAATAGATAGGTGAAAACCGTTAGATTTAACATTAAAACCTGTATTTGGTTAATAAATGTTATTCTAATCATCTAAACTACATACTCCCTCCGTCCCATTCATTTATATACACTTTCCATTTTGGGACGTCTCATTCATTTCTATACATTCCAAAAATATTAACTTTTAATAATATAAAACACTATTACACCCACTACTTTCTTCATTGTCTCTATTCTATAACAATATAAATCACTATTACACCCACTACTTCCTCCACTATCTCAAATCTATTATTAAATATTGATAGGTCTCACCACTTTACTAACTTTTCATCTAATTTTACTCATTTTTTATATCTTTTCTTAGTATACGTGCCCAGTCCCAGTGTATAGAATTCACTGGGACGGAGGGAGTATAAGTTAAGTAGATTTCCTAAATCGAATAGAATTCTCAACATTAAATTTCGTCACTTTATTCTCTTTTTAGTTTTATAATAGTTTTTAATTAAAAAAAAACTAAATTAAAGATTATTTTGTGAATTTCATGTGAACCGTAAAATTGGCCAAATCTAACTTTTATAACTCAATATAAACAAATATTAAATTGAGCATGTAAAATGTAATCTTTTTTAACAATAATTTAATCATGTAAACTAATAACTTTTAAATATTAAAATATTCATAAATAAATATAATTATAAATATTAAAAAAACAATCGTGTGTTACATCGTATTAAAAATATAATTATAAACAGAATAATTATAAATAAAATTTAAGTAACCATGCATCGCACGGGCTATAAGCTAGTACTCATAACAGGAGCAGTAATTATTTTATTACTGGTATATGATATAAACTCATAATTGCACAAATCGAAAATAGTAATTAATCCATTAATCTTAATATTTAGGATTAATCAAGCCATTTTCTCTAGAGAGTATTGGTAAATGTCATTATACCATTGACATCATGGTAACGAAGAGTTATAATCTCTTATTACAACTCTTATCTAGAGTATTGTCCCATTCTTTTTTCAGTAACTTTTTAAAATAAAGTTTATATTTTCTTAAATCTTTTTTCTTGTAATCTTCCAAAACAATCTCTACATTAAGAAAATCCCCATTTTGACTATTTTAAAACTTGTATTCTCAGTTTTTTAATGTAAATAGGAGGTACATTGGGACAAAAAAAATAATTATCTGACAGCGTTTTAATATGTGGTTTTTTTTCTGAAGTAATTTGTTTTGAAAAAAAATGAGTAAATGAGGAAGTAGGGAGTACATATTATAGAAGTCATTTGTCAAATTGGTTTCGACAAATCAAGAGATTTAAGTGATTCACAACAGCCTATACTAAATGCAAAGAGAGTTTATATTTAACTGACAGGTCGAAGCGCAAGAGTAAAATTTAATTGAAGATAGGATTACGTGAACAATAATAATAATAAAATGCTACAAGGATTATCAAAAAGAAAAGAGAAAAATGCTGCAAGGGTTCGTCAGATGTAACCCAAGTAGAAACACTTTCTCCCGAAAAAACAAGAGCAATTATCTTTGCATCTGCACAATGGTTCCTGGCATATTAACCAACCATTTCAGTTGTTCTGGCCATCCACCAGTACATATTAGGTTCCATACAACCTCCATTACAGTATAATTAAGTACAGCTTCAGTGACTATAATTACACTACAGTCTGATGTGCTAAAGACACTCAGGCAAAAGGTGGAAATCCACTTTTTCTAGATTTTGCAGAGTACATGTAATCATTAAAGATCCCGTAAATCAGTCCCGAACTAGTCACTGAGATCAAAATTGTCATCATCCTTCACATACTTCTCTTGCACTGCTGCAACTGTGAAGAGCTATGTTAAGCAATACAAAAGTTGACCAATGATGCAAGCCGAGTCTTGATAACATATCAAATGCAAAAGGAAAAGAATATACAGTAGGCAAATATAACTCCAATATAAGAAGCTAACTGATAGTCTAGCCATGTTACAAGGAACTTTAAAAATAGAAGCAATGCAGTAAGTGTTTAATATAAGGATTCCTGCTAAAGTTTATACTAGCCGAAATGCAACAGTTGTTGTGCCGACTGATGCATGTTTAAAGCCTGCCAGTTCTGCCTTTGTTTATACTACTCATCTCATATAATACTTTTCATCATAATGTTAGTATGTATCAATAGAAACAACTGCACTATTAGCTGAATGTTATTCTACTCAATGATATAATCAGCACAGAAAACACAATAACAAACAAAAAGGATATCTGTAATAATCAAAATCAACAGGACCAACTGCAATTTTGCTGAACTCTGCGGCACTTGCATCTATGCCTGCAAATATATATCCATTGCACTTGTCAATCAGCTTAACCAGATTCCCCACGCTCTCTTTATCCTGAAATACAAACAAGAAAGCTTTTAATAAACTTACTCAAGTAAAAAGTAACTAAGCGAAAACAGACGATACAGACTTGAATGTCCAAAGTTGAAAAATTGACGAGACTAAAGTCTTCTATCACGTTACACAGCTCCTTTGTCAGCTTCCTGCAATTACAACAAAGGAATATTCACAAACTTGAGGTCATCTCAATAAACCTTCATTGTCAAATGCTTATGCTAAGGAATATAAATAGTAAGTATTAACTGCCTTTATATAGGCTACAACCCTACAATAATTTATCAATCTAACGTGATTGCCTGATAGGTTTAGGTAATTACATCTGTCATGTCCAATAATGGAAATTAAAATTACCTCTGAACATTTCAGCCACCAAGTGCTGATGACTGGTAGCACTAAATTTAAAACAAAATCTAATTTTTTCTAAAATAAAAATGCAAACTTACCAAACAGAAGTTATTTTAGAAAAAACAAAATTAAATAACAATGCTACCAAGTATGAACCTGAGACTAGAGCTGTTCAAGCCAAGTTCTCAATCAAATTAGCTAAGAGTTAAACTAATAAGATTTCCATATAGACAAGTATCAGTAATACTATGCAGAAAACCAATCAAGTGCAGAAGAGCGAGAAAACAGTACAATAAACATGTATGAAAGATTGTTGAAGATATTGGCATAATTGCAACAACAAATTGGTAGAATAACTTAAAATGCTTTACAATAGCCTTACTTTTCTTATCGTGGGAGAATTTAGAACTAGCTCAAGAAGATAAAAAAACAAATTTTGGATGCATAGTTCTTGTTTAATCTTATCACCAAACAGCATTTTCTTTTTATTACATAAACAAGGATTTTAGCTACAAATTCTCATATTTAACTCATAGAAAATATCCCAAATCTCAATTAAGTAATTGACTCATGACACTTGTTTTTCATACTCATATCATCAACTCACAGTCTGACAACATGAAAATTATATTATGAGCATCTAGTGCAACTTTTTTAGCTTTAAAAAAATTAAGCATAGTTTACAGCACAAGTAGAGGAATGCAGAGTGCTAATATCACTGCGTATAACAATCAATTAGTAAATGTGCTTGCAGCTTGCTAATAATTCTTTAGCATTCATGTTTAAGTATACATGAGATAACATAAAGCTAAAATTTAAGGCAAGAAACAGCTTCAAAGACTTGAAGTTACATAAACTTATAAAAGAAGTGGATACAAAATTACAAATTCATGAAAAACATTGTGGTCAGTCATATACTTACCTATACTTGGCAGATCGAGGATCTTGAGCGAGTAGTTTTTGTAAATAGGACAAATCTTCTACATCCGTGTAAAAATCAAGGTTAAAACCTGTGCAAAAATTAATGGTTATAAATGAGGTGAGAAACACAAAATAAGCTTCACTGACTTTTTCATTTAATGTCAAGATAAATGCCATAATCTAACCTAGCTTTCCATAGCTTTCAATAAGATCCATTTTCGACAAAACATTGACATGTGGGAGTTCCAAGTGTAGCATGGTTGATAAGGAGAGAAGCAATGCACTGACATACTTTCCAGGATCAGTGCAAAGATGGGAATCAATTAAATGAACTGCAGTGAGCTGCAATGAGATAAAGAAACTCCTATAAGGCTAAAAACATTGCATCAAGACAACCATAAGTCGGCCCAGTATTTAAATGTCTTTCCATTAGATGTTTCATATATAAAACCATGTTCTACATAAAAGCATACCTGAAGATTCAGCTTCTTTATGAGCTTCATGATAACACTCTTGGCATTGTCGTGTAGAAAAAATAGCTCTACTTGGCCAGGAAAATCAAAAAGAAGATAGTGATCTGCAAAATGAGAGTATTCTTACTCTTAGGTAAGAGTTTTATGTAATACATCGTACAAATGACACATGTTAATATAAAAGTTCCATACTCAGATTACAATCTACAAAATGTGGAAGCATAAAAAACAATCATAATACTAGAGAACACTAGTAAAATGAATATAAGAGCTCCGACTTCTGCATAACACCTGCAAGCTATCTATAAAAATCAAACCCTGTGACAATCACATAATAAAATATATGGTGCATCCTTCCATATATGATTTGTTTGTTCTACACATTTGGTAAAACAACTTTGCTGGTTTGAAGCATGGAAAATGACTGTTTGTGACAACTTATAAACGGAAAGGACTGCATGTCACAGTATATCATTAATAAAACAGAAACAGTCGCAATATATCATTAATAAAACAAAAACAGTTAAGTGCAGTTTATCACTTCAGGAAAATGGAAAACTCTAAGATAAGACTACATCAGAGGGTGCTGAGAGTGTAAATATGATATATGCATTGCTAAAAGTGTAAACTAGTGCCATTGCTATTCCTTTATTTTGTGCTTGTGATTTTAATTCAGTAGATTTTAAATGAGTTGGATATTTGTCTGCTCCAATTTGTATGTAAACTATTAATAAAAGCTTGGTATCAATGATACATGAATTCATAAAGAAAACATCAAGTGGAAAGGCATTACACCCATTAATCAGCAGTGACTGACCTCTTGCGAGCAATTTCATAAATGGAAGATTTAGTTTTCTAATCCATTTGAATTTAGCTGTTTTTAAGTACCTTTGTATAAATTTGAAATATAAGGTTTGTAATCATACTTAAAATTCTTTCCAACGGTTTCATATCTAGTTTCCTCTTTCAGACAACTTAAGCGAAACCTCATGAAAAAGGAAGAACAATTTATTAAATCTGTGATGGAACTTTAAGTTGTATCTCGCTTCCGTATATTCTCCATTTTAGGCAAGAGTTCTTATTTAATATAAATTTTGTTTTCCTTGTAAGGGCGAGAAGCCAAAAATCTTTTCTAGGGATTAAAACTCTTTTCAAAATTTGGCTACATCATCATTGTATAACATATATCATAATATCTATAGTGAGGATCTTCATTGATTGTAAATTGAATTTTTTTTGCTATGTTTAGACATGTGTTGCTTTATCAACAAGCAACTGTACAATAATTTATAAACCCAGTTGCATGACATATTTAAAAATAAAAAGATTTATTAAAGTAGAACTACCATTCCAAATATGATACACAATAATAAACAGAAACAATTAAATGGCTAATATTATATATAAGTAATGACAAAAGTTAGCCAACCTTTTAGAAGCGGCTCCAACTTGGACTGCAACCAATCAATGTTTTTCGCCAAGTAATCCATGCAATATACAAGGCCTATAACACATTAAAAGTTGATTAGGTATGCTAGATCAAGCAAGATCACATAAAACACCTTTTAAATAAAAAACAGTCCACAAACTCCATGTGTGTATCTAAAAGGCTGCGGCAAATGTCTTTACAATGCAGCCATGCATATAGCATGGACAACTGAACTCAACTCGACCAAAAAGCCTTTTCTTATCCAAACCAGTGATAGTAATAAGTCTCCTCACAAGGTGAGCTGGCATATGAGCCTGCGACTAGTATAAATGAAATCCTAAATAGGTGATTAACTGGTTTGTTTGTGCATTGCTTCAGTGCGGAATCCTTCAGGGAATGTGGCTCCTTGTATTACACTAATTCATAAAGACTACCTTACCTCCATTTGGGCCAAGAGAGTGCTCATTCATCACATCACTTAGTTTTATTAGATCCTCAATGTTCACCGCACAATCATATCTGTACCATTTAAGGAAAAACCTAAGAAACACTTTGATAGTAGTGAGCAACATGGCAGCCAACAATTGTTTTAAACTTTTAATTCTTAAACTGAAAATGTAAATTTAAAAAGGATACGGTAAAGAATCATTTGCAGGATCCAAATTGATAACAGCAACCTTCCTGCATGCAAAAAAAAAACTATATTGTTACTACTGGAATAGCTTAACCTTGCATGCAAATAACAATATTTAAGCTAAACATCTACTCATATATAACATATCCTAGAATCCTTAAAACTGTCAAAATGATATTCACTTTCAATTCTTCGTTACCCTGAATCTAAATGATGTGAATATCAACTTCTTTGTCTTGATACCGTTCATTGAATTGGAAAAGATTACCTAGAAGCCAGAAAAGAGAAATGGAAAGGCCTTACGGAAATAATTTAACGTTTGCATCTTCAGATGATAATCTTTTGTATTACCATACCAGTATGCAGAAAGCAATGTATTATAAGCTGTACAATTTTTTGCCTTCCAAATATTCATCTGTCTATATTTAAGTTGTACATATAATATGCAGGCTTCGTAAGTATTGAACACCAGACCTTCAGAGTGCGCACTGGGTAAACAAGCATTGAAAATATCTAACCAAACATGCCTACCGATCAAAAGGTTGAGTTAGGTAATTTTTTCTAATTACAAGTTAATACATGTTTCAACGGTTCAGAAAATAATAAAGTGACAATTAAAAAAATTAGAAGTTACCTAGTGCCAAGGATAAAATTGTTTTCTTGACAAATAACAAGATTTAAATAAGTCGAAAGATTAAAAAACCTCTGTCCTACATCTTAAAATGAACTCTCAAAGTCAATTTTAAGTCCTAAAACTGTAATTCGAAAGACATTCCAAGTAAGTGTGTTTAACAAATGATTCCTAGTCATAGTTTAAACTTTAGAACTACCTAAACAAACCCGATAATATCAAGTTCCTCAACCACAACTCTTTCAGGCATAACATCAAGCAGTTGGTGGTCAGCTCAAACAAAACAAAACAAAAACATAAAAACTATAAACAATTACATATAAAAACCTAAATTTAAAAACAAGCACAATAATAAAGTTAATATGGTACCGTCCAATTAGTGGAAGAAACTGAGACATGCCATTGCAATAAGTAGTCTTGCCTGAACCAGGTGGTCCGATTACTACTTGTCCAAACACCATCTCTCTCTCTCTCTCTCTGACTCTCTCTCTCTCTCTCTCTCTCTCTGACTCTCTCTCCCTCTCCTCCCTATTTGCAAAGCCCTCGTTTTTTTGAACTTCACAAGTTACTGTTGTACAGTTTTCTCAAGTAGGCGGTTCTCTGTTCCCCCCAACTCAGTCGCGTGTGTAATGTATAGAGTGTAGAGACAGAAAAAGGAACAAAAACCGGATTTATGATTGGGTTGGGCTGTTTTGTCATAACAGGTGAGCTACCTTGCATTACTGGGCCTGACCTGTTAGGAAAAAGTGGGAGTTGGACAGCATGCGTTAAATGGGCTAGGCAGTTCTAACAATTTAAAGGAACTCAGTTTCCTAATTTATTCCATTACGAGACCGCAAGGCGCAAGCTATCAAAATAGCCTCAACGAATTGTTAATTTTGGGGAAAATGATCTGTAACTCCAAATTTTGTATAAAATGATTTTATATTCTGTTTAATTGATAATTTTTTTAATAAAAATATATTTAAAAATTCGGGTTAAATCTTGGATTTTATCGAAAATTCCAGAAAAATGTTCCTATCACGATTTCGAAATAAGCCAAATTTCACTAATACAAAATGTAACAACTTGGTATCCAAAAACCCCTATAAGCCTTTAAAAAATAATGATTTGTAATTGCAATTAATAACGGTACTTTATCTTATATATTGAACTAAATTCTCAAATTACCTTGTGTTAATATATATAATATTATTATTATTATTGAATAGTTATGTTATTATAATAATTTTCTTTGTCAAGACAATTTTCTTTATTATAATAATCTCTATTGTAACTGATAACAAGATTTATTATAATAATATATCACTTTTCTCTCTTCTCCACATACTTTATCATGGTATCAAGAGCTAGATTTTGTTTGATTCGGGATAGGTTGATTGATAGTTGGAACGTGATGATTGTCACATATTCGGTTTAAAACATGTGTTTCGATTTATTTTCTTCTTTTATTATATCCAAATTGGTTTTGTTTTTTATTATATCCAAATTGGTTTTGTTTTTTTTCTTGGGTAGTTTTTGATCGTCTTCTCTTTGACTGTTTAAGTTCCGTTTCATTTTCGGTTGTGCTCTTTAATGGATTGGTTCTTTGATAAAATACTTCTTTTACTTTTTTTTATATTGGTGGGATTTTTTTTTCTTGGATAAAATTGATTTTGATTAGAATTTTTTCTGTTGGTTTTGTTTTGATTAACAATCCTACGATTCAATAATTACAACTTATTCTTCGTCATCCCAATTTTTTGTTTGATTTTTGCTTTTTGAAAATTTGTTTAAAATTGGATACAAATTATAAATATTTAGCAATATACAAATAAAAAAAAACAAACGTTGTTTACATGTTCATTTGTGAATATGTTTAAATTTAAGACTAATTGTAGGGAAACATAAAAATTTCTCATAAAAAATTTCGTAATGACATGATAATTGTGAGTTGATAAAATTAAGTATTTTGATTGAAAAAATATAAATACATACGAGTCCATATTAATTATTATTTGATCAATCAATTGTAAAGTGACACATTTTTATGACTTTTTTTTATAATTTCCTAACCATTTTCTGATTTTGGTCCAAATTAAAAAAGACATATGTTAGGCTCAAGACATGTCTGAATACCACCATTAACAAGCCTACACTATGTGACTATGTCACACTACATGACCTAGTGAATTCTATCACTGGGATATAGTATAGGTCTCTCTGTACTTGTCTTGTTCTCATGAACATTAGCTTGATCATGTATGCTCAGAATTATAACGAGCTTAGTAAGTTTCTTGCATCTAGAATGTACATAGGTCATTGAATAATTGTCCTGGTAGAAGTTCAGAATTGTTCATGCAGCAGGATGGAAATGAATAAGGCCCTGAAGAAGTAAGTTGCAGAAATTTTTCTAAGGCATTATATAGCAAAGTCAGAATAAAGCTATGTCGTGAAGTCACCAATATCTGTGTCGTGAAGTACTAAGATCGCATAGTCCTAATTGAACTATGTCGTGAAGTCTTCATTACTCATATCGTGAAGTGTTGATACCGCAAAGTCAAGATGTACTGGATCGTGAAGTCCTCAAAAGGCCTGGATCGCAAAGTCCCAAAATGGTCTAGATCGCGAAGTCCTCAAAAGGCCTGGATCGCAAAGTCCCAAAATGGTCTAGATCGCGAAGTCCTCAAAAGGCCTAGATCGCGAAGTCCTCAAAAGGCCTAGATCGCGAAGTCCTCAAAAGACCTAGATCGCGAAGTCTCAAAAGGCTAGATCGCGAAGTCTACAGAGGATACATCGTGAAGTCAGGGAAATGCTGGAGTTCACGATATCAACACTTAGCCGTTTATAACAAGACAAATCAAGGTACAGAACCAAAATTCAAAGGAGACAAATACTAAAGCATTTGTTCTGGCAAGGTGGTCCAAAGAACAGATGGCAAATCTACAGCTAAACTTGGAGAGAAATATAAGAGACAAGCAGCTACAGAAACGGGAAAGACTCCGAAAAGCAGGTGGTCCTTCCTGACACAGTTAACTTCTTATGGCAGGACAAGTCGGACTTTCAGCTAGGGGTAACTGTGTAAATAGGTGTGTGCACTAGTTTGTATAGGTCTATATATATATTGTGTACACCCTACTGTTAGTAGTAAGAGTGATATACATTGTTTGATCTTAAGCATTCTTTTCTCTGTAAGAAAAACAAGTTACAAACTGTTCTTGTTTAGAAGCCAAAAATTCAGTTGTGAAATTCTGGAAAGCTGTAGTATTTGATTTGCATAATACAAAGTAGATTAAAATGATTGTGTGTGTTGTTTATTTTTATTCTGCATTTTAACAAAGCATAATCACATACAGCTTATTTAGTTTCAAGAATCGAAAATCCGTCAAACTATCCATTCACCCCCCCCCCCCTCTGTCTAGTTTCTAAGTGGTATTCATTTCTAACAAGTGGTATCAGAGCGGGCTGTTAAAGTACAAACAGGAAAAGATCAAGAATGAGTTCACATAAACTGAGCAGTATCAAGATTCCTCCATTTAACAAGGAGCACTATAGTTTATGGAAGAAGAAGATGTTGTTTTTCATCAAAGCCTCTAACCCCATGTACTTAGACATTCTAAAGCATGGTCCCTTTATTCCAATGATTGAGATTAGTGAAACAACTGTTGGCACTGAGATAATACCATCCAGACATGTGCCCAAAGACCCCTCAAAATACACTGATCCTGAAAAGGAGAAAATAGCACTGGATGGACATCTTCAACTTATCATTTGTGAATCTATGGACTTCAACATGTATGGTACTGTTGCTCACTGTACTAGTGCTAAGAAGATGTGGGATCTTATAGAAGTGCTATGTGAAGGAACTCCTGAAGTAAGAAAGAACAAGAAGCAGATTCTTGTTTCACAGTATGAAGCTTTCATGGCTCAGCCAAAGGAGGGAATCACAGAAGTGTTTGAGAGGTTCAACAAGTTGGTAAATGAGCTCAAACTCTATGACAAACACTATGAGACAGAAGAGCTCAACATGAAGTTCTTGCTAACTCTACCAGATCACTTGGAACCAAGAATCTCTTCCCTCAAAGAAAGAGATTTTACAAAGATTGGTTTTGATGTGCTGTATGGTGTTTTGAAAATATATGAGCTAGAGTTGTTTCAAAAGAGATCCATTCAAGCTAAGCAAGGATTAATGGCAAATACTTCATGTGCCCTTATTGCTGACAACATAGGTCAAAGAATGGAATCTCTTAAAGTCAGTCAAGTCAAGATTGAGGAACTGGAAGTTGAAGACAATGGTGATGAGACTCAAGTTGTCTATGATTTGCCTGAGGATGATGAGTTCTATAGCATAGATGAGCTGGACAAGATGGAAAACAAATCCTTTGCATATATGGCTAGGAGATATCCTAACATAAGGTTTAAAAGGAGGCAGCCATTTAAGTCCAAGTTCAATGCTGGAAATGCTGGTGGTTCAAGTGGCTCAAACAATTTCAATAAAGGAAAAGGGATTGCTGGTGCTGCTAAAGGAGGATACAAATCTGGGAGTGTGGATAGGTCCAAAATAAGATGCTATAACTGCAATGAACTTGGGCACTTTGCCACAGAATGCAAGAAGCCCAAACAAGTCAAAAAGGACAAAGCATACTTAGAGCTTGAAGCTAAATATGAATCTCTACTCAAGAAACAACAGGGTAAAGCTTTTATTGCTGAGGGAAAGTGTTGGAATGACTCTGATGAAGAAGAAGAACAGGAGTATTCAAACTATGCCTTGATGGCATTTTATGATGATGGTGATTCCTCAAGTCAGGTACCTATTCTTACTTCTCTTGATATGACTCCCTTTCAATATAAGCAAACTGTTGAAGATATGAGTACTGAGATGTTCAATATTCACACTAGCATGTTAGTTGCCAATGAAGAAATTGACAGACTAACTGCTAAAAATCTTGAGCTTACAGAAAAGAATGAGGAACTTGAGTTAATGGTTGTGAGCCTTGATGGTTTGAAAAAGGAGATTGAGTATCTTAAAAACAAAGTGATTTGTGTTGAACAAATAGAAAAGGCTCTTAGAGAACAAATTGTTGAAAATGAATTAAAGCTAAGAAGCTTCAAGAACTCCTCTGAACTTATTCAAACCTATCACAAGGAACACACTGAAGACTGCAAGGTTGGAGTTGGTTTTGATTATGAAAATGATAAGGGAAGGAAGAAGGCCAAGGGCAAAGGAAAAGAATCTTTTACAAACAAAAATGCCCTAACCATTTTGTCAAGTGTTGAAAAGTCCATCTTCAAGAAGAGTATTGTTGAGTTTGATGAAGAACTACTGATCATCAAACAACAACTACTTGAAGAAGATGAGGCTGCTAAAGACACTTCTTCCTCTCCCAAGTCTGTTGTTCAGAAAGAAACCAAAGACAACCTTGTCAAAAGTCCTAAAATTAAGAAAGAAGTTGTTAAGAAGAAGAAACAAAACAGAAATGGTAAGATAGGTGTCAACAAGAGTAACAATTATGCTTATGTGCCAAATGCTCCTAGGAAATAGTGTCAGAAATGCTTATCTGTGAATCATTTGATTCATAAGTGTAATAAACCTGCAAATGTTGATGTTGATAACCTGAGTAATCATTCTGTAAGCACAAACTCTATCCATGATTCCTTCTGTGGTAATGCAAACTGCATGACATGTTATGTGACTGTGATTGCTAATTGTTTATCTCTTAAGCATAAACTTGACTCTGCACAATCTTGTGAATCACACACACATATGCACACTCACAGGACAGGATCCCCAATCAAGGTTGAGAGGGTGAAAACTTCATGTGAGCCTAAGAGTGTAAACTCCAAAGCCACAGACAAAGTGAAGTCTCCTACTGTGAAAATGCTATTTATGACAGAAGAATTGTTAACAAAATTGTTTCTAAATCAACTGGACCCTACCAAGTGTGGGTACCAAAAACAACATAGTCACTTTGTGAATGCAGGGCAACAAGAATAAAAGGGTCATATGGATCTTGGACAGTGGATGCTTGTTGGGATTTATGGGTGATAGCATTGAAACAACTTAACTTTGATTGTACTTAATTTTTCAAATTAAGTAGAACATACTGTCATAGCCAAAGTATGTTCTTTTAATCAGTATGTAATGTTATTCTAGTTGTATTGTTTGAAAGAAGTTCACTTATGTGTTCAAGCCTCAAAGAATGCTTTTTGGATGACAACATGAATAAAGGTTACTGTCCTAAAGCTGTGACAGTAAGATTACAAGAAGACAGAATGTTGCAAGTCACGACAGCATATTCACTCTGACAACAACATTGGCGGAAGACTACGCGACAGCAACTATTGCCCTCGACAGCAAGTTTGGGATCCTCGACAGCACTCTATGCGGGGAACTCATACTGTCACCAAAAGATCATTCCTGTGACAGCAAGCTTTGCGGCAAAAGTAACTGTCTCAATAAAGATCCTTATGCTAGGTATCTTTCTCAGTCAAATCCCGTGACAGTTTAAATGTTCAAGAAACAGGCGTGATGCAGTATCCCTAAGCTGCACCAAGTCTGCAAGACTACGACAGAAGCTTCAAGCACTGCAAAACAAAAGCGAATCAATTCAAGAGCAAGGTCAAGTCTTTATCTGCTGAATTGGTTTAGCTGGAAATGGAATGAATCTAGGTTGCTTTCTTTGTAATGTATATCTGACATGTTAGCAATTTAGGAAAGTCACATGGGTAAGACAATCTGTAAGAAACTGCCACTTAACAGTGACAGCAGCTTCACAAACCCGTGACTGATAGTGATAGGGTTAGTCTTATACCTACTATCAATTCATTCTAGAAATGTAACGAAGACAAGCAAGTGTCTTTGAAGAAAACCCGAAGCTCGAGAATTCTTTCTTGAGGTTGTAGCAACACTTTGCAAAATAAATAAAACATTTATTTTGTGAATCTTGTTCTTACTGAATACTGTTCGTGATTGCATATATTGCTGATAACGTTTAATCTTGATTTTAGTTGTTGAAATTTAGATTGAATTTTATCAGTATTGCATTCATCCCCCCCTTCTGCAATACACAAGGACTAACAACTGGTATCAGAGCTTTCAGATTAACATACATATCTGAGATCCCGAAGAAAATGCAGAAATCAAACAGTATCAAGATCCCAGCATTTGATAAAGAGAACTACAGCATTTGGAAAAGAAAAATCTTGTTGTTTATCAAAGCTACAAATCCACTATACCCAGGTATACTCGAGAATGGTCCTTTCATACCAAGAAAGGAAATTGAAGCCACAACAGTGAATGGTGAGATTGTTCCTGCACATTGGGTTCCCAAAGATCCCTCAGAAATCTTGGAACCTGAAAAGGAGAAAATGGTGCTAGATGATCATTTGCAACTTATCTTGCTCGATTCTCTCACGCTGGATAAAGCCATGTGTGGAAGTGTGATAAGCTGCACATCAGCCAAGGAGATGTGGATCAGGTTAGCCTTACTCTGTGAAGGAAGTGAAGAGGTTAAGGGCAACCAAAGGCAAATTCTAATATCTCAATATGAGGCATTCATGGCCAAGCCTGGTGAAGACTTAACCTCCATGTTTGAAAGGTTCAGTAAGCTCTTCACTGAATTACAGATACATGGCAAGTACTATGACAGAAAAGAATTAAATGTCAAGTTCCTGCTCACACTGCCTGATCACCTTGAACACAAGACAACAGCCATACGAGAAGGAAGAGATCTCAACAATATAACCTTTGAGACACTTTATGGTATTCTGAAATCTTATGAACTCGAACTCTTTCAAAAGAGATCCATACAAAGTGGAACAAGGAACAAGATGGCTAATATGTCAAGTGCCCTAGTAGCACATGTGCCAAGGATCACACAGCCAAGTGAAGTACTACAGATCACACAATCAACCCCAACACAGACCTTGAAGATAGAAGAGGTGGTTGAAGATGATGAGAAAGTGGTACTACAGCTCAAAGATGTGGAAGATGAAGACTTCTACACAATGGAGGAACTGGAAAGCATGGACAACCCTACTATGGCTTACATGGCCAAAAAGTTCAAGAACTTCAGGTTCAAGAAGGATAGGTCATACAAGCCTCAAGGCCAAGCACCCAAGTTCAGCAAAGGAAGCTCATCAAAGGCTGTTGTGGGAAGTTCAACCAAAGGAGGATACAAAACTGGATTTGTGGATAGATCAAAGTTCAAATGTTACAACTGTGGAGAACCTGGTCATTTTGCTACTGAATGCAAAAGACCCAAACAGGTTCAAAGATATGAGAAAGGAACTGGTGGATACTCCAAGAAAAATCAAGGTAGAGCCTATGTGGCTGAAGGAAAGTGTTGGGATGATTCTGATGATGAAGAAGAGGAAGAATATGTCAATCTAGCTCTCATGGCTAGCACTGATGAGGTAGCATCAACTCCTTCAAGTCAGGTACCTTCACTTGTCTTACTTGATATGTCTACTGATGAGTATAAGAAAACCATTAAAGACTTAAGTGCTGAAATGTTCAATGTCTATACTAGCTTATCTGCTGCTAATGAGGAAATCTCTAGACTAAGTAAGCTAAATGAAACACTTCAGTCTGACAATGATTCTCTTGTTCTCAAAACCAGTTCACTAGGCTCTTTAGCTCAAGAGAATGCTAAACTTAAAAATGAATTAAAATGTGCTAAGGAGGTTGAGGAATTCCTGAGGAATGAGATTGCTGAAAATGAATTTAAGATGAAGGCCTATAGAAACTCATCAAAGATAGTTCAGGATTACAATGATAAGCATACAGAAAATCAGTCAGTTGGTATAGGTTTTTCTTATGGTAGAAGACCTGGAAAGGAAACTGTGATTCAAGATTGTCCTGGAAGTGCTGCTGTCAAACCCACCATTCTCAAGAAAGTTAAAACTCCTATTTTCAAAGCTGCAGAAATTGAGTTTGATGAAGAAGCCATGCTCATCAAACAAGAAATTCTTGATGAGGATGAAGGTGTTGACAGCACATTCAAGGATGGAAAGGATAATGTCACAATCCCCAAGACAGTAAACTTACCAAGTAATCAGACAGTAAGATCAAAAGATGCTGTCACAGTTGGCAAGACAGAATCTTCCAAAGATACTGTCAAGAATTGTTCCAAGACAGTAACTTTAAAACCTTCTGTCAAGACAGTAGGAATAAAAGATATTGTCAAGGAAAGTTCGACAGCAACTTCTGAACATACTGTCAATCCAGTAACTCCCAAGTCTAAAAACAGAAATGGTAAGGTAGGTGTCAATAAAGGAAATGGATACACTAATGTTGGAGGTACTTCTAGGAAACTGTGCAATAACTGTGGATCTACTCATCACTTAACACATGTTTGTAAGAAACCAATTGAGGATAAGATCAATGCTACTGAACTCAATGGTAACTTACACAGAACCCCCCTTATGCATAGAACTATGAGTGTCTGTAATAACATTGATTGTATGCCATGCAAAATCACTGCCATGAGTACATGCTTTAACTTACCTGTTCTCTCTACTGAAAAATGCTCATACCTAAACACTGTTGAGACTTCTGAGCCTGCTGGCAACAGCAAAAAGGCTTCATCCACTAAGAAAAGGACCAAGTCCAATTCTAAACCTAAGTGGGTGAAAAGAGAAGTCAAACAAGAAGTCTTTGATAATGCTTGTGATGTTGTGACTGAAAGAAACTTAGGAAACACTGAAACTGCAGGACCCAACAAAGATTGGGTACCATATGCAACTTAGAAACATTCTGTTTTGCAGGGTAAGAAGAAAAATCAGGTCATGTGGATTATTGACAGTGGTTGCTCAAGACACATGACAGGTGATAAAGCCCTGCTATCACATTATGTAGAGAAAGCTGGCCCAATCATAACCTTTGGAGACAACAGCAAGGGTTACACAGTGGGATATGGCTGTCTGGAAATTGGAAATGTTGTCATTGAAGATATTGCTCTTGTGGATGGATTGAAGCACAACCTACTCAGTGTCAGCCAATTCAGTGACAGAGGATTTAAGGTTGACTTTGACATGATGGTGTGCAACATCTATCACAAGAAGGATGGAAGCCTCTCTCTAAAAGGGGTCAGAAAAGGAAGCCTGTTTGTTGCTGATCTAAGCTCAACAAAGAAGGATAAAGTTTACTGTTTTTACAGCAAAGCTACTGTTGGTGACATTATGCTTTGGCACAGGAAGCTCTCACATCTCAACTTCAAAACAATGAACATTCTAATGAAGAAAGAGTTAGTGAGAGGTTTGCCCCAACAGGAATTCTGTCAAGAAGGATTGTGTGAAGATTGTCAAATGGGCAAACTAAGGAGAGCTGTGCACAAGTCCAAGCAAGTAAACACCAACACAGAAGCACTCAAGTTAATTCACATGGATCTCTTTGGACCAGTCAATGTACCATCTATGGCCAGAAAGAGGTATGCCTTAGTAATGGTGGATGATTACTCAAGGTACACTTGGGTGAAATTTCTTGAATCCAAATATGAAGCTGCTCAAGTGATTATTGATCAAGTCAGAGTTCTTGATAGAACCCCAAACTCAAAAGTTCAAATCTTGAGGAGTGACAATGGTACAGAATTCAGAAATGCCACACTTGGAAATTTCTGCAAAGATGAAGGAATTGTACAACAATTCTCTGCTGCAAGAACTCCACAGCAGAATGGAGTTGTAGAAAGAAAGAACAGGACTCTCATTGAAGCAGCTAGAACTATGTTGCATGATGCTAAGCTGCCAACATATTTCTGGGCTGAAGCTATCAACACAGCCTGTTATACTCAGAACAGAACCATGATCAACAAAACTCATGCAAGTACTCCTTACTGTCTGTTAACTGGAAAGAAACCTACTGTCAAATATTTTCATGTGTTTGGGAGCAAATGCTTTATGATGAAAGACAACCATGAGAAGAAAGGAAAATTTGACACCAAGGCTTTTGAAGGACTATTCATGGGTTACAGCACAGAAAGGACTGCCTACAGAGTTTATGTTATGGAACACAGGATTATTGAAGAAAGTGTTAATGTCACATTTGATGAAACCAAGTTTCCAGGACTGCATGAAGAAGGAAAGATGCAGACATTCAGATTTGAGAATCAAGGATACTTGGAAGCTGAGGAGATTGTGGATGAAGAACCTAGCTTCACTCAAGTTGTTGAAGTTGATAAAGATACTGTCAATGCCACTACTGTCAACCAAACTCCAGCTCAGTCACAGACCATATCCTCTAACATTCATGACAATGGTGACTCTGGAGACAATGAAGAACATGGTGAAGACAATGGGATTGGTGATCACTCAACTCAACAAACTGAAGGAAGTGTTCCTGTGCAGTCAAGTAGCTTGCCCAGAATCACCAAGTGGAACAAAGATCACTCAAGTGACCTTATCATTGGTGATCCTAATTCTGGAGTGAGGACAAGGAACAAAGTCTCTGCTGACAACATGTTTTCATGCTTCCTGTCACAAATGGAACCCAAGACAATTGATGAAGCATTGTTGGATTCTGACTGGGTGATAGCCATGCAAGAAGAGCTAAATCAGTTTGAAAGAAACAATGTATGGAAATTGGTTCCAAGACCTAAGGGAAAGTCAGTTATTGAGACCAAGTGGGTTTTCAGAAACAAACTTGATGAAAATGGATTGGTGACAAGGAACAAAGCAAGGCTAGTGGCTAAAGGTTACTGTCAACAGGAGGGAATAGATTATGATGAGACATTTGCTCCTGTTGCAAGACTTGAAGCTATAAGAATCTTTCTAGCTAATGATGCACACTGCAACTTCAAAGTATTTCAGATGGATGTCAAAAGTGCCTTTCTAAATGGAGAGCTGGAAGAAGAAGTGTATGTGGAACAGCCACCAGGGTTTGAGGATGCTGAAATGCATAATTTTGTGTACAAACTCTTCAAAGCTTTGTATGGACTAAAGCAAGCACCCAGGGCATGGTATGACACACTTTCCACCTTTCTTCTGGAAAACCAGTTTACCAGAGGAGTTGTGGACAAGACACTTTTCTACAAGCATCATGGCAAGGACATCATTCTGGTACAAATCTATGTGGATGACATCATTTTTGGTTCTACAAATGAGAAGCTGTGTGAGAAGTTTTCCCATCTCATGAGTAACAAATATGAGATGAGCATGATGGGAGAATTGTCATTCTTTCTGGGGTTACAAATTCTTCAACAAACTGATGGAATCTTCATAAGTCAAGCTAAGTATATCAAGGAACTTCTCAAAAAGTTCAACTTGGAAGATTCATCTCCTGCAAAGACACCAATGTCCACAGCAACTAGTCTGGATCTTGATCCTAAAGGAAAGAAAGTTGACTCAAGCACCTATAGAGGCATGGTAGGATCCCTCCTATACCTAACTGCTAGCAGACCTGACATCATGTTTGCTACATGTCTCTGTGCAAGGTTTCAAAGTGATCCAAAGGAGTCACACTTGGTAGCCATCAAGAGAATCTTTAGATACTTAAAAGGCACTCCTAACCTAGGCCTTTGGTATCCTAAGAATACTGGATTTGATCTAATTGGTTACTCAAACTCAGACTATGCTGGATGCAAGATTGACAGAAAGAGTACTACTGGTAGCTGTCAATTTCTTGGTGGAAGATTGGTCTCATGGTTTAGCAAGAAGCAGCATTCAGTTTCTACCTCAACTGCAGAAGCTGAGTACATTGCTGCAGGCAGTTGCTGTGCACAAATTCTATGGATGAAAAGTCAACTTCTAGATTATGGTCTAGTGTTAAGAGAAATTCCTATTTACTGTGACAACACTAGTGCCATAGCCATCTCAGACAATCCAGTTCAACACTCTAGGACAAAGCACATTGATATAAGACATCACTTTATCAGAGAGCATGTTGAACAAGGAACTGTGAAGCTGATTTATGTCCCAACTGACAAGCAACTTGCTGACATCTTCACTAAGCCATTGGATGAAGCAACCTTCAACAGGTTGGTAAGTGAATTGGGAATGCTGAATCTGGTATGTTAATTTACTAAGGTTTCTAAATTTTCAATTCTTATTGAAGCTCATGACAGCAACTTCAAACCTGCTGTCAAGAGAAGTTACTGTCTACTTGGTTTATGTCTGTTATGTGACAGCATGTGTTGATTTGACTTTTCATGTCAGTATTTTGTGCCAGTCTCATACTTTTAAACCGTGTATGACTTTAATGTGGTTATCCGTTAAGTTTGAGAGTTAAAAATCTGTTCCATTGGACTTTCACACTCTTTTGCATTAATCTGTAGGATTAAAGGAGGACACGACCATTAATTACTTTTGTGGTAGTTGTATGGGTACTCTAACTATTGACCATTAGACTTTAATCCTTAGACGGTTTTGCCTATAAATTAACCTTAGGTTTCACCAGTCTGCTCTCAGTTTTAAAGTAAATAATGGAAAACAAAGTAGGAATCGAAGTTGGTCTAAAGAAGTGTGATAGTGAACCCGACAATGAAGAGATCGATGAGCTCTTTGAAATGTTGTTGGACGCCATGGATGAGATAGACGAGGAAAAGGAGGCCAAGGCTAAGGAAGAGGAGGCCAAGGCTATGGAAGAAGAGAAGGAGCTTCAGGCACTTCTTGAAAAAGAAGGCCGCTCTGAAGAAGAGATTAAGGAAGAAGTTTTAGAACTAGTTGATAAAATCATAGAATGATGTACTCAATGTTCAATATTAATGATTTTATTAATAATAATAAAAGTTCCTGTTTATGTGGTTACTGAGTTTATGACTTGTCTGTGTAACTTGTTTAATATCTGTGTTTGAAAGATTACATTGCTAAATTCATATTCTGTTAATTTTAGGTTAAGTATATGAGCAACGCATCCTAATTAGTTCATGACAGAAACAATTTCCCATTTAAATTACTGTCACAAAGAAGGATACTGTCATGTGTCTCTTGACAGCAACCTTCTTGACAGCAGGGAAAGACTTTCTGTCACGACCTTTAAAGGATACTGTCACTCAAATGCTTAACGGTGACGTCAAGTTTTTGCGCAATAGTTGCTATCGCGCAAAACCTACTGTCACCACCACTTCTTACTGACAGATTGTTTCTAGCGCACAGGTTACTGTCAACAATAGTGGACCGTTGTAATTGGATATTCACCCCACGATTGACAGTGAATAACGGGCAGTAACTCACGTGTTAAGAGAGTGGGTTAAGACACGTCCTTTAACTCCACTTTTTGAGCAAACGTTTGAGATACCCATATTTATTCTCCAGTTACTCAGACATATCACTCTCACAAAACTCAAGGCAAAATACTTTTCTTCAAGCAAAAAGCTACTTTCTCACTTTCTTCTTTTCTTGAAATCTCAATGGCCCCCAAACAGACTCTCTCTCAAACAAACTTTGCTGGCATCTTTTCCCCAAATGATGCTGGTGAAGGTTTCAAAGGACTAGTGTTTTTCTTGAACAAGTCCTATCTCGGTTATGCCATAACCTCAACCCCCATTCTCGACTTAGACAGACTTGAGGCGTTTTGGCAAACTGCTGTTGCTCAAACTGAGGGTGAGAACCCTGGTATTCAATTCACAATCTCTGGGCAACAATACATTCTCACAGCTGAGGTCATCAATACTGCTCTTGGAATTACACTGGAAGCAGGCCAAAACTTTGCTCCACTTGCTAATGATGACACTCTGAAGAAGCTCTTCTTGAAGATTGGGTATGCAGGCCCTATTCTCGAAGAGGGAACAACCAAGTGGTACCCGTCTGGTGAAATGGACAGGAAGTATCTGAGGAAGGAGTGGAGCATGATATTTGATGCAATGGTCAAGGTGTTCTCTACCAAGTCCACAGGTTAGAATGGGATACCCTCCTACATCAAGAAACTGACACATTCTCTTGTCCATGGATACAAGGTGAATGTTGGAGCTCTCCTCATGGCACAACTCAAAGCTGCCATAGGTAAGAAGGTATCACACTACCCTCGCTTTCTTATGTTGTGCATTAATTCATTCTGTGATTTTAATGATGCTGCTCCTCGTTTAGAGGCTTGCTCAGTTTTGAAAAAGAACACACACACACTATTATCATCACAAAATCTCAATGCACATATTCCAATTTGTTTCACTCAGCACATGGTTGATCAAGTGTCCAACCTTGATTATCCATTACCTTCTGGTTATGATTCTTTTTCTCTTGAGGATGAAACTGAATTAGACCCAAATTCAGTTAACCCCCATTCAACACCATACACTCAGCCTAGGCCCTCTAGACTTCCCAAAGCCCAAAGAGAAGCCTTGCAAGAATCCAGAAAAAGATCCTTAGATGCTGATGTTGGTGGTAGCTCTGTTAGTCATGAGGGAGACACTGCACCTAGTGCAGCAAATAAGGAAGGTAGTCAAACAGAACCCACAGTGGTTCCCCCTGAGCCTAAGAAGAAGAGAGCTAGGAGGACCAAAACCACTGTCAGCCACCCTGCAGTCTCCCAAAAGACTGTAGAGGAAACCAGGGAAATACACTCCTCCCTAGATGTGCCTTCTCAACAAGGGACATCTATTGAAATTGGCCTGTCTCCCAAGGCACCCTGTACAGAGTCTGCACAAACTCATGGTTCCCAACCTGAGATACCCCCACTTGAAGAAACACACAGTGAGTTAGGGCACCGTGAGGATTTCTCTACTCCTATTGATGGTTCACATGTTTCATCTGTGAATCAGCCTCCACTCTCTACTACACTTTCACCTTCTTCCTTCCCTACACATTCTTTTGTTTCTTCTCCACAACCTAGAGAAGGGGACAGTCCCAACCCTTCAGGTTTTGATCATCCATCTCCAATCATGGATGAGCCCCCATCTAGTGGTCCACAAGAACCCATTTCTCAAAGTGAGATGGCCACCACTCCTCCAAACACTGAGCTAGGGCAAAGTGGTATTTTGTCAGAAAATGAAACAGCCAACACTTTGTCTGATCTCCAAGGAGCATCTTACCTTCAGGAAGATGCTGTCACAGCCTCTGTTGCTGTCAAAGACACTGGGGATGCTACTGTCCTGGACACAGCTACTGTCAAAGGTGGAGAGAAAGATACTGTCACTACAGAACCTACTGTCACTCCACCTCCCAAAGATGCTGTCATGCCAGAACCTGCTGTCCAGACTCCAACTGACAGTACCATTCCTACTCAAGATGCTGTCCAGCCCTCCCAGCCTAATTTTGATGCTGTACTTGTTGAGGATGCCTCTGATGATGACCTACCTCTTCCCAAACTCCTAAAGGTACATTCTAAATCTTCTCCTTCCATGCATGTTAGTACTGCTCATACCCATGCATCTAGGTTGAGTGAGGGTGTGCAAAAGAAAAGAGAGATAAAAGAAAAGAGAGGTGAGCATAAACATGAGAGGCAGCCAAATGAGCTGGCAAAAGGAGAGGGACTTGAGCATGTCCAGAGAGATATTGAGGGAGCCCACACTATTCAGGCACTAGGCCTTGAGAGTCAAACTGTGAGGGGTGATGAGATCACTCAAAAACACCCTGAGAGTGTGAGAACCCCCATAGCCTCCAAGCCCCTGTCTTTTCCTTCCCCTCCAAGAAGGTTAAGGTCTGGTGGCCCTCTGCTACTTTTGGTAACAGGATTACAGCTCTTGAAGGACAGTGTGCTACTTTGGACTCCAAACTGGACTCTCTCTCTCAACTGGTGGTTGATGGTTTTGCTGCTACTCAACTCTCTATTCAGTTCCTTACTGACCTGGTAGCTGCCAACTCAACTAAGGGGGAGAAGGTAGCAAGATCAGAATCATTGCCTATTCAAGAATCAGGTGGAACTCAGGGGGAGCCTGTAGCTGTGGAGACCAGAGGGGGAGCTAAAAGGAAAGCAATGTCTAAGGGGGAGCAAGTCAAACCAAGCAGTGCAAAACCACATGATAAAGCTGAAAAGCCTGTTGAAGTGGAAATGGATGGAGAAAGGGTGTTAATGTCAAAGGAAACTCAAGATGCATTGCAAATAAGACCTGCATCTAGACATCCAATCTTGCCTCCTGTGGTGATTAGAGAACCTACTCCAGAAACTCAAGAAACTGCTTTACAGAAGAAATGGAGAGAAATGGAGGAACAAAACAAACTTGGGAAAGGTAAAGGGAAACTGCCTGAATCCATTCATGGTGGAATTATATGGACAAATGGCACTGAATTTGATCAAGAGGAAGCCAATGTCTTGATGGTGGATTACAGGGAGAGCACATTACACAACCATGACAGTAAGTTTAGCAGTTTGGTGGAAGAAGCAATGAATGCTACTAGCAACCGTCCAACCAACACCACAAAACTGTTAAAGGAACAAATTACTAGTGTCAGTGTAATGGTGAATGATGAGAAAAGATGGGATGTAAGTATTTATCTCACTTCTGGCATATCTTATTTCATCACAATGCAACTATTGCAGAGTCTGCCAGCAAAGGTGTTGTGTGCTTTGAAGGGAAAGATCAGGGCAACTCAAACACCATTCAATGAAATATTGGATATGCAAATCCAGAACCTGATCATACAGAAGCTACCTGAAGTCTACTCAAATCCACCAAGTGTTTTCTACAGATCCAAAACTAAGGATGGCACAAGAAGGAACAGCTTCATGAATTTGGGTAGCCCATCCAGAATGGAAACCAAGTCAATTCTGAAGGTACTAGATGGAATACTCAGTTCAAATGCCAATCCAGGAAGAGTTCATGCTGTTCAAGAAATCTACAAAATGCTGGTGTTGAGAGACAAGGCACTGGGAGCTAGAATGAAGGAGCTAATCACTAGAGCCAATGCCAAAAGAAATGATCAAGGTGGAAGTTGCTTCTATAACATTCCTCCCCATGATGATGATGATGATGATGAAGATGGTGAGGATGGAGGTGGTGAAGCTTCTGGAAATGCTGGAAATGCTGGTGGAAGTAATTCTGGGAATACTGGTATTCAATCCCAAAATGAAGGCAATGAAGAAACTCCTAGCCAGGAAAAGAAAGATGCTGGTGCAACAGATGAAGAGGAGTCAAGAATACTGGAAGCTTTGGAGGCAAGCATTCTTAGATGTGCTATTGACTGCATAAATGCTGAAAAAGATGCTGTCACCAAAGGTACTGTCGACAAGGATACTGTCATAGAAGATGCTGTCTTGGAAGATGCTGTCGACAAGGGTACTGTCAAGGAAGGTTCTGTCAAGGATGAAGCCAAGGCTACTGTCAAGTCCAAAAGACTGAAAGCTAAAGCTAAGGCATGGTTTTCTAGACAGAAACCTACAGGGAAGCACAAGTACTCAGGAAAGGAAAAGGCCACTGGATTTGGCAGGAATCTCAAAAAGCCAATTCAATCAATTCCTCCCAACAGTCTTAAGATTCAACAAATGCAATCAAGAGAAATCAAGAGCGTTGAGGTTAAGCTGGATGCAAATCAAGAGGCCACTGAGTACATTCTGTGGTGGGAAGAATCAAGGTCAGCCAAGATTGACAAGGACTTCAATCTGGTAGCCACATCAACCAAGAAAAGTACATCAACCATAGATAAAAGAAGAATTGATTTCTTCTACCTGGAAAGAATGGTAGAGTTGCTGGAGAGCTATGATGATGTTTCAAAGGCTGTCATGGAACATGTTCTAAAATATCAGGCAGATAGGGATGCTGAATTTTATCAGAAATTTGGCTATAACTTTGCATATTTTGATGATGCTGATATTCTTACTGATCTCCCAGCCTCTCCTATACCATACCACTGGTACTATGAGTTTGATGACTTACCCACAGAAGAAGGGCAAACCCAACCAACTCAGGAAGGGGAACCCAAGCCAAGCAAACAACCTGAATCTTCTGAATATTCTCAAACTCAGTCAGAACTTGATAAGAAGGAAGCTGAATTACTGGAAAAACACAAGGCCTCTAACAAGGCAGAAAGTGAAGCTCCAAATTATCAACCATATATGCTGGAAAATCCCCTAAGAGTCAAGTTCCTAAAAGAAGAAATCTATGTTTGCAGCTTGCATAAGCTTAAAACATCCACTCTGAAGGATTTACAGTATACGGTAGCTGATTCAATTCATCCCTTGGAACAGATTTGTTCTGATGAGATAGAGAAGTTATTGGAAGGGAGAAAAGGAGAAGACTCAAAACTGGACAAGCAAAGAAGGAAGTCTCTCAATGCTTATCCTGGAAGTAGATTCAAGCTCATTAATGAAGAACTTCATTTCAGAACCTATCCATATGATATAGAGCAATGGCTGAATCTCAGGGATGTTAGTTCTCTCATATCCCCTTCCATAAAGAAGATCATTGATGAAGTAGAGGATGATGCAGTGTCTGCTGCTGAAATTTCTCTTGTAGAAAGTCTAAGAAGCTGCTTGGCAGAAGCTCTCAAAAGAGAGGATGCAGCAAGACAGAAGAGGAGATCTCAAGCTAAGTGAAAATTCTTAACCCATTCTGATCTTGTTAGTTAAGTTGTTAGCACACATTGTAAATTTGTTGTTATTTTCCATAAAAACAAATTGGGGGAGATTGTTGGGATTTATGGGTGATAGCATTGAAACAACTTGACTTTGATTGTACTTAATTTTTCAAATTAAGTAGAACATACTGTCATAGCCAAAGTATGTTCTTGTAATCAGTATGTAATGTTATTCTAGTTGTATTGTTTGAAAGAAGTTCACTTATGTGTTCAAGCCTCAAAGAATGCTTTTTGGATGACAACATGAATAAAGGTTACTGTCCTAAAGCTGTGACAGTAAGATTACAAGAAGACAGAATGTTGCAAGTCACGACAGCATATTCACTCTGACAGCAACATTGGCGGAAGACTACGCGACAACAACTATTGCCCTCGACAGCAAGTTTGGGATCCTCGACAGCACTCTATGTGGGGAACTCATACTGTCACCAAAAGATCATTCCTGTGACAGCAAGCTTTGCGGCAAAAGTAACTGTCTCAATAAAGATCCTTATGCTAGGTATCTTTCTCAGTCAAATCCCGTGACAGTTTAAATGTTCAAGAAACAGGCGTGATGCAGTATCCCTAAGCTGCACCAAGTCTGCAAGACTACGATAGAAGCTTCAAGCACTGCAAAACAAAAGTGAATCAATTCAAGAGCAAGGTCAAGTCTTTATCTGCTGAATTGGTTTAGCTGGAAATGGAATGAATCTAGGTTGCTTTCTTTGTAATGTATATCTGACATGTTAGCAATTTAGGAAAGTCACATGGGTAAGACAATATGTAAGAAGCTGCCACTTAACAGTGACAGCAGCTTCACAAACCCGTGACTGATAGTGATAGGGTTAGTCTTATACCTACTATCAATTCATTCTAGAAATGTAACGAAGACAAGCAAGTGTCTTTGAAGAAAACCCGAAGCTCGAGAATTCTTTCTTGAGGTTGTAGCAACACTTTGCAAAATAAATAAAACATTTATTTTGTGAATCTTGTTCTTACTGAATACTGTTCGTGATTGCATATATTGCTGATAACGTTTAATCTTGATTTTAGTTGTTGAAATTTAGATTGAATTTTATCAGTATTGCATTCATCCCCCCCCCCTTCTGCAATACACAAGGACTAACAATGCTCAAGTCACATGACTGGTGATATAGCCCTGCTATCACAATTTGAGGAAAAGGCTGGCCCATCAGTAACCTTTGGAAATGACAACATTGGTTATACAATGGGATATGGCAGTGTCAAATCTGGGAATGTCATTATTGAAGATGTAGCATTTGTTGAAGGACTGAAGCACAACCTCTTGAGTATTGGACAATTCACCAACAGGGGGTTCAAAGTGGAATTTGATGAAGATCATTGTCTAATCTCAAAAAGAGGAAGTGGTGAAGTTGTTTTAACTGGTGTAAAGAAAGGAAGCTTGTTTGTAGCAAATCTCAAGGCTGCAGACAAGGGAGAAATTTGTTGTTTCTACACTAAGGCCACAAATGAAGAATTCTGGCTATGACACAAGAAACTGTCTCACTTGAATGTTCAGGCAATAAACTCTCTGACAAAGAGAGAACTCATCAGAGACATGCCTGCTTTGGAGTTTGTGCAAGATGGAGCATGTGAAGCATGTCAAAAAGGAAAGATTAAAAGATCAAGTCACAAGAACAAGTTGCTCAATTCAAACTCAAAGCCTCTGCAACTAATCCACATGGATCTATTTGGCCCTGTGAATGTAATGTCCCTTTCCAAGAAGAAATATGCTCTAGTCATGGTTGATGATTATTCAAGATACACTTGGGTGGAATTCCTGTTCTCCAAGGATGAAGCACATCAAGTAATCATAGAGCATATTAAAAGAGTTGATAGAGAAGCACAAAGCACTAGTTCCTCTGTAGTTGCTTTGAGAAGTGATAATGGGACTGAGTTCAGAAATTCAACATTGTATGAGTTTTGCAAAGATAAAGGAATTTCTCAACAATTTTCAGCTCCTAGAACACCTCAACAAAATGGAGTAGTTGAGAGAAAGAATAGAACTCTCATTGAAGCTGCAAGGACAATGTTGTTGGATGCAAAGCTACCTACTAGCTTTTGGGCTGATGTTGTTAACACAACATGCTATATGCAAAATAGAACATTGATCAATAAGAAGTCTGGAAAAACTCCTTACTCATTAATGATTGGCAAAAGAGCATCCTTCAAGCATCTTCATGTGTTGGGAAGCAAGTGTTTTGTGATGAAAGATACCTCTGAGCATGTTGGAAAATTTGATGCTAATGCATTTGAAGGTATTTTCATTGGATACTCTCTGGAAAGGACAACATACAGAGTGTTTGTACCTGAGCAACACAAAGTTATGGAAAGCATGGATGTTACCTTTGATGACAAGAAAACTCCTAGACTTAAAACAAGTGAACAAGACAGTGTGCCATTAAGATTTGAAAATCAAGGATATCTTGAGGATTCTGAAAATGAGGATGAACCACCTATTCAAACTGTTCCAGACAATGAAACTCTTGAAGTTGAAGATCTTCTTCAAACACTTGTGCAAGGGTTCACAAACACAGGGGGAGAAGAAGAGAATGCAACTATCAATCAAAATGATCCTGGAACAAGTCAAGAAAATGAACAGGGTCACACAAGGAAATGGGACAGAGCCCACACTAGGGATCAAATCATTGGAGATCCTGGTGAGGGAGTTAGAACAAGAAGGGCAACAATGAATACATGTCTGTATAGCTGCTTTCTGTCACAAGAAGAACCAAAAGTAATTGAAGAAGCTTTGAAGAATTCTGACTGGATTGTTGCCATGCAAGAAGAACTGAATCAATTTGAGAAAAACAAAGTATGGGAACTAGTGCCACCTCCAGAAGGAAAGAATGTTATTGACACCAAATGGGTGTTCAGAAACAAGATGGATGAAGAAGGAGTGGTGATTAGGAACAAAGCAAGGTTGGTTGCCAAAGGATACTGTCAACAAGAGGGCATTGACTATGATGAAACATTTGCACCTGTAGCTAGACTGGAAGCCATCAGAATCTTCTTGGCTTTTGTAGCTCACTCAGATTTCAAGGTGTATCAAATGGATGTGAAAAGCGCATTTCTCAATGGTGATCTTGCTGAAGAAGTTTATGTATCCCAACCACTTGGCTTTGAGAATGAAGACTTCCCAGACTTTGTGTATAGACTGCTCAAAGCACTCTATGGACTTAAACAGGCACCAAGAGCCTGGTATGAAACTTTATCTCAATTCCTTCTTGAGCATCAATTTACCAGGGGAACAATTTATAAAACTCTATTCTTCAAGAAACATGGAAATGATATCATTCTAGTTCAAATCTATGTGGATAATATCATCTTTGGCTCTTCAAATGAAAATCTCTGTGAAAGGTTCTCTAGGTTGATGCAAAGTAAATATGAGATGAGTATGATGGGAGAGTTAACCTTCTTCCTAGACCAGCAAGTACATCAAAGGAAGGATGACATCTTTATAAACCAATCCAAGTATGTTAAAGATCTCTTAAAGAAATATGGTTTAGAAGAGTCATCTCCAGCAAAAACTCCGATGTCCACTGCAATCAAGTTAGATGAAGATAAGAAGGGCAAGAGAGTTGACATCAAGGTCTATAGGGGAATGGTTGGATCATTGCTCTATCTCACAGCTAGCAGGCCAGACATCATGTTTACCACGTGTCTTTGTGCGAGGTTCCAGTCTGATCCTAAGGAATCTCACATGATGGCTATCAAAAGAATCTTCAGGTATCTGAAAGGGAGTCCTAATCTTGGGCTATGATATCCAAAGGGCACTGGGTTCAACCTGGTTGGTTACATAGATTCTGATTATGCTGGATGAAGAATTGACAGGAAGAGCACCTCTGGAAGCCGCCAATTCTTAGGTCAAAGGTTAGTGTCCTGGTTCAGTAAGAAACAACAATCCACAGCAACATCTACAGCTGAGGCTGAATATATTGTTGCTGGTAGCTGTTGTGCTCAATTGCTTTGGATTAGAAATCAACTCATGGATCATGGACTAGTGTTAGAACACATTCCTCAGATGTGTGATAATACTAGTGCAATATCCATTGTAGCTAATCCTGTTAATCATTCTACTACAAAGCATATTGAGATAAGGTACCATTTCGTTAGGGAACATGCAGCAAATGGTACTATAGCAGTCTCTTATGTTCCAACAGAGAAACAATTAGCTGACATATTTACTAAACCTCTAAATGAAGCTGTCTTCAACAAACTAGTGAGTGAAATTGGAATGCTCAATCCTTCATTTAGTTGTTCTAAGTAAGTATGCTAGCTCATAATTGCAGCAGTAAATTTTCACTGTATTTAGATGCTCTATTCATTTGGAGTGAAAATTAGCTGAGATATGATTCATAAATATTTCAGTATTTTACTGCATATTTTTCAAATCATACTTTTCTGTGAAGTTATGAACTTTTTAAGACATCTCTACATAGGTGATCTTGAGAGTTCACGACTTAGTTCAAATAAAACAGACTTATATCGCAAACTGTTGAAATTGTGAGACTTCGCGATCTAGTTCATTTCATGAGTTTACGACATAGTTCATTTTATGACTTCGCGACTTAGAATAACTATATCGACAAGTCTCCACATTTGACAAAATTTTGATTGAAATTAATTTTATTTCAATTTTTGATTTGAGTCTGACAAAATGCTTAAAATTTCAAAAAGAGAGTTTTAGACAGGGTATTTACACTATATCGCAAAGTCATCCAAATCTTTATATCTTCAAGACTTTATGACATAGTTCATTTTTGGACTCTGCGATATACTTTGCAAGACTTTGCGGTACAAGCCATTTTGAGACTTCGCGACATACAAATAGCCTGTACATATTCATAACTCCATATCGCAGTGTCTCTATCATATAAATACTCTTTTCTAACCGTTCACAACTCTTCATCTTGTCTACTACTCTCAACTCTCAAACCTAATCTCAATTTCTCTACTCTCTTCTTCACTCTCAAATTCAAAATGGCACCCAAGTCTCAAACAATATCATCCTCTATCCCTCTAACCATACCCAAAGAAACAA
This sequence comes from Heracleum sosnowskyi, assembly GCA_030848705.1. Lineage (NCBI taxonomy): Eukaryota > Viridiplantae > Streptophyta > Magnoliopsida > Apiales > Apiaceae > Heracleum > Heracleum sosnowskyi. Next base: position 109,946,321 of record CM061243.1, on the reverse strand, counting down.
ATCTTCTCACAATTCCCTCTGAGGCGGAGGCAAACCCTAGGTACAAGTGCTTTGTACGGTTCTTAAACACCTCCTACCTTCACCAAGCCTTAACCCAAAACCCCACTCTGTATGTTGATGTGTTGGAGGGGTTTTGGAGAACATCTATGGTTTCAACAATGGCGAAGGAAGATGAAACCTCGTTTCAGGAGGTGAGTTGCACAATTGGGGGCAAGCTTTTCCAGTTTGGAGAAAAAGAGATAAACGAGGCCCTGGGGTTCAAGGTTGAAGGTCATGATACTGAAGCTAATGATGCTGAGATGGTAGCATTCTTGGATTTAATCAAGTATGCAGATGAAATAGACATGGCTAAGTTGAACAATAAGAATGTCAGGAGGGAGTGGTCGTTTCTATTTGATGCACTCCAGAAGGTGTTCTTATGCAGGAAGACATGATGGGACCAAATCAGTCACATTGCTGTGAAGTTAGCATACTCCCTAGCCTACAATCAGGAGATAAATGTAGGAGCAATAATCCTCAAAGAATTGGCTGAAAGGCTAGGGAGGACAGTTCGTGGTAGAGGTAATGAAATCTTTTATCCTCATTTCCTTCAATGTATTTTAAATTATCTTGATGCTAATATACATGAACTAGAGGGTATAGATCAAAATAAAATGGCTTATTCCAAGTCCATGTCCAAAGTTCTATTTGGGTCATTGGACACAAGGAATCAAGTGGATGTGATACTAAGTGTGACCAATCATATGCAGGACACATTTGCATCGTATCCACTTGATAAGCCAATATACCATGAACTTTCCTGGAAAGGGAAGGCTAAGACAGAAGGAGCCTCCAAGTCTAACCCAAGCCTTCCTAACCCATCCAATGAATCCCCTGCAAACAGTACAATAGTCATTAGGGAGCCAAGTGCACCAACTTCCCAAAAGGTTGGTGCTACTAAAAAGAAGACAAAGAAGAGAGCCCTGGAAATTATCAATGAATCAATAGAGATAGGAAGTGAGGATCCCGAGTTACCTCTCACCAGACAAAGTAAGAAACTCAAATCTAAGCCTACCACTGAATCCTCCCAACAGGATTCAGATGTGGAAAAAGGGGTACACCTGTTACTATCAATGGCCTCTCAACAGGGCATTGGCATTGAAAAGAGTAGTCTCCCCACTACATCCTGTATAGAGTCAGTACAGGGTCAAGAACACACTCTTGACCCCAGTGGAAATAAGGGTGATGCAACACTGAGTGGAGAGCACATCACAATTGAAACTCCTTCTATTTCTCGGGGGGGGGGGGGTTGCTAAAATCTAATCTAAACCCCACTTCTCTCTTAGATTCTACATTAGAAATTTCTTTTGAACAAGAGAGTCATTCTCATGACAATCTTGCTTTTGATCAATCACAATTTCAATCAGTGATTGAGCCACCCTCAAGTGACATGGTGCATGACAGTGTGCTCACCACCCAGGAACCACATTTAGTTGGTCAGGGAATGCATGCTGGGGCATATCCTAATGACACCAACAAAAACATAGAGGATTCACCAGTTCTTACTGGAGACTCTATGCCAAACTCTCCATTTCTTATGGACTTGGATTTGCCTTCACAGGCACATAGAGATGATGCTGTAACACATCACATTTCAATGGAGACAGCATCAGACTCTACAGTCATTCCAAGACTGGAGGAGACTCACTCACCTATTCCTCATGAAGTGCTAAGCACTAGCTCTAACTTGGCTCAGGCCACCATGTCAGAATGGCTGAAACCTGTGCAACATGACAGGGCTTCGGGATCATCCTCTGTGCCACCACAATTGACGGAAGAGGAACTGCAAAATCTTCATGTGGCACAGATAGATGAGTTCTCAAAGATTGCCCAACACCTCCTAACAGCTGGACTACCAAACAAAGATTATGAAGCTATCTTGCTTTGTCACCAGGAGGATGCTGAGGCCCAAAAAGATAAAATTGTGGATGAAGCCCAGCAAGATGGAAATGTGGATGCTTGGCTGGATGGCAAGAGGATTGTAAAGCTGAAGGAGGCTCTAGCTTTTCTCAGGGAGGACTATCTCACAGCCTTGGGGTCTAATGCTAAAGGTCTCTCTCCTGCAGAAATCTATGATGCTGTCAATGAAGTCTACAAGAGCCAACTCAAAGCTATGCATTTCCTTGGGAAAGGTCTTCAGTCAGAAATCTCTACTATCAAGGAAGAAACTGAACATTCTCTGGTTCAGCTGAGGAATACATATCTTTCTGATTTCCCCAAGGTGGATGGCATACTGTTAGTCCTTGTGTATTGCAGAAGGGGGGGGGGATGAATGCAATACTGATAAAATTCAATCTAAATTTCAACAACTATAATCAAGATTAAATGTTATCAGCAATATATGCAATCACGAACAGTATGAAGTAAGAACAAGATTCACAAAATAAATGTTTTATTTATTTTGCAAAGTGTTGCTACAACCTCAAGAAAGAATTCTCGAGCTGCGGTTTCTCTAAGACACTTGCTTGTCTTCTTGTTACATCTAGAATGAATTGATAGTAGGTATAAGACTAATCCTATCCCTATCAGTCACGGGTTTGTGAAGCTGCTGTCACTGTCAAGTGGCAGCTTCTTACAGATTGTCTTACCCATGTGACTTTCCTAAATTGCTAACATGTCAGATATACAATACAAAGAAAGCAACTTAGATTCATTCTATTTCCAGCTTAAGCAATTCAGCAAATAAAGACTTGACCTTGCTCTTGAATTGATTCGCTTTTGTTTTGCAGTGCTTGAAGCTTCTGTCGTAGTCTTGCAGACTTGGTGCAGCTTAGGGATACTGCAACACGCCTGTTTCTTGAACATTGAAGCTGTCACGGGATTTGACTGAGAAAGATACCTAGAACAGGGATCTTTCTCGAGACAGTTACTTTTGCCGCAAAGCTTGCTGTCACAGGAATGTGCTTTTTGGTGACAGTAGGAGTTCCCCGCATAATGTGCTGTCGAGGTTCCCAAGCTTGCTGTCGAGGGCTAAAGTTGCTGTCGCGTAGTCTTCCGCCAATGTTGCTGTCAGAGTGAATATGCTGTCTTGACTTGCAACATTCTGTCTTCTTGTAATCTTATTGTCAATGCTCATGACAGTAACCTTTATTCATGCTGTCATCTAATATGCGTTCTTTGAGGCTTGAACACAGAAAGTGAACTTCTTCCAAATTACACAATTAAAATAACATTACATACTGATTACAAGAACATACTTTGGCTGTGACAGTATGTTCTACTTAATTACAAAATTAAGTATATACAAAGTTAAGTTGTTCCTTTGCTATCACCCATAAATCCCAACAATCTCCCCCAATTTGTTTTTATGGACAATAACAACAAATTTACAATATGTGCTGACAACTTAACTAACAAGATCAGAATGGATTAAGAATTTTTACTTAGCTTGAGATTTCCTCTTCTGCCTTGCTACATCCTCTCTTTTGAGAGCTTCCACCAAGCAGCCTCTTAGACCTTCTATAAGAGAAATTTCAGCAACAGAAACTGCAGCATCCTCTACTTCTTCAATGATCTTCTTTATAGTAGGGGAGAGAAGAGAACTAGCATCCCTGAGATTCAGCCATTGCTCTATATCATAAGGATAGGTTACGAAGTGAAGTTCTTCATTAATGAGCTTGAATCTTTTTCCAGGATAAGCATTGAGAGTCCTTCTTCTTTGCTTGTCCATCTTTGAGTCTTCTCCTTTTCTCCCTTCCAATACATTCTCTATTTCATCAGAACAAATCTGCTCCAAGGGATGAATAGATCCAGCTACCTTATACTGTAAATCCTTCAGAATAGTTGTTTTTAGCTTGTGAAGGCTACACACATAGATTTCTTCTTTTAGATACTTCATTCTTAGGGGATTTTCCAGCATGCATGATTTATAATTTGGAGCTTCACTTTCTGCCTTGTTGGAGACCTTGCATTTTTCCAGTAGTTCTGCTTCCTTCTTATCAAGTTCTGACTTAGTTTGAGAGTATTGAGAAGATTCAGGTCTTTTGCTTGGCTTGGGTTCCCTTTCCTGAGTTGGTTGGGTTTGCCCTTCTTCTGTGGGTGAGACCTCAAACTCATAGTACCAATGGTATGGTATAGGAGAAGCTGGTAAGTCAGTTAAAATATCAGCATCATCAAAATCTGCAAAGTTGTAGCCAAATTTCTGATAGAATTCAGCATCCCTATCAGCTTGATATTTCAGAATATGTTCCATAACAGACTCAGGAACATTATCATAGCTCTCCAGCAACTCTACCATTCTTTCCAGGTAGAAGAAGTCAATTCTTCTTTTATCTAAGGTTGATGTCCTACCACTGGTTGATGTGGAGACCAGATTGAAATCCTTATCAACCTTGGTAGATCTTGATTCTTCCCACCACAGAATGTACTCAGTGACCTCTTGATTTGCATCCATCTTTACCTCAACACTCTTGATTTCTCTAGATTGCATTTGTTGTATCTTAAGACTGTTGGGAGGTATTGATTGAATTGGCTTCTTAAGATTCCTGCCAAATCCAGTGGTCTTTTCCTTTCCTGAGTACTTGTGCTTTCCTTCAGGTTTCTGTCTAGTAAACCACCATTAGAGTATTGGCTTCTTCTTGATCATACTCAGTACCATTGGACCAAGTATTTCCTTTATGGATGGATTCAGGCAGTTTCCCTTTACCTTTCCCAAGTTTGTTTTGTTCCTCCATTTCTCTCCATTTCTTCTGTAGAACAGTTTCTTGAGTTTCTGGAGTTGGCTCTCTAATTACCACAGGAGGTAGAATAGGATGTCTAGATGCAGGTCTTCTTTGCAATGCATCTTGAGTTGCCTTAGACATCAACACTCTTTCTCCATCCAAGTCAACTTCAACAAGCTCTTCAGCTTTATCCTTTGGTTGTCCACTGCTTGGTTTGACTTGCTCCCCCTTTGACATTGCTTTCCTTTTAGCTCCCCCTTTGGTCTTCATAGTTACTGGCTCCCCCTGAGTTCCACCTGATTCCTGAATAGGCAATGATTCTGATCTTGCTACCTTCTCCCCCTTAGTTGAGTTGGCAGCTACTAGGTCAGTGAGGAACTGGATAGAGAGCTGAGTAGCAGCAAAACCATCAACCACCAGTTGAGAGAGAGAGTCCATCTTGGAGTTTAGTGTAGCACACTGTCCTTCCAGAGCTGCAAGCCTGTTTTCATAAGTAGCAGAGGGGCCACCATACCTTAACCTTCTTGGAGGGGAAGGAAAAGAAAGGGGCTTGGAGGCTATGGGGGTTCTCACACTCTCAGGGTGTTTTTGAGTGATCTCATCACCCCTCACAGATTGACTCTCAAGGCCTAATGCCTGATCAGTGTGGGCTCCCTCAATATCTCTCTGGACATGCTCAAGTCCCTCTCCTTTTGCCAGCTCATTTGGTTGCCTCTCATTTTGATGCTCACCTCTCTTTTCTTTTATCTCTCTTTTCTTTTGCACACCCTCACTCAACCTAGATGCATGGGTATGAGCAGTACTAACATGCATGGAAGGAGTAGATTTAGAATTTACCTTTAAGAGTTTGGCAAGAGGTAGATCATCATCAGAGGCATCCTCAATGATCACAGCATCAAAATCAGGCTGAGGGGACTGGACAGCATCTGGGGCAGGAATGTTACTGTCAGTTGCTGGAGTCTGGACAGCAGGTTCTGGCATGACAGCAACTTTGGGAGGTGGAGTGACAGTAGGTTCTGTAGTGATAGTATCTTTCTCTCCACCCATGACAGCAGCTGTGTCCAGGACAGCAACATTTCCAGTGTCATTGACAGCAACAAAGGCTGTGACAGCATCTTCCTGAAGGTAAGATGCTCCTTGGAGTTCAGACAAAGTGTTGGCTGTTTCATTTTCTGACAAAATACCACTTTGCCCTAGCCCAGTGTTTGGAGGAGTGGTGTCCATCTCACTTTGAGAAATGGGTTCTTGTGGACCACTAGATGGGGGCTCATCCAAGATTGGAGATGGATGATCAAAACCTGAAGGGTTGGGACTGTCCCCTTCTCTAGGTTGTGGAGAAGAAACAAAAGAATGTGTAGGGAAGGAAGAAGGTGAAAGTGTAGCAGAGAGTGGGGGCTGATTCACAGATGAAACATATGAACCATCAAAAGGAGTAGAGAAATCCTCACTGTGCCCTAACTCACTGTGTGTTTCTTCAAGTGGGGGTATCTCAGGTTGTGAACCGTGAGTTTGTGCAGACTCTGTACAGGGTGCCTTGGGAGATAGGCCAATTTCAATAGATGCACCTTGTTGAGAAGGCACATCTAGAGAGGTGTTTGAGTCCCTTTCAGTAACTACGGTTTGTTGAGAAACTGCAGCTTGGCTAACAGTGGTTTTGGTCCTCCTAGCTCTCTTCTTCTTAGGCTCAGGGGGAACCACTGGGGGTTCTGTTTGACTACCTTCCTTATTTGCTGCACTAGGTGCAGGGTCTCCCTCTTGACTAACAGAGCTACCACCAACATCAGCTTCTAAGGGTCTTTTTCTGGATTCTTGCAAGGCTTCTCTTTGGGCTTTGGTAAGTCTAGAGGGCCTAGGCTGAGTGTATGGTGTGGAATGTGGGTTAACTGAATTTGGGTCTAATTCAGTTTCATTCTCAAGAGTAAAAGAGGCATAACCAGATGGTAATGGTAAATCAGGGTTGGACACTTGATTAACCATGTGCTGAGTGAAACAAAGTGGAATATGTGCATTGAGATCTTGTGATGATAACAGTGTGTGTGTGTTCTTTTTCAAAACTGAGCAAGCCTCTAAACGAGGAGCAGCATCATTAAAATCACAGAATGAATTAATGCACATCATAAGAAAGCGAGGGTAGATTGATACCTTCTTACCTATGGCAGCTGTGAGGTGTGCCATGAGGAGAGCTCCAACATTCACCTTGTATCCATGGACAAGAGAATGTGTCAGTTTCTTGATGTAGGAGGGTATTCCATTCCAGCCTGTGGACTTGGTAGAGAACACCTTGACCATGACATCAAGTATCATGCTCCACTCTTTTCTCAGATGCTTCCTATCCATTTCACCAGTTGGATACCATTTGGTAGTCCCCTCTTCGAGAATAGGGTCTGCATACCCAATCTTCAAGAAGAGCTTCTTGAGAGTGTCATCATTGGCAAGTTCAGTAAATCTCTGTCCTGCTTCAAGTGTAATACCAAGAGCAGTGTTGATGACCTCAGCTGTAAGAATGTATTGTTGCCCAGAGATTTTGAATTGAATACCCGGGTTCTCACCCTCAATTTGAGCAACAGCAGTTCGCCAAAACGCCTCAATTCTGTCTAAGTCGAGAATGGGGGTTGAGGTGATGGCATAACCGAGATAGGACTTGTTCAAGAAAAACACGAGTCCTTTGAAACCTTCACCAACATCATTTGGGGAAAAGATGCCAGCAAAGTTTGTTTGAGAGAGAGTCTGTTTGGGTGCCATGGAGATTTCAAGAAAAGAAGAAAGTAAGAAAGTGGCTTTTTGCTTAAAGAAAAGTATATTGCCTTGAGTTCGATGAGAGTGATATGTCTGAGTAACTGGAGAATAAATAGAGGTATTTCAAACGTTGTGCACAAAAAGTGGAATTAAAGAACGTGTCTTAACCCACTCTTATAACACGTCAGTTACTGCCCGTTATTCACTGACCAACGTGGGATGAATATCCAATTTCAACGGTCCACTATTGTTGACAGTAACCTGTGCGCTAGAAACAATCTGTCAGTAATAAGAGGTGGTGACAGTAGGTTTTGCGCGACAGCAACTATTGCGCAAAAACTTGCTGTCACCGTTAAGCATATGGATGACAGTATCCTTTACAAGTCTTGACAGAAAGTCTTTTCCTGCTGTCAAGAAGGTTGCTGTCAAGAAACACACGACAGTATCCTTCTTAACGACAGTAATTTCGATTAGGAATTGGTTCTGTCATGAACTTATTAGAATGCTTGATTCATACACTTAACTTAATATTGACAAATTATGGATTTAGCAATGTAATCTTTTGAACATAGATATTAAGCAATTAACACAGACAAATCATAAACTCAATAACCACAAAGACAAGAACTTTTATTATTATTATTAATAAAATCATTCAGAATAGAACATTGAGTACATCATTTTATGATTTTATCAACTAGTTCTAAGACTTCTTCCTTAATCTCTTCTTTAGAGCGACCTTCTTTTTCAAGAAGTGCCTGAAGCTCCTTCTCTTCTTCCTTAGCCTTGGCCTCCTCTTCCTTAGCCTTGGCCTCCTTTTCCTCGTCTATCTCATCCAAGGCGTCCAACAGTATCTCAAAGAGCTCATCGATCTCTTCATTGTCGGGTTCACTGTCACACTTCTTTAGACCGACTTCAATTCCTACTTTGTTTTCCATTATTTACTTTAAAACTGAGAGCAGACTGGTGAAACCTAAGGTTAATTTATAGGCAAAACCGTCTAAGGATTAAAGTCTAATGGTCAACAGTTAGAGTACCCATACAACTACCACAAAAATAATTAATGGTCGTGTCCTCCTTTAATCCTACAGATTAATGCAAAAGGGTGTGAAAGTCCAATGGAACAGATTTTTAACTCTCAAACTTAACAGATAACCACATTAAAGTCATACACGGTTTAAAAGTATGAGACTGGCACAAAATACTGACATGAAAAGTCAAATCAACACATGCTGTCACATAACAGACATAAACCAAGTAGACAGTAACTTCTCTTGACAGCAGGTTTGAAGTTGCTGTCATGAGCTTCAATAGAGAATTTGGAAATATAGAAAACTGAGTGAATCAACATACCAGGTTCAGCATTCCCAATTCACTTACCAACCTGTTAAAGGTTGCTTCATCCAATGGCTTAGTAAAGATGTCAGCAAGTTGCTTGTCAGTTGGGACATAGATCAGCTTCACAGTTCCTTGTTCAACATGCTCTCTGATAAAGTGATGTCTTATATCAATGTGCTTTGTCCTAGAGTGTTGAACTGGATTGTCTAAAATGGCTATGGCACTAGTGTTGTCACAGTAGATATGAATTTCTCTCAACACTAGACCATAATCCAGAAGTTGATTCTTCATCCATAGAATTTGTGCACAGCAACTGCCTGCAGCAATATACTCAGCTTCTGCAGTTGAGGTAGAAACTGAATGTTGCTTCTTGCTAAACCATGAGACCAATCTTTCACCAAGAAATTGACAGCTACCAGTAGTACTCTTTCTGTCAATCTTGCATCCAGCATAGTCTGAGTCTGAGTAGCCAATTAGATCAAATCCAGTGTTCTTGGGATACCAAAGACCTAGGTTAGGAGTGCCTTTTAGGTATCTAAAGATTCTCTTGATGGCTACTAAGTGAGACTCCTTTGGATCACTTTGAAACCTTGCACAGAGACATGTAGCAAACATGATGTCAGGTCTGCTAGCAGTTAAGTATAGAAGAAATCCTACCATGCCTCTATAGGTGCTTGAGTCAATTTTCTTCCCTTTAGGATCAAGATCCAGACTGGTTGAGGTGGACATTGGTGTCTTTGCAGGTGATGAATCTTCCAAGTTGAACTTTCTGAGAAGTTCCTTGATGTATTTAGCTTGACAAATGAAGATTCCATCAGTTTGTTGAAGAATTTGCAATCCCAGAAAGAATGACAATTCTCCCATCATACTCATCTCATATTTGTTACTCATGAGAGAGGAAAACTTCTCACACAGTTTCTCATTTGTAGAACCAAAAATGATATCATCCACATAGATTTGTACCAGAATGATGTCCTTGCCATGGTGTTTGTAGAAAAGTGTCTTGTCCACAACTCCTCTAGTAAACTGATTGTCCAGGATAAAAGTGGAAAGTGTGTCATACCACGCCCTGGGTGCCTGCTTTAGTCCATACAAAGCTTTGAAAAGTTTGTACACAAAGTCATACATTTCAGCATCCTCAAACCCTGGTGGCTGTTCAACATACACTTCTTCTTCCAATTCTCCATTTAGGAAGGCACTTTTGACATCCATCTGAAATACCTTGAAGCTGCAGTGTGCAGCATAGGCTAGAAAGATTCTTATCTTCAAGTCTTGCAACAGGTGCAAATGTCTCATCATAGTCTATACCCTCCTGTTGACAGTAACCCTTAGCCACTAGCCTTGCTTTGTTTCTTGTCACTGATCCATTTTCATCAAGCTTGTTTCTGAAAACCCATTTGGTCTCAATGACTGACTTTCCCTTAGGTCTTGGAACCAGCTTCCATACATTGTTCCTTTCAAACTGATTTAGCTCTTCTTGCATGGCTATCACCCAGTCAGAATCCAACAATGCTTCATCAGTTGTCTTGGGTTCCATTTGAGACAGAAAGCATGAGAACATGCTGTCAGCAGAGACTTTGTTCTTTGTCCTCACTCCAGAATTAGGGTCACCAATGATGAGGTCACTTGAGTGATCCTTGTTCCACTTGGTAATTCTGGGCAAGCTACTTGACTGTACAGGAACATTTGCTTCAGTTTGTTGAGTTGAATGATCACCAATCCCATTGTCTTCACCATGTTCTTCATTGTCTCCAGAGTCACTACTGTTATGAATGTTAGAGGTTATGGTCTGTGACTGAGCTGGAGTTTGGTTGACAGTAGAGATATTGACAGCATCTTTATCAACTTCAACAATTTGAGTGAAGCTAGGTTCTTCATCCACAATCTCCTCAGCTTCCAAGTATCCTTGATTCTCAAATCTGAATGTCTGCATCTTTCCTTCTTCATGCAGTCCTGGAAACTTGGTTTCATCAAATGTGACATTAACACTTTCTTCAATAATCCTGTGTTCCATAACATAAACTCTGTAGGCAGTCCTTTCTGTGCTGTAACCCATGAATAGTCCTTCAAAGGCCTTGGTGTCAAATTTTCCTTTCTTCTCATGGTTATCCTTCATCATAAAGCATTTGCTCCCAAACACATGAAAATATTTGACAGTAGGTTTCTTTCCAGTTAACAAACAGTAAGGTGTACTTGCATGAGTTTTGTTGATCATGGTTCTGTTCTGAGTATAACAAGCTGTGTTGATAGCTTCAGCCCAGAAATATGTTGGCAGTTTGGCATCATGTAACATAGTTCTAGCTGCTTCAATGAGAGTCCTGTTCTTTCTTTCTACAACTCCATTCTGCTGTGGAGTTCTTGCAGCAGAGAATTGTTGTACAATTCCTTCATCTTTACAGAAATTTCCAAGAGTGGCATTTCTGAATTCTGTACCATTGTCACTCCTCAAGATTTGAACTTTTGAGTTTGGAGTTCTATCAAGAACTCTGACTTGATCAATAATCACTTGAGCAGCTTCATCTTTGGATTCAAGAAACTTCACCCAAGTGTACCTTGAGTAATCATCCACCATTACTAAGGCATATCTCTTCTTGGCCAATGATGGTACATTGACTGGTCCAAAGAGATCCATGTGAATCAACTTGAGTGCTTCTATGTTGGTGTTCATTTGCTTAGACTTGTGCACAGCTCTTCTCAGTTTGCCCATTTGACAATCTTCACACAGTCCTTCTTGACAGAATTCCTGTTGGGGCAAACCTCTCACTAACTCCTTCTTCATCAGAATATTCATTGTCTTGAAGTTGAGATGTGAGTGCTTCCTGTGCCAAAGCATACTGTCACCAACAGTTGCTTTACTGTAAAAATAGTAAACCTTATCCTTCTTTGTTGAATTTAAGTCAGCAACAAACAAGCTTCCTTTTCTAACCCCTTTTAGAGAGAGGCTACTATTCTTCTTGTGATAGATGTTACACAGCATCATATCAAAATCAACCTTGAATCCCCTGTCACTGAATTGGCTGACACTGAGTAGATTGTGCTTCAATCCATCCACAAGAGCAATATCTTCAATGACAACATTTCCAATTTCCAGACAGCCATATCCCACTGTGTAACCCTTGCTGTTGTCTCCAAAGGTTATGATTGGGCCAGCTTTCTCAACATAATGTGATAGCAGGGCTTTATCACCTGTCATGTGTCTTGAGCAGCCACTGTCAATGATCCACATGACTTGATCTTTCTTCTTGCCCTGCAAAACAGAATGTGTCTAAGATGCATATGGTACCCAATCCTTGTTGGGTCCTGCAGTTTCAGTGTCTCCTGAGTTCTTTCAGTCATAAAATCAAAAGCATTGTCAGTAATCTCCTGTTTGACTTCTCTTTTCACCCACTTAGGTTTAGAATTGGACTTGGTCCTTTTCTTAGTGGATGGAGCCTTTTTGCTGTTGCCAGCAGGCTCAGAAGTCTCAACAGTGTTTATGTATGAACATTCTTCAGTAGTGAGAATAGGTAAGTTAAAGCATGTACTCATGGCAGTGATTTTGCATGGCATACATTCAATGTTATTACAGACACTCATAGTTCTATGCAAAAGGGGGGTTCTGTGTAAGTTACCATTGAGTTCAGTTGCATTGATCTTATTCTCAAGTGGTTTCTTACAAACATGTGTTAAGTGATGAGTAGATCCACAGTTATTGCATAGTTTCCTAGAGGCACCTCCAACATTAGTGTATCCATTTCCTTTATTGACACCTACCTTTCCATTCCTATTCTTAGACTTGGGAGTTACTGGATTGACAGTATGTTCAGAAGTTGTTGTCGAACATTCCTTGACAGTATCTTTTATTCCTACTGTCTTGACAGAAGGTTTTAAAGTTACTGTCTTGGAACAATTCTTGACAGTATCTTTGGAAGATTCTGTCTTGCCAACTGTGACAGCATCTTTTGATCTTACTGTCTGATTACTTGGTAAGTTTACTGTCTTGGGGATTGTGACATTATCCTTTCCATCCTTGAATGTGCTGTCAACACCTTCATCCTCATCAAGAATTTCTTGTTTGATGAGCATGGCTTCTTCATCAAACTCAATTTCTGCAGCTTTGAAAATAGGAGTTTTAACTTTCTTGAGAATGGTGGGTTTGACAGCAGCACTTCCAGGACAATCTTGAATCACAGTTTCCTTTCCAGGTCTTCTACCATAAGAAAAACCTATACCAACTGACTGATTTTCTGTATGCTTATCATTGTAATCCTGAACTATCTTTGATGAGTTTTTATAAGCCTTGATTTTAAATTCATTTTCAGCAATCTCATTTCTCAGGTATTCCTCAACCTCTTTAGCACATTTCAATTCATTTTTAAGTTTAGCATTCTCCTGAGCTAAAGAGTCTAGTGAACTGGTTTTGAGAACAAGAGATTCACTTTCAGACTTTAGTGTTTCATTTAGCTTACTCAGCCTAGTGATCTCCTCATTAGCAGCAGATAAGCTAGTATAGACATTGAACATTTCAGCACTTAAGTCTTTAATGGTTTTCTTATACTCATCAATGGACATATCAAGTAAGATAAGTGAAGGTACCTGACTTGAAGATGTTGATGTTACTTCATCAGTGCTAGCCATGAGAGCTAGGTTGACATATTCTTCTTCATCTTCATCATCAGACTCATCCCAACACTTTCCTCCAGCCACATAGGCTCTACCTTGATTCTTCTTAGAGTATCCACCAGTTCCTTTTTCAAATCTCTGAACCTGTTTGGGTCTTTTGCACTCAGTAGCAAAATGACCAGGTTCACCACAGTTGTAACACTTGAATTTAGATCTATCCACAAATCCAGTCTTGTATCCTCCTTTGAATGAGCTTCCCACAGCAGCCTTTGATGAGCTTCCCTTGGTGAACTTGGATGCTTGTCCTTGGGGCCTGAATGACCTATCCTTCTTGAACCTGAAGTTTTTGAACTTTTTGGCCATGTAAGCCATAGTAGGATTGTCCATGCTTTCCAGTTCCTCCATTGTGTAGAAGTCTTTATCTTCCACATCCTTGAGCTGTAGTACTACTTTCTCATCATCTTCAACCACTTCTTCTATCTTCAAGGATTGTACAGGGGTTGGTTGTGTGATTTGAAGTGCTTCACTAGGTTGTGTGATCCTTGGCACTTGTGCTACTAGGGCACTTGACATGTTAGCCATCTTGTTCCTTGTTCCACTTTGTATGGCTCTCTTTTGAAAGAGTTCAAGTTCATAAGATTTCAGAATGCCATAAAGTGTCTCAAAGGTTATATTGTTGAGATCTCTTCCTTCTCGTATGGTTGTTGTCTTGTGTTCAAGATGATCAGGCAGTGTAAGCAAGAACTTGACATTTAATTCTTTTCTGTCATAGTATTTGCCATGTATCTACAGTTCAGTTAAGAGCTTACTGAACCTTTCAAACATGGAAGTTAAGTCTTCACCAGGCTTGGCCATGAATGCCTCATATTGAGATATTAGTATTTGCCTTTGGTTTCCCTTAACTTCTTCACTTCCTTCACAAAGTAAGGCTAACCTGATCCACATCTCCTTGGCTGATGTGCAACTTATCACACTTCCACACATGGCTTTATCCAACGTGAGAGAGTCGAGCAAGATGAGTTGCAAGTGATCATCTAGCACCATTTTCTCCTTCTCAGGTTCCAAAATTTCTGAGGGATCTTTGGGAACCCAATGTGCAGGAATGATCTCACCATTTACTGTTGTGGCTTCAATTTCCTTCCTTGGTATGAAAGGACCAATCTCGAGTATACCTGGGTATAGTGGATTCGCAGCTTTGATAAACAACAAGATCTTTCTTTTCCAAATACTGTAGTTCTCTTTATCAAAAGCTGGGATCTTGGTACTGTTTGATTTCTGCATTGTCGTCGGGATCTCAGATATGTATGTTAATCTGATGGCTCTGATACCAGTTGTTAGTCCTTGTGTATTGCAGAAGGGGGGGGGGGATGAATGCAATACTGATAAAATTCAATCTAAATTTCAACAACTATAATCAAGATTAAATGTTATCAGCAATATATGCAATCACGAACAGTATGAAGTAAGAACAAGATTCACAAAATAAATGTTTTATTTATTTTGCAAAGTGTTGCTACAACCTCAAGAAAGAATTCTCGAGCTGCGGTTTCTCTAAGATACTTGATTGTCTTCTTGTTACATCTAAAATGAATTGATAGTAGGTATAAGACTAATCATATCCCTATCAGTCACGGGTTTGTGAAGCTACTGTCACTGTCAAGTGGCAGCTTCTTACAGATTGTCTTAACCATGTGACTTTCCTAAATTGCTAACATGTCAGATATACAATACCAAGAAAGCAACTTAGATTCATTCTATTTCCAGCTTAAGCAATTCAGCAAATAAAGACTTGACCTTGCTCTTGAATTGATTCGCTTTTGTTTTGCAGTGCTTGAAGCTTCTGTCGTAGTCTTGCAGACTTGGTGCAGCTTAGGGATACTGCAACACGCCTGTTTCTTGAACATTGAAGTTGTCACGGGATTTGACTGAGAAAGATACCTAGAACATGGATCTTTCTCGAGACAGTTACTTTTGCCGCAAAGCTTGCTGTCACAGGAATGTGCTTTTTGGTGACAGTAGGAGTTCCCCGCATAATGTGCTGTCGAGGTTCCCAAGCTTGCTGTCGAGGGCTAAAGTTGCTGTCGCGTAGTCTTCCGCCAATGTTGCTGTCAGAGTGAATATGCTGTCTTGACTTGCAACATTCTGTCTTCTTGTAATCTTACTGTCAATGCTCATGACAGTAACCTTTATTCATGCTGTCATCTAATATGCGTTCTTTGAGGCTTGAACACAGAAAGTGAACTTCTTCCAAATTACACAATTAAAATAACATTACATACTGATTACAAGAACATACTTTGGCTGTGACAGTATGTTCTACTTAATTACAAAATTAAGTATATACAAAGTTAAGTTGTTCCTTTGCTATCACCCATAAATCCCAACACATACTTAAAGAGCTCAGGAAGACTAATCAGACTGTCTCCTCTATGGATCTTTCTCTAGCCTTGGTGACTGATAATTTGAAGAGAATGTCCACCAAATTGGAAAACCAACTACAGTCCAACATCAACATCAATTCAATGATCTCAGTTCTGTGGAAAAACCAGTATGGTGACAAGCTGGTGGATGAGGTTCCTCTCTGAAACATATCTAAATTTGATTTCTCTAAGCTCAAGGACCAGGCCCTCAATCCTTTCAAGTCTGAGCAGTTGTTTTCAAAGGTTGAAAGATTAGAGAAAGAAGTGGCATCCTTAAAATCTGAAAACCAAGGGATTTCTCATTCCTTGGAGCTCCTAAATGCCAAGATGGATGTAACAGCCCCAAATCCGGGGTCAGGGATTTAGAGTAGTCACGATCCATTTACTCCTTGCCTTATCTGTATTACTCACACCGTGCATAATTCACCTGCTCATGACCCCACAATATATGTCTCACACACATACACAGGTTAGAGTCTCAGAAACGACACAATACAACAACTGCGGAATAAATAATCTTTATTACAATACCCAAATGTCTTTAAATCTGTCACTGATACAATTTCTAAGTAAGGTTACATTACCAACTTAGCCTTCTGATGCTCACAATCCTCTCATACCATTCATATCTATACATAAGTTGAATACCAAAAGCTGTAGCCTGATTCGATTGGTTCGTACTATTCTCGGGATCACTGCTAGAAACTGTTTGTGGAAACGCCTTGCGGGGTATGTGCCGTCCCATTGGCATCCTGCTTCGCTGCTATATAATATATATAAAACAATAGCAAGAGTGAGCGATAGCTCAGCAAGGTAATGAAAGTATGGCCTAATTCTGCCTTTAACTCAACCCAGAATAAAGCGGGTATAAGACAATAATTTGTCAAAATATCTCGATACTGAAATTATTTCCTTATCGGAAGATATTCCAAAAATAGTAACTTTATTGTAATTCAAATATCATTTCATAATATTTCTGCAACTCTTTTGCTATATTATGAACAAAGTTCTTGTATACAAGATGAGGTTTCAAAATAAACCAAATATAACCTTTCCAAAAATTATCTGCTATATAAGCAGAATATCAACATATAACTTAAAAGATGAAGTTATAAGGAAAATTCAATATAAGCAACTCCCTTACCATAACTCATGTTATGTAGGGTATCCACCGAGTCATATGATATGCTTTAAGCGGATAAGAAACTAGTATAATATAAACGATGAAGTTACGAGGAAAATTAATATAATATTTCCGTAACCCAAACTCCACTTATGCATATATATCTTTAATCAGGTTTTATCAGAGTCATAACTCAAAAGTAAAAGATGGAGTTGCACAAATTTATTGTCACTTCATTTCCAAACACTTTTCAACCCCCTGCCAACATGGTTGGTTCTTCACCCCAATACATGTTGCAGGAAATATCCAAATTGGATGATGAACTAATACTGGAGTTGCTACCGCGTCCGTTGTGCCTAACCTTACTATGATCAGTAGCAGGTCGCACCGCTCAAATAGTTTTCTACATGTAGATGGAAGTATCACGACGGCCTGACATTGTCTACCGCCTTACTATGACCTCCCGGCCCATTTGGGGCAATAAAAAAAATTGGATGGGCCCACGCAACTTGACCACTTACACCACTCCTAGTTCAGATGAAATCCATGACTCTGAAACGTAAAGATCGTCCTCCTTTCCCCAAGTGTAACACTTGTTGATACGACTCCACTAAGTAGTTATATCTAGGTTGGAAAGGAAGATTCTCCAATATTTCCCAAGCTATTCTTGTTAATGGATATCGACTTGTTCCATGAATTTACCCCTCGACCATTGAGGTGGTAACACAACATTAACTGGCAGCAATTAAATTGCTCCAAGAGAATATCTGTCCCTTGACAGTTTTTGAATTGAGAGTTTAAAAAGAGTAGTAGTCACTTAAATCAGGTTTCCCGTATTTTTGATAGTTGAGCGAGCATTTGAATCTTCTTAAAAGACGGATTTAAATGGAAAACATTGTTTTGGGAACCTCTTTTGATTTTAAAAATAATCAATGACATTGATTAAGTAAGTAAAGCTTAGATGAATATTCGAAATAATATTCCTTAAGTAAATACTGATTAAATGAATATTCGAAAATAATATTCATTAAGTAAATATAGATTAAATGAATATTCAAAGGTAATATTCATTAAATAAATAACTCTTAAATGAATATTCTAAAATAATATTCATTAAATAAATAAACCTCAAATGAATATTAGAAAATAATATTCATTAAATAAATAAGCCTCAAATGAATATTCAAAAGCAATATTCATTAAATAAATAATTAATCCTCGAATGAATATTCAAAACTAATATTCATTAAATAAATAAATAATCCTCGAATGAATATTCAAAACTAATATTCATTAAATAAATAAATAATCCTCGAATGAATATTCGACATTAATATTCATTAAATAATCCCCAGATGAATATTCACAATAATATTCTTAAAGTCAATAGTCCTCAAATGAATATACATAAATAATGTTCATTAAATACATAATTAACCCTCGAACAAGTAAGCCTCAAATGAATATACATAAATAATATTCATTAATTAATAAATCTCAAATAACAGTCACCCGATGTCTTTATCGGAAAAATAATCTTTAGCATATACAGAAATACAATCACTTCTGATCCTTAATGAAAATCACACACCCTTATCCTAGGGCATATATAAGAATACTGGCTTATAACTGATATCCCATATTTAACATATAAGCCAATTACCAAATCATTTTCAAATAATAACCTTCGAATGAGGTAATATTCAAATAACATTCCTCAAATCATCTCCAGGTAACTAATACTTTCTAGAAATATAATTAATGTTTAATAATAATATTCCTCAAGATGAATAGTACTCTGCCGCTGGAATCCCTCCGGGTCTCCACGACTATCTATATAACACAAATATCGACTCCCGGTCTAGAGTCGAAACAATAAACATGCTCTTATCTATAGAGCTACGAGGTATACCGGTTCATAAGTACATTATCTCACAACTCGTATCATATCCAAAAGTCAAATCTTATTGAACACGATATATAACATGTATCGCAAAACTGTATAACTCCTCACATGGCAACAACAGTAATATATAATCAATACTTCAAAGTATAGAATTAGGAAACTTGCCACAATACTCACAACTAAGATTTGATATATATAACTTGGGAATACACAAGTATTGAATATTTGAAAATATACCTACTCTGAACAATAGAGTAAGGTTTAGTAAACTTGCCTGATGCTCGAGAAGTGATAGGGGTTCGCGACGATGCCGGATAATCTAGACAAAGTCAAAGAAAACGTACGATTAATCCCCTGGATAATCCACTTGTTCAATGCTTAAACACGTAAGCGAAACACAACCAAGGCATTACTAGCTCGTTATAGGCTCATACTAAGTCCATGTTAATCGACAATTTCTTAAGTCGTAGGTTTAGTCCGAAATCGATCCTCGAATACAAGTTATACATAATCATTTACAACATTGGTTTCTAAGTCATGTTCTTAGTGGTTTTCACTTGCGTGACCTCGACTAAAACATTTTTATAAAATCGGAAACTAATCTTTTTAATACGAATCTTTTTCGTGAGCCTTCCTAATTGTCTCTAGTATTATTCCTCAAAATTTCACATTTTAATACGGCTCCGAAGTGGTCCAAATATAGCCTCAAAGTTGCTGGACAGAGATGAGTCATTCTTCCGAACGGCGTTTACTAAAACTCACTTTTCTCCTAAACCGTAAATCGTATAGACATGATCTTTATACCAAAACAAACCTTAAAACAAGACCTACATGTTCATGGTCAGTTATGTTCAAAAATATTACCAGACCAGTTCGTAATTCTTGCTCAAAACAGCCCTAAATCAAATGGGTATTACGACGGCTATAATCGTAACGTTTTCCATTTTCAAAACACACCCAAATCAATACCAATCAATTCCAAACTCACCATCCACCTTATACACCCTCCACTCAGTCAAATCCTCCAGGAATAATCACAACAAAATTCATAACCCATCCTCCAAACTCAACCAACAATTTATCTAATTACTTAATCATGCTTTTAACTCTACATAAACATCAAAACCATTTCGAAACTCATACAAACAAAAGGGGCAGAGGTTTTATACCTTCTCCAAGCTTGCTTGCTGCTATATACCTTATGTAACCTTAGATCCTTGCTTAATACAACCTTTGGAAGCTACAAACTCAATATCCAAAAACAAAACAAAACACAAGTTACTATTCATCATCTTCTCCGACTGTTAATCACTGAAATCGAAGGGGTAAATCACAGGGTTGAGGTGATTGCTTACCATGGTTACGTCGGGCTTCTCGAGAGCTTCGATTTGAGTGGTAGAACGCCAAAAACGGACCACGGAATCTCGAGTTACGATCGTTTCTTTCTCTCCCATTTTTCTCCTCTTTTCTCCTCCCGAATTTTCTTCTTTCTTTTCTTTTCTTTTCTTTTTGTCTTGATAATAATGATAAGGATGCTGATTTTTGTGTTTAAAAAGTGGTGAGTCATCACCTTTTGGTTAGTCACCGGGACACGTGTCGTGCATGCACGCGTTTGGTTAAAGTAGCTTTACTAGTTCGTTTCTTTTCACATGGATGATCCAAATGTTGCATTTCTCGAATTAATCTTGTTACATGTTACTTCCATGTCTTTATTTAATCCTGTCATAATTTCAATCCTTAATCCATGATTCGTTCTCTTAATCGCTTAATCTCGTTATAAAGTATCAGCGGTTTCTAGTATCTTCGTTTCACTGTCTCAGTGGTTTTCGTTCTAAATTCTCAAATCAAATATAATAAAATTCCAAAATATTAAATCCTCAAATCCTTAATTTAATATCTCATTTCTTGAATATAATAATATATAATTCACTGCCCGGTCAAATACTTCACCAAAATTAAATTTGGAATTTCTGAATTCCGATCGTCTTTGCATTCACTTATTTACTCCGTAGATTACTAATATGACTTCAGAATATCCACACTACGTCTCGTACATAGGTGGCATGAAAAACTTTGTTAATTCTCAAAATCACTATTCATCCACCAAATTCACTATTCACTGATGCACTTAATCATAATAAGAAAAGTTTTAATTCTACCAAAAATTCAGGTTATTACAGATGACCAAAGCAACTCAACTTCAAACATTCTGCTTGTCCAATAACAGATGATGACCTCTATGATGAGAAGCATGAATCTTCCTATTCCTGGAGAAGCTCAAGACATCTTGTCTGATCCCAAGCCTAAGGGGGAGAAAGAAAAGAAAGGAAAGCAACTGACTCTGAAAGGGGGAGTCTCTGCAAAGCTCAAAGGAAAAATATCTGAGAAAGACACAAGGCCAATGACTCTTCCTACTATTTCTGTCACCAGTTTAGCTGGCCAAAAAAGTAGTGTGACTACAACCTACTGTTAATCCCAAATGACCTAACAGAATTGTAGAAGGGGGGGTTGAATACAATTCTTGATATTTTCTTAAACTTAAAACACTTATAAATAAAACTGAACTGAATAAGTAAAAACACAAGATATAAATAATTCAGTTGGATTGTTTGATGATCCAACTGAAGTGTTTTTATTTCGGAAATAATCTGTGATACAGAATGTACACAGCTGCTCAGTTACAAGATTTGTAGAGAAGAAATGCTCTCAAAAATAGCTAATACAATCTATTTGTTTTTCTTCTCTTATCTATTTTAACTGCTACACTTGGTTATATATATTCCCAAGTTTACAAAGCTATTTTAGGCTACACTAAAGTACACAAAAGGTAACCGCCAATAGTTTGCTTTTCATCCCTTTGTCCAGTGGTCCTTGGAGATCCTTGCTTTTGTCTTCATGCTTATTATGATCACTCCCAAGAGCCCAATTGGAAACTGGGATGTTTCCTTATTCCCCATGTCCATTTTAATGGTTTCCAATGCAAAGTACACTTCCACATCACCTTTAGATCTGTTCAGTAAACTGTCACTATCACTTTGTCAACTATTCAGAAAAGCAATAATGATTCGTTGATAGCAGGGAGATGTGTTTCGTTGATAGCTTTATTCTCCATTTCGTTGATGAGTAAACTTCATTTCGTTGATGAGTAAACTTCATTCCGTTGATGGTGTATCCTTGTTCCGTTGATAGAGTAATCTTCATACCGTTGACATGTCTTCACTTAGGCAAAATTACAAGGCATGATATACTTACAATTAACCAACCTATTTTGCCTATCTAGTACTTAGTCAACATGACTTAGGAAACCTATCTAATACATACATCAAATGCATATCAAACTGTGAAGTATTGTACAATGCAATTGCTACAACACTCATTCCGTTGATGAGCTTCCTGTCAACGAAACACTGCAAAGCACGCCATTCCGTTGACAGTTACAAAATGACTTAATACAAAATCTACTAAGTGTTTTTATAATTATCATCAAGAACAACATATTCCTAACAATCTCCCCCAATTTATGACTGATAGAATAACAGCCATAAATCAAGAGCCTTGATGATAACAAAAACACTCAGTCAAATTACACATGATAAAAGTAGAAATTGCATTGAGCTTCATTGAATTTAATTAAAATTTAAAGTAGAAAATCTTACAAAACAAGTGCACAGAGTTGCTCCTCTAGACTGAGCAGATTTTTCATCTTTGCCTCTGTGGTCTTGTTTTCTTCCCTTTTCTTGCATTGTTCTCCTCAATCTGAGCTTGAAGTCTTCTGTAGAAAATCTTCTCTTCTTCATCTTGATTCCCCAACTTGGATTGCATTAATCTTAGAGTTTCATTGGATGCCTTCTCCAGTTGGTCTTCTATTCTGAAGAATCTTCTACAGTTGTCCTTGTCTCTGAATTCCATCAACCAAAAAGGTTGGAGATGAATCTTCTTTCCTGTTTGAGGGACCTTCAATACTCTAGGAAGTGCACCAGGCTTGTTCCAGCTAGCTTTGATTTGGCAAATTTTGGAAACAACTTCAGACTTAGCTGTTTTGGTAAAACCAAAATCTTTCTTCAGGCATTTAAACACAGATAGCAGTGTCTGATAGTCTTCTCCCAGAATTCTATGTAGAGGCCAAACCTGTTCTCTCCCACCCTTGTAGACAAACACCAATCTCTCTGGTAGTTTGTAAGAAGCTGCTATTCCTCTCACTTCAACTAGGTCATCAAGATTGATATATAAGTCAGACTCCTCCCTGATATCAGCAATGTAGATGAAGTCTTCTGGGTTGGTAGGAGGTTTTTCAGCTTGTGGTCTCCTTACTAGAATTGGCTTAGCCTTGGTAGCCCTTTGCTTAGATTTCTTCTTTGGATCCATCTCAAAGAGGAATTTTGGAAAGTTGGCCTCATCAAACTCAATTGGCTCTTCCTTTGGCTCAATTGGCTGATCATGGAAATTAACAGGATGTTTAGGATCAAAGGCTAACTTTACCCCTAGAGCTGGATCAGGAATTGTTGGAGGTGCAGTTGGTACAGAAGAGTCTGATGCAATACTCTGAGAGTCATCATTCTCAAAGGCTATATTTCTCCTAGCTCTTGTCTTTGGTTGCCTTGTGCTCTTCTTTGCACTCCTTTCCTCTCTGGCTTTTTCTTCTTGCTGTCTTTCTTCTTCATCAAGAGATTGAGCAACTGCAAGTGCTTGCATTGCTGCTCTTTCTGACTCTTCAGCCTTAGCTTCAGCAAAGTTTGGGTGACTAGCCCAAACACAGATTTCTTGTCCATTCCTGTAGACAATTGCCCTTTGCTTCCTTACCTCAGTATCATTGCTTTCCTTGCATTTAGTGATAAGTAATCCAAGAAGCTTGAGCTCATCTGGATAAGGTGCAGGATAGAAAGTCCTTGCTATATTTTTGCCCTTTGGTTTAGCAGGGGACTTGGGAGATAAGCTTCTTTGCAATGTAGCTTGTTCCACATCCCTAATGCATGAAGTTTGTCCTTTCTCCTTCCTTGATCCTTGAGTGACTCCATGTAGAAGGGGCTCTACCTTATATGAAGAATTGGTCTGTGGCTCCCATTCCGTTGATGCTAAAACCATGGCATCCGTTGATGGCTCTGTAGAAGAAGCTTGATCCGTTGATGGATTTGAACTCTTTGCAGTATCAGCTATCTTCTTGATTCTTTCTTCTATCCTGGACCAGTGGTCTTTAATTTGTTCAGCAAGCTGTAGCTTCATAGATGCTTGCTGAATCAGGTCAATGCTGTCCAGTTTAGCTTTTCCTGACTCCCCCATAGCTAGTGGCTCCTGTGGTAGGGAAATGGCTGGAACCATAACCTTTGTGATTTGAATGTCTAGCTCCTTAGATTTCTCCCCCTTTTTGTTATCATCAAGAGAGATGACTGGGAGTTCTTGAGCTGCCACTAGCTGGGCCAAGAGTTGTGTCTGCTTCTCCTGTTCCTTTTGCATCTGAGATAAAGTAGCTTCCACCTTGTCCACTCTAGAAGAGAGAGTCTTCAAGGAGGTAGCCACCTCAGGTTCCTTAGAGAAAAACCTGTTCATCTTGGACACAGTGAGAAGAGGAAGCTTTTCATCTAGCCTCCTTTCATTAGCATCCCTGAGATTGCTAATTGAGTCCTTGATTTCTCTAGCCTCAATCCTTGTCTGCATCATCTGTAGCCTTTGGATTTCCAGTGAATCCATAATAGCCTTGTAGAATTTCTTGTCATTGGCATTTGCAGACTCATGAGCCAGATAGGCCTCATTGTACTGCCTTGTGATTGCAGCATCCAGGGAGATCCTTCCTTGTAAATCTTGAGAAAGCCAGTTTGGTGTAGGAGGCACCACAGAAGTCCCAGTCTGTGAAGTAGTGGCCACCTGATTGTCACCAAAGCTGTCCTCATCATCAGAGAAATCAAACTCACCACTTGCTGCAGCTCCTGGAGATAGATTGGTCAAGGCATCCTTTGCTCTTTGCATTGATGCAGTTGTATGAATTAGTTGTAGTGACCTCTCTGCCTCCACATTGCCCTGTTGAGACAAAACTTGATAGGCTGACACAGGATGAGTAAAGGTCTCAGGATCCAGGGAAATACTATCCAGAGTTTGTTGATAGAGCTCTTGGAAAGTAAGTTCCCTTTCTCCCTCATTGACCTCCATTGACTCACTAGCAATGGCTGCTTCCTCCCTTATGACTCATGTAGTCCCTTCTCTCTCTCCTCTTTTTTCTTGCATCATGGGCTCCCCATGGCTCACACCTCTCACACCCTCACCTTCACCTACTAAGGTGGAACTCTCAATCTCTCCTTTTGCCTGGCTGGAAGAAATAGCCAGCCTCTCACTCTCATTCTCTCCTTTTGCCTGGCTGCAAGCCAGCCTCTCAGTTTCACTCCCTCTCAATCCTAGAAGTGTCTCAACTACCACTAGATCATCTGCACTAGTTGTGGAAACAACTTGATTTTCAATTAGAGGTGCAGAGTGAACTATCAACGGTATGGTAGTTTGAACTGTCAACGGTATGGATACCGTTGATGGAGAAACACTTGTCAACGAAAGAGCCTGTTTCGTTGATGAGGTCAAGAAAGCACTTTGAGAAAGTGAAATTACAGTAGAATCTGTGGTGATTGATTTAAGAGATTGTTCCACAGATCCTCTTGTAACTTCAGAAAAGGATGATTGGTGGCCCAACAAATCACTTAACAAGTGATGGTCACCAATGTCAGAGTGGGGCTTCTCCAAGAAAAGAGTTGGAGAATCAGGGATAGATGAATGGATCATATCCACATCTAATGATTGAGTTGGTGAATTTGGTGGAGATAGTTCAAGATTGATATCAAGAGAATGGGACTGTAACCCCAGAGTTATGATAGGGGTTACATCAAATTGAATTTGTGAAACTGGAAGTGTTGCTTCCAGTGTGTGTGCACCCTGTGAAACCTGGGATTTTTGCTTTACTCTTCTTTGGTACTGGGAAATTGTAGACTGTGGGCTTACAGTGTCCCTTGCCCTCTTGGACTGTGCTCTGGGAGGAGAGCTTGTTTCAATAATTACATCCTTTTGGGAGGATGCAATTAGACTTGTGCTTAAATCCATTTTACTCATTGTGCCTTGTTGGGAAGACACAATGGGGCTAGGCTGGGAAACACTTACCTCACCTTCCTTATTCTTGGGGTTTCTTTGACTTTTACCCCTTCCCTCACCTCTCACAACTCCAGACTCACTCCCCTTAGGTTGTGTGGTAGTTTTTACAACAGGTGCCTTTTGAGAAGCACCTGAGGTTGGCTTGGAGGATTTCTTTGATTTTGGTTTTGTTGCTGGGGCAGGAGCCTGTTGGGTCACAGCTACAGACTCCATAGCAACTGGGTTGGATGAAACAATTGAAGTAACAGCTATACTAACAGGGATAGCAGTAGTTACCTCAATGATTGGCAGATACACCACTGGAACATCACCATTGTGGTTCAGCCTCAGTATGTCTGTCAATACTCTCTTCTCTTGCACAAAGCACTCAAACCTGGCAGTAGGGTTAGAGATAACTAATGGTGCTGGACTAACATGATTAGCCAGCATCATCAGAAACCTTGCATAATAGATATTTTTCTTCCTATTTGCCTTATCACCCAACTTAGCACCAATTTCATACATAAGTTGGGTGCTAAAGTTGTAATATCTATCATTTAGAAGCATGGTTAGGAGAATTAACATAGAGTTAGTTAATGCATCAAAATTACTAATCTTTCCAGAAAAGACCTTAATGAATGCATAAGCTAAATAACTGTATTCCCTAACCAAACCTCTCCTAATTATCTTACCCAAGTTATCAGTAGGCAAAGAGTAGTTTATAGAATTTAGCATGGTAGTTATTTCAGTGTTAGTAGGCAAAGCATCACAGTTATTATCAGGAATATGTAAACATGCTTGCAAAACATCAGAATTAACTATGTACTCATTACCTTGAAGAGTGAATTGCAGTGTGCAGTTTGTTCCACTATACTCACATGAGGTCCAAATCTCCTCGATTATTTCATTGTAGAGTGGTGTGGAGTGAAACATCGCATAGCTCAACTTACAGTTCATCATGAAGTCCATCATCTTGAAAAAGATGCTGTTCGGACTCTCCTTAACAACAAATGGAATAGAATTGTTCTTCTCATAGATGAACCCACCATCAGACATAAGCTTGACTATGGGTGCCATTGTTGAGTGAGGAAAAGCTTCGAGCTGTATTGCTTGTTAGAGAGAAGAAGATAGAAAAACTTTTGGAATTTTTGAGAACAGGTAGAAATGAAATAAAGAAATTGAAATTTCTTAAATACTCCCCCAAAAATTCTCAGAAATTAAGTCCAATAATTAATCTAAATTACCTGATTGGCTTAAAAAGTAACCGTTAGAATTAAATATTACCACGATTTATACTTACAGGGGTGTATGTATAGATCGTGATAAAGAACGTGTAATTTCAATGGTTCAGATTAAAAAGCGCTACATCAACGAATCAGAATTGGGAATTTTAGGTCCCTTCTATTTCGTTGATAAAGCTGCGTTTCGTTGATATAAAAGAGCTATCAACGAAACACCCAGAAAAATGCTAAGACTATCAACGAAATGGTGCGTTTCGTTGACATAGTAATTTTGACTTAGACAAAATTTCACCTTTTCCTGAGAAAATCAATTCACAGAAAAATTATAGCAAATTCCTGGCTGCATCTTAACTTGCAAAAATCTCAAAATAGTTAAGAGAAATTTAGCATACCTAGCTCACTTACTAATCTTGAGAATGTGGATTCATCAAGTGGCTTGGTAAAGATGTCTGCAAGTTGTTGTTCACTTGGAACAAAATGTAACTCCACAGTACCATTCATAACATGTTCTCTAATAAAGTGGTACTTGATGTCAATGTGCTTGGTCCTTGAATGCTGCACTGGATTCTCAGTAATGGCAATGGCACTAGTGTTGTCACAGAAAATAGGAATTTTCTCAACTCTTAATCCATAATCAAGCAGTTGGTTTTTCATCTATAAAATCTGTGCACAACAACTTCCAGCTGCAATATACTCAGCCTCAGCTGTGGAGGTGGAAACTGAGTTTTGTTTCTTGCTGAACCATGATACAAGCTTGTTTCCTAGAAATTGACAGGTTCCAGTTGTGCTTTTCCTGTCAATTTTACATCCTGCATAATCTGCATCTGAATAACCAATTAGTTCAAAACCAGATTCTCTAGGATACCAAATGCCAAGGTTTGGTGTTCCTTTGAGATATCTGAAAATTCTTTTAATAGCAACTAAATGGGATTCCCTAGGATCAGCCTGAAATCTAGCACATAGACATGTAGCAAACATAATATCAGGTCTACTAGCTGTTAAATATAAAAGTGAGCCAACCATGCCTCTGTAACTTGAAATGTCCACAGATTTTTCCTTAGTATTCAATTCAAGTTTGGTGGCAGTAGGCATGGGTGTTTTGGCAGGAGAGCATTCCATTAAGTTAAACCTCTTTAACAAATCATTAATGTACTTGGTTTGACTAATGAAAATGCCTTCATTAACTTGCTTTACTTGAAGACCAAGAAAATAAGTTAATTCTCCCATCATGCTCATTTCATACTTACTTTGCATAAGCTTGGCAAACTTTTGACAAAGTTTTTCATCTGTAGACCCAAAAATTATGTCATCTACATAAATTTGAACAAGTATTGTAGAGCCATTCACAATCCTATGAAAAAGAGTTTTATCTACAGTACCTCTAGTGAAGTGATTCTCAAGAAGGAACTGTGACAATGTGTCATACCAGGCTCTAGGTGCTTGTTTCAAACCATAGAGTGCTTTGAGGAGAAAGTACACATACTCTGGAAAATCATCATCTTCAAAGCCAGGAGGTTGACTCACATACACCTCCTCTTCCAGTTTCCCATTCAGAAAAGCACTCTTCACATCCATTTGAAAGACCTTGAAATTGGCATGGGCTGCATAGGCTAGGAAAATCCTTATTGATTCTAGTCTTGCAACAGGAGCAAAGGTTTCATCAAAATCAATTCCCTCTTCCTGTGAGTAGCCTTTTGCAACCAATCTAGCTTTGTTCCTTGTGACTATGCCATTTTCATCCATCTTGTTTCTGAACACCCATTTTGTGCCTATTACACTCCTGTCTTTAGGCTTGGGCACCAGCTTCCAAACATTGTTCCTCTCGAATTGGTTTAGCTCCTCTTGCATAGCCAAAACCCAATCTGGATCTAGAAGTGCATCCTCAACTTTCTTTGGCTCTTCTTAAGACAGAAAGCTACTATATAGACATTCCTCTTGAGTTGCTCTTCTAGTTTGAACTTTTGAAGAAACATCACCTATAATAAGTTCAAAGGGATGATCTTTAGTCCATTTTCTTGAGGGAGGTAGATTTGCTCTTGAAGAAGTAGCTTCATGATCATGATTGCCTTGATTAGATATTTGTCCTTGAGAAACTCCCCCTGAGTTTGTTGTCCCTAATTGATCACTCCTGGAAGCATTTCTGTGACTGTCAACGGAATGTCCATTTTGACTGTCAACGAAACGCTCATTCTGACTGTCAACGAAATGACCATTTGGTCTACTAGCAACTATTCTTTTCAATCTTAATGCAGCAATTTCATCTTCACTGCTGCTTTCATCTGTGCTAGATACAACAACTTTGGACTGTTTCTCAATAGTCTTATCATGATCCATTTGTTCTCCTTCCTCATTCTCAAAAGAGAGACTTTCATGGAAACCTTCATCACAGAGACCCTGAATTTTGAGATCATCAAAAACAACATGTACAGATTCCATAACAATGTTGGTTCTGAGATTGTAGACTTTGTAGGCTTTCCCTGCTGCATAACCCACAAATATTGCTTCATCTGCCTTTGCTTCAAATTTCCCCAAGTGCTCAGCTTGATTTCTCAGAACAAAACACTTGCAACCAAAGACATGAAGAAAATCCAATAGTGGTTTCTTTCTTTTGAGTAGTTGATAAGGTGTCATTCCCTTGGCCTGATTAATCAAAGAAATATTTTGAGTGAAGCAAGCTGTGTTGACTACCTCAGCCCAAAAATAAGTAGGTAACTTTGATTCATCTAGCATTGTCCTTGCAGCTTCAATAAGTGTTCTGTTTTTCCTTTCAACTACACCATTTTGCTGTGGTGTCCTTGCTGCTGAAAACTCATGCAATATACCATTTTCTTCACAGAACACTTTCATGCTTGAATTCTTGAATTCTGTCCCATTGTCACTCCTAATTCTTCTCACTTTGAAATCAGGATGATTGCTTACCATCTTGATGCGATTGATAATGATTTCACTTGCCTCATCTTTGGCGTGCAAAAAGAAAGTCCATGTAAATCTAGAAAAATCATCAACAATCACAAGACAGTACTTCTTCTTTGAAATTGACATGACATTTACAGGGCCAAATAAATCCATGTGGAGCAACTCAAGCTGTTGAACAATTGATGACTCTGTCTTGCTTTTGAATGATGCCTTCTTTTGTTTCCCTTTTTGACAGGCATCACATAAACCATCCTTGGAGAATTCTACCTGTGGAATTCCTCTAGCAAGATCTTTCCTTACCAAATCATTCATGACTTTGAAATTCAGATGAGATAATTTCTTGTGCCACAACCAACTTTCATCCTTGCTTGTCTTGCTGAAAAGACATGTGATGGTGTCTGGACTTGTTCTGCTAAAGTCAGCAATGTACACGTTCCCTCTTCTGAATCCAGTCATGACCACATTGTTGTTTCCTACCTTAGAAACAACACAGGCTTCTTTTGAAAAAGTAACTAAAAATCCTTTGTCACAAAGTTGGCTGATACTAAGCAGGTTGTGCTTAAGACCATCCACCAATGCAACCTCATCAATGATGACATTCTCTTTTGAAATCAAGCCATATCCCTTTGTGTAGCCTTTGCTGTCATCTCCAAAAGCAATACAAGGGCCAGCTTTTTCCTGAAACTCTGTGAGCAAGGTGGAATCACCAGTCATGTGTCTTGAACAACCACTATCCAAGTACCAAAGATTCCTTTTGTCTCCCTGCACACAACAAACCAAATCAAGTTGATTTTGGTACCCAAGTTTCCTTGGGTCCTGTCTTGTTAGCCTTTGATTTCCTTCTCAGATCATTTTTCACTTGTGTTGATCTTTGAGGGTTGCTCACAGTTTCATTCTCAGCATGCATAGATGGAGGAACAAACATGTTATTCCATGGCATTTGTGGCATGTTAAACATATTCATGTAAGGGTTAGGCACAAATGACATACCAGCATATGGATTTTGATACTGTGCATATGGAGCAAACATGTTAGGCATAACAAGCATTGCAGGTATAGAATCATTCAATGTAGACTTAGGCATTTTCACATTATCAGGTTTCTTAACAGACTTGCAATTAGCAGATAGATGATTAACACTACCACAATTAACACATGTCTTTCTAGGTGCATATTTATCAGGTGTGTAATTATTGTGCTTGTTAATCCCTACTTTTCCATTTCTGTTATTCTTTTTGTTACCTTTAGTCTCAACTTGAACTTTCTCTAACTTGTCTTTCAATTGCTTGTTAGACAAGTGACCTACATTAGCTCTTTCAACAGGCTTCTCAACTTTCTTTGATTTACTAGACTCACCTTGAACAAAGTTCTTGGTGACAGGACCATACTTTTCATTAAGTCTAGTGAGTTCTACTTTCTTTTTCTCTGTCAACGAAACAGCATGATCGGTTGATGGTTCATCTGTCAACGGAACATTGCTTTCCGTTGACGTATCAACCTTCAACAAATGATCATTGTTGTTTGTTGACTCTGATTCTGATTCTAAGGTTTCAACAACATACCCTAGTTTCTCCTTGTTCTTTTTCCATGATTGCTCACAGAAAGATTCCACACCTTGAACATTAATGATGTTGCTAGCAACATTCCTGGAATCTTTCCATTTTGCAATCACACTCTGTTCTATCTCTAGTTGTGTTTTAAGAATTTCTTCCCTCTTTAATACTTTCTCAAGTTCCAGCTTAGCATCCCTACTAACACATCTCATTTTCTCAAACTCAATGAGCTGTGCTTCTAACATGGCATTTCTATCACTTAAGAGCAGATTTGATTCTTTAATCCTTGAATTCTCCTTGGTAAGTGATTTAAGAGTAACACACAGATTGTATAATACAGTAGACATTTCATTTACTGCACTATCACATTCCTCTTTAGAAAGCTCAGAAAGATTAGTAATCGTTACCTGATTGCTAGTGGAACTTGCTTCCTGCTCATGATTGTTAGTCATAAGAGCCAAGTTGACATACTCAACATCATCATCAGAATCTTCACCATTACCAGCCCAATCATACTCCTGAGACATGAAAGCCTTTTCTTTTTGCTTGAGAAGTTCAAAGTATTTCTTTTTATAATCAACAGGCTCAAATTTCCTGTTGCTCTTCTCAATCTTGGGCTTTCTGCAGTCTCCAGCAAAGTGACCAAGCATTCCACAATTGAAACATTTAGATTTAGACTTTTCAATCCAGTTACTTTTGTTAGGTTGAAAGTCTCTCCTTGGTGGCCTTGCTTCTGAGTTTCTCTTGAACTTGAACTTAGAGAATTTTCTTGACAGAAAAGCAATGTGTTCATCAATCTCATCTAAGTCATCCAAGTTGGCTAGTTCTGATTCTTCTTGCTCTGTCATCTTGCCTTTTCCCTTGCTAACATCACTTCTACAACTAGCTCGACTAGTTGTGGCTTTTGCAGCTTCCTCATTGTCATCTTCCAGTTGGTTCACAGATGCAATCAATGCAATAGATCCACCCTTCTTCTGTACCTTCTCAATTTCTTCATCTTGCTCCATTTCCAACTCATATGTCTTTAATGTTCCATACAGCCTTTCAAGAGTGTAATCTTTGTACTCTTGAGTGTTTCTTAGAGAAACAGTCATAGGCGTTTGGAAGAGCTCTTAGAAATTTAAGGTTTGAATCCTTAGTTTGGTAGATTCTCCCATACAACTTTAATCCATTCAGAAGCTTTTGAAACCTACTAAACGTGTCATTTAGGGTTTCACCAGCTTTAAAGTGAAAGTGCTCATATTGTTGTATAAGGAGTTGCATTTTGTTCTCCCTTACTTGCTCAGTTCCTTCACATAGTGTTCTGACAGTGTCCCATACTTCTTTGGAGGTTGTACAGTTTATGACATTGTCAAACATCTCTTGCTCCAAACCATTAAACAGAATGTTCATGGTTCTTTTATCTTTATGGACTTCTGCAACATCTTCAATAGTCCATTCTGAGACAAGTTTTGGAATTTCCAAATCAGGAGCATCATCTGGCAGTCCAACTCTAGATGCAAACTTCATGGGAACGTGTGGACCTTTCTCAATGCAGTCTACATACCTCTCGTCCATAGACATGAGATGTAAATGCATCTTTACTTTCCAGTGAAAGTAATTGTCCTTATCAAGAACTGGTATCTTCACACCTGCATCCTTCTTCACCATGGTTTCTGTTTTGGTCTTGATCTTTAAACTTCTTGTATGTTAGAAGTTCGCTCTGATACCAATTGTTAATCCCAAATGACCTAACAGAATTGTAGAAGGGGGGGTTGAATACAATTCTTGATATTTTTTTAAACTTAAAACACTTATAAATAAAACTGAACTGAATAAGTAAAAACACAAGATATAAATAATTCAGTTGGATTGTTTGATGATCCAACTGAAGTGTTTTTATTTCGGAAATAATCTGTGATACAGAATGTACACAGCTGCTCAGTTACAAGATTTGTAGAGAAGAAATGCTCTCAAAAATAGCTAATACAATCTATTTGTTTTTCTTCTCTTATCTATTTTAACTGCTACACTTGGTTATATATATTCCCAAGTTTACAAAGCTATTTTAGGCTACACTAAAGTACACAAAAGGTAACCGCCAATAGTTTGCTTTTCATCCCTTTGTCCAGTGGTCCTTGGAGATCCTTGTTTTTGTCTTCATGCTTATTATGATCACTCCCAAGAGCCCAATTGGAAACTGGGATGTTTCCTTATTCCCCATGTCCATTTTAATGGTTTCCAATGCAAAGTACACTTCCACATCACCTTTAGATCTGTTCAGTAAACTGTCACTATCACTTTGTCAACTATTCAGAAAAGCAATAATGATTCGTTGATAGCAGGGAGATGTGTTTCGTTGATAGCTTTATTCTCCATTTCGTTGATGAGTAAACTTCATTTCGTTGATGAGTAAACTTCATTCCGTTGATGGTGTATCCTTGTTCCGTTGATAGAGTAATCTTCATATCGTTGACATGTCTTCACTTAGGCAAAATTACAAGGCATGATATACTTACAATTAACCAACCTATTTTGCCTATCTAGTACTTAGTCAACATGACTTAGGAAACCTATCTAATACATACATCAAATGCATATCAAACTGTGAAGTATTGTACAGTGCAATTGCTACAACACTCATTCCGTTGATGAGCTTCCTGTCAACGAAACACTGCAAAGCATGCCATTCCGTTGAAAGTTACAAAATGACTTAATACAAAATATACTAAGTGTTTTTATAATTATCATCAAGAACAACATATTCCTAAGACCTACTATCCTGGCATAATGCCCAGTGATGTCTCTGCTCCTCTCATTTCCACAAAAGCTCAACCCGTCAAAGCTACTATTATCATTGAGGCCAAGCTACAGGAAGTTGCCAACTCTCACATCTATCATGATGAGGCCTTCCTGGAGTTTCTGAAAGACATCTACAATAATGCTCAAGAGGATGCCAAGATCTACAGGGAAAGGCTTAAGGAAAGTATCAAGTACTTCACTGTGGCAGGCAGGAAAATCAAGGATGTTCATCTAAGAGAAGTTATCATGGTATCCAAGGATAACTACCTGTGGCATCTATCCTTTCAAACTCTAGAGAAACTGAGGTTTACTGAGCTGACCACAATACTGGAATTGATTGAGAAGCATGGGGAGAATAACAAGATGCTGCATAATGATTTGAAGACAGACCAATTTCAAAGATTGCCTGCAGTTATCTCTAACCCAAGGAAAACAATCTTTCAAAGTCTAAACCAAGCCAACAACATTGATCAATTGGTGATTCCTGCAAACTTTTTTTTTTTCCGCTAATTTGTTTATATATAAAGAGAAAAGAAAAAACAAGGGATTAACCCATGCTCTATGACATGCCATAGAGAGGACTATCTACAAACAATCTACAAAAAGAAGATTGTAAGTAGAAAGCAAAAAAGAACAAACTAGCAACTAGCAGAAAGCCAAAACGAAAAAGCATCTATACAATCTAAATTGAGAAACCATTTAGAGTTACTAAGTTTAGTTTTTACATCAAGAACAATACCATCAAAAAGTTTCGAAGGACCGAAACAACCTTTACCATGCGCACGGGCATTTCTTTCACGCCAAATGTGGTAGCAAAAAACCTGAAGGAACAATAAAGAACAATGCCAAAATCAATCAAGTGTTGCAGATGCTGAGATCCAAGAGAGGAGTTAGAACATCTGAAGAACTTGAAATGATCCAAACTCTACGATCATTTCTCATTCATGGCAGAATTCCCGAGTCTTTAAAAGAAAGAAAAGACAGGAAGGATGACAAGGATGATGATGAAGATAATAGCTACAAAAGGAGAAGTCAATCCAAGAGTGATAAGGGTGGGGCAAGTGAGAGCGGCAAGGGCAAAACCTCCAAGAACTCCAAAGATACTGATGAAGACAAGAAGGACTCTCAAACAAAGAAGGAAACTGTCAAGAAGACAAGGAGTGGAAATCAGCAAGTCAAGGACATTGCCAGTAGTGCCTTAACCACAACACAAGACTCCAAGTCTAGGGTGGGTACCATTAGTAATGATCCTCCAAATTCATTATCCAAGACCTCTGAACCTGATTTGGCACAGAAGAAAGTTGAAGCCACAAAGGAAAAATCAAGAAGACACTTCCACAAAGTCACAGCCAGTGGAGTGTTACAGTGGATGAAAGGGAAAGGGATGAAGCTACTTCCAAATGATGTGCCACTAAAGACTAAATCTCCCTGCTCCAGAAAGCTACCTCAAGTGAAGCATTTGAAGATCAAGAGTGTAGCCAAAAGGAAAAGGATAACAAAGAAGAATGGGGTAGTCACTAATGTAGTAGGGATCAAAGTACTTCCTCTGGATGAAGACTATGATGAAGATGCCCTAGCATTTTTGAGAGCTCAAAGAATCTTTGAAGTCAAGGTGAAGCTAGATCATCTAGAGATCAAATACACTGATGGAAGAGAAAGAGAAATGAAGCAAGGAGGCTGGCAATACTTTTCACAGTATGAACTTGAAAGAATAAATGCTCTACTGAATTTTGAAGAAAAGGAGGAGAGATTGTGGAAAATAGAGGTTGCCAGATTCATGAAGATGCACTCTGATTATGAAGAAAATCTAAGGAAGCTGAATGAAGAAAAGAGGTGCTTGAAAGAAAAGGAGATGGCTGAAATGGAGGAAAGAGCAAAGGAGCTGAGGGAGAAAGGGCTGTGTAGGGTAAAACAAAATCCTTATATTGTGGAGTACAAAAATCATTATGGAGTAAAAAGCAAGATAAGGATGGAGTTTATTGATTCATATGTGGAAAGTGCCCTTAGAACAGCAGCTGAAGATTTAGAAGGCTCTCCTCTCATAGAGGAGTTGATTGCAAGAGATGAAATTCTAATGGCCATTTCTGAAATAAAGAAGAATGAAGAAATAAGGAAGAAGAAGGTTTATGATGACTTCTGAAGCTATGTAGCTCAAGAAGATATTCTGTAAGCCTAAATTTCCAAGTTGTTATCAAATTCTGTTTATCCTTTTATCTTCTTTATATTTGTTTCTTTTTATGTTAGTTAGGCTTGTTATCAGACATGAAATTGTGCCTAAGGGTCTTACTCACAATTTGGGGGAGATTGTTAGGCTCAAGACATGTCTGAATACCACCATTAACAAGCCTACACTATGTGACTATGTCACACTACATGACCTAGTGAATTCTATCACTGGGATATAGTATAGGTCTCTCTGTACTTGTCTTGTTCTCATGAACATTAGCTTGATCATGTATGCTCAGAATTATAATGAGCTTAGTAAGTTTCTTGCATCTAGAATGTACATAGGCCATTGAATAATTGTCCTAGTAAAAGTTCAGAATTGTTCATGCAGCAGGATGGAAATGAATAAGGCCCTGAAGAAATAAATTGCAGAAATTTGTCTAAGACATTATATAGCAATGTCAGAATAAAGCTATGTCGTGAAGTCACCAATATCTATGTCGTGAGGTACTAAGATCGCATAGTCCTAATTGAACTATGTCGTGAAGTCTTCATTACTCATATCGTGAAGTGTTGATACCGCAAAGTCAAGATGTACTGGATCGTGAAGTCCTCAAAAGGCCTGGATCGCAAAGTCCCAAAATGGTCTAGATCGCGAAGTCCTCAAAAGGCCTGGATCGCAAAGTCCCAAAATGGTCTAGATCGCGAAGTCCTCAAAAGGCCTAGATCGCGAAGTCCTCAAAAGGCCTAGATCGCGAAGTCTCAAAAGGATAGATCGCGAAGTCTATAGAGGATACATCGTGAAGTCAGGGAAATGTTGGAGTTCACGATATCAACACTTAGCCGTTTATAACAAGACAAATCAAGGTACATAACCAAAATTCAAAGGAGACAAATACTGAAGCATTTGTTCTGGCAAGGTGGTCCAAAGAACAGATGGCAAATCTACAGCTAAACTTGGAGAGAAATATAAGAGACAAGCAGCTACAGAAACGGGAAAGACTCCGAAAAGCAGGTGGTCCTTCCTGACACAGTTAACTTCTTATGGCAGGACAAGTCGGACTTTCAGCTAGGGGTAACTGTGTAAATAGGTGTGTGCACTAGTTTGTATAGGTCTATATATATATTGTGTACACCCTACTGTTAGTAGTAAGAGTGATATACATTGTTTGATCTTAAGCATTCTTTTCTCTGTAAGAAAAACAAGTTACAAACTGTTCTTGTTTAGAAGCCAGAAATTCAGTTGTGAAATTCTGGAAAGCTGTAGTATTTAATTTGCTTAATACAAAGTAGATTAAAGTGATTGTGTGTGTTGTTTATTTTTATTCTGCATTTTAACAAAGCATAATCACATACAACTTATTTAGTTTCAAGAATCGAAAATCCGTCAAACTATCCATTCACCCCCCCTCTGTCTAGTTTCTATAAGTGGTATTCATTTCTAACAACATACATTTCATAATTTATAGACATTATTGCGAGATTTCATAATTCTTTGATTACGATGGCCTCTAAGATGAATTTGGGACATGAGCGGTGGAGCTCAAGTAGCCACATCGTTAGCAGACTAGGAGATCTTATATTATGGAGTATGTGATTAAGATATGAACAAATTATTTTCTCACAAAAGTATGAACAAATTATAATTGAATTCAAGAATAAATAAATTATTTACATGAAACTTAATAAATTCATTAATTTTAATAAAAATAGTTATCTTTTATGATTTTTTTACCCCTAACAAAAATAGTTCTATGACAAAAGTGCAACCAAACAGATGTGGGCTATAAAATAAACCTAAAAATATAATAAATGGCACATTAATTAGACTTAAGGTGGTCAAAGATTTAGGCCCGATAATTATGACCTGAATCATAATTATTTATTAATTTCGTAATTAATAAATAGGGAAAATCCACATCTCATAAAAGAATACCAAAATTGAGCCAACTCCAACTAGGAGTAGCCTCCCATACATAAAAACCTAACAGGAGCCTCCTACAAACAAGGATTCACAATCCTGGCTCTAAGAAGGTGACTTGACCCCCAAGTCATCTAATTCTACCCTAAATCCAAGGCTCTCTACACCTATATAAAGACCAGATCCTTCAATCAGAACTACGTTTTTTTGGCTTGATTCTCAGCAATAGTTGAGATATGTAGGCATCTTGTGAAGACAGATTTAGCCACGAAACACGAGACCAACCATTAAAGCTCGAAAACTCTCAAACCCTAGCATTAAATTTGAAAGTACATATTTTATTCCACAACACAAATTTAAAAAGTAATTACAAACAAGCACGATTAGATAACTTCAACGGTTAAGGATTTATCTTTTATCGTCCCATGAATTTGATTCTCGCTCACCTCCCAAATTTGTTAAAGAACAAATAATCATTTGTAAGATATATAAACTTAATTATTCAAAGAAAAAAGAAGTAATTACAAACAAATAAACCAACTTGTAGATAAATTGAACATATAAAAAGTTACACCCATATAAATTTATACTATACTAGCTTAAAACCCGTGCGATGCACGGATTGTTATTAATAATAATTATTTTTATTATTTATGTTTTAATATTCTATTAATTTGCATTTGCTAAAAAAAATAAGTAGGCGTGCTAAACTTTTTTAAATAATTAAAAGTATTAAAATAAATTAATAACTGTTTATCCGTGATATTTTTGGAAAATGAGGGGTCTTAGTAAGGAAAAATAGAAAAAGTAACATGTTTTAGCTGAAAAGGTAAGTGCCTGTAATTAAAAGTATTTAAATAAGTTTCAAAATAAATAAGTAAGGATTTTCCCGGTATATTTTTAGAAAATGAGGGGTTTTAGTAAGGAAAAATAGAAAGAGTAACATGTTTTAGTTGAAAAAGGTAATTGTCCATGATTTTTTTTAGAAAAAGAGAGGATTTTGTTAGAAAAAATATAAAAAAAGGTAATGTATTTTAGCTGAAAAGCGAGTTGGTTAGAAATAATGTTATTATTTAATAATAATTTCTTTAGAAAATAAAAAAAATAGAAAAAGTAACACGTTTCAGCTGAAAAAGTGCTCATAATTAAAAGTATTAAAATAGATTTTAAAATAAACAAGTAAGGGTTTTCCCGTGATATTTTTAGAAAATGAGGGGTTTTAGTAAGGAAAAATAGAAAAAATAACATGTTTTTGTTAAAAAAGATAATCGATTGTGTTTTTTTTTAGAAAAATAGAGGATTTTGTTAGGGGAAAAAAAGGTAATGTATTTTAGTTGAAAGGGTAATTGGTTATAAATAATGTTATTATTTAGTGATAGTTTTAAAAAAAATAAGTAAGGCTAATTAAGTAAAACTAGCTTTATATCCCGTGCGAGGCACGGGAATACTCTAGATTCGATATCTTTTTGCTGATTTCGTATTTGCAATAACATGCTCTAAATGTGATGCCTTAAATTCGATGAGTGTTTGAAGGTCGAGATATCTTGTGATTCATGGTTGAGGGTTTTCCGTTGAGACGTGTATAAAAAAAATATGAGTTCACAAACTGTATTTCAACGATCTCTGAAAACTTTGATTTTATTGCAGCTTGACAAGGCAAATAGAATCTTCACATTTGCCAGTTTAAGTGACTCTGTGTTTCTACCTACTTGATTGTCACGCAAGGGAGCGCTAGTAGAATCATGTTGTGATTCTGGGACCCTTGCAACAATCACAACCAAGTTTAGTGCAAGTCGTGACCTTGTTCTCCAAGAGGCCTTTCCTCCCTATCATTTTTAGCAGCTTTTCCCTTCGTCTAGAAAACATCAGCCTTAGCTTTTGTTAATCTCTCGGGAGCCTCTTGTATAGCCTTTGGTTAAACTGGTGTATCTGGTTTCCTTTTCATTACTCCGTATTGGGTACTGTTGCTACAAACATAATTAAAGAAATATGTTATGCCTCCAACTCATAAAATGAATCTACAGCGGTCTGATATAAAATATTGTAGCAAAATAAGATACACAACTCGAGCCGAATGCTGCCAACTTCGAGCTTAGCATGTAACTGACTTAAGCCAAGCCGAATGCTGCCAACTTCGAGCTTAGCATGACTAAAAAGGTTAAAATTTGAGTTATATACACAACTCAAGTTGAGTTTGACCTTGAGCTCGTTATCTTGCAAGTGTTTTCACATAAAATGATTTATAATTTAAGGAGTAAAAGCAAAATTTTATGCAATACTTCACCCACATTGTAGAAAAGTGAATATATGCTAGGCAAAGAAATGTACCATTATATACGGAGAATTTTTCTATTTTGTAACTATACCAGGTCATTCCCTTTTTTTTTTGTAAACCTATTAAGAGAAAGGAAAATATATGCTGTCAAATGAATACAAAAGTTGTCAAGAAGTATCTGCGATAAAATGTTGTTTGTGAGCAGATTGTTATTACAAGATAGCATTACTTAGAACATATTACTGGGAAAAATAATTAAGAGCATGATCTGATGTGATCTTGGTATTACTACGACAAACTAAAGAGAGACATCACTTTAAAGCTGCCAAAAAGAAAACCATGTTTACATAGTAGGAATTACTATAAGACTTACACAAAACTTTACAGATCAACTTTCTTAATAAGATATATACCGTTAGCCTGTGAACCTCAGACCTTGGCATTTGTAATTCTTTGGAAAATAGTCCAAGTTTGCTTCTATATTTCTGCAAGAGTGCAAATAGGATACAAATTTAGGATTATTAGGCCTATTTTTCTGACATATGCTTTTAGATCAATAAAACCTTTCAGGCTAAAGAATTTGACACAAGAAAGCATTTGAATAAATGAAAAGACCTATTTTGTTAAACTCCATGAATATACTTTGGTGCTAAATATATGCATACAAAAAGAGAGATCCGTCAAAGTGGGGAAAAAAGACAAGCTGCATCAATGCCCTCTTAAGTCGTAGGCACATATGAGCGGACCTTAAGTGGCTTCTGACTTGGAATAAAGTCAGTCATAAAAGTGCATGTTGCTGTATTAGTTTTAAATATAAAATTCCTAGATTAGGTCTGAATGCAAACATCTAGCCTGTGCATATGTTATAATATTGAATCATCACTTATCTAGATCAGGCATTGTCTATACCATTTAGAAATTTGACAACTATTTCTTTCCTTACTGTACGACAAATTGAAGAGAGATATCACTTATAACCTGTCTTAAAAACCATGTTTAGTTGTGTACAATGCTATATGACTTATATAAAAATTATATACCAATTTTCTAAAAAAGATACCATTAGCATGTGAACTCGGACCTTGGCATCTGTAATTCTTTGTCAAATAGTCAAAGTCTGCTTCCATTTTTCTGCAAATATGCAAGTCGAATACAAGTTTAGGATTTGTAGGCCTATTTATCTCAGATATGCTTGAAGATCAATACAACATTTCAAGCTAAAGAATTTGACAAAGCAAATCATTTCAATGAACGAAAAAGCCTTATTCTTTTAAACTCCATAAATATATTTAGTAATAAATATATTCATACAAAAAGAGAGGGCCACGAGAGGGGAAAAGAAGATAAGCTGCATCAAAATCCCTCTTAAGCACATAAAAGTTTTTTTTTTAAATTCCTTTGTTGGTAAGCATGCACACACACATCTAACAAAGAAGAAACGCACATCAACTTGAGCAAAGGGGGATTGATAAGCTTTTCATAGGTACATATGTTAGATAAGGTTGCATCCATGCCACAAAATATGTCATCGCCTACCAGGAATATAACATTCTAGTAGATAATTATAATCAAATGTCAGCAGAAAAATTTAAATCATGGTTACCTACGACCTTGAGGTTCAAAGTAAGTGCTCTTGAGTCTACAAAGTACTTAATAAAGAATAATAAAGCATAATTGGAGACGAAGCTCTTTTTACAAACAAAAACATTGTATTTTAAATAGACCCCAAACAAACTGGCAAGCTATGATCTTAGCTCAGATTAGGTGGACAACACAGAAAGTTAACCGGTTGGATAGTTACTATGTGAGTTTCGGATTGTGAGTCCAATTGTGGCTACATCGAAGAGTTTGGAAAGAATTCCGGAACAGAAGGACTTGTGATTCTTCTGAATAAGGAATTTTACCTCAGAAGCCATGACGCCCCGGGGGAAAAGAAGTAGGAGACCCCTTTCTTCGGCATGCATCGGGGTGATCATTAGGCCCAGGATCATTAGTCTTTGACATCAAAAGGGTGCTGGGTCAAGTAGAAAAGTGGAACTAACTTGATTGATTGAGGGAATTCCTTAAATAAATTGGAAAATGCATGAACTATTAATGTTGAGCCACTGACAAGTGGAAAAAGAAATGAAAGTTAATTGAGCTTAATTACCTACAAAATAGTAATGGTAAAGCAACTTAGTACTGCCAACATTTCGCGTGCAAACTCTATCAGTCCTCAAGGAATTCTGCCCATATATTATGAATTATATATGTCAAAACTTCAGAATATACTTCAATTTAGTGTGTCATGCTTGTAAAAATATACCTTCGATAACTTGTGGATCCGAGAACTTGTCATGCCGTCGCCATCAAAAAGGCACCTGATTCTTTTGACTACTCTTCGAGGTAGCTTTGCTTGCCAATATATACAATTCGAGGTAATGCAAACAAAAACCACTTGCATCGTGCATCAGATGAACACCGACATCCAATTAACTCTTTTCCTGGCCTCTATGCTAATATCAGGCCATCGTGTTTTCAAGATTGGCCACGCAGTGGTACGAAGGGGGCAACATGAATTTTACAAGAACCCACCACTACCAAAAGTTTGAATTACTTAAAAGATTAATTGGAATTAAAAATTAGGGATTTAGTCCTACCAATACTGGACAAAGTTGAAGCAGAAGCAACAAATCATATAAGGAGCAACATTCATGGATTCTATAGTAGAAGCTGCGATGAAGATCCCATTCATTTGCATATTTCATCAAGCAAGCAGTGTCACTGCGTGGCTATTTGTCTGTGTAAAAAATAAGTTAAACATCAGTTCTCAATTGTTCTAATACTTTCAAGTAATATGAGACCTGCAACCTTTACTCATTTCACAATCAATTCAAGCAACTTTCTGAATGCCTATTCATTTGTACATAAAATTCAAAAACAAAAGTAAATTAAAACAATGGCTGCACGTGTATTTGAATATAAGCGGTAACAGTAACACATCCACATGCAATGAATAAAATATATCGAGTAAAACTTCAGAAAAGAAGAATTAGATTAAAACAAATTATAAGCAAATTTGGTACAACAAAAAGTAATCACCTGAGCTGGAAAATAGCGTATGAAATTTCCCTGGTTAACTCTCCAAAAAGACTATACACCCTCTTCTCTCAAGATCCTTCGGTCCTTCCCAAGAAATTACCAAAACCCGGATAGGTTCCCTTGACACGTCCCCTTTTCAACAATTCTCCTAGGAGTTTCACTCAACAGGAACCCTTTTTTAATTGTAGTCAACAATTCAGTATGCCTCTGAAATCAATAGCAAATCGATCCATGTATATGAAGGGAGAATATATAAATGACAAATAAGCGATAGAGAGAAATAATACCTAAGCCAAATATTGAAACGGCAAGCACCTAATTTAGGCTCTAATTCATGGTAACCAAATGTTGACGGGTAGCTGTGCGGAAGA
This sequence comes from Heracleum sosnowskyi, assembly GCA_030848705.1. NCBI lineage: Eukaryota > Viridiplantae > Streptophyta > Magnoliopsida > Apiales > Apiaceae > Heracleum > Heracleum sosnowskyi. Next base: position 109,902,090 of record CM061243.1, on the reverse strand, counting down.
GGGAGCGGAGGGACACAAAAAACAGTAGTTTGTGCTTTCAAAATTTATAGTGATTAATAGCTCTCTAACATGGCACCTTTTTGGCATCTGACGTGGATCAGTGCAAGCAAAAACCACTTACATTGTGTATCAGATAAACACTGACATCTTATTAAATTTTTGGTTGGCCTCTTAATATCAAGTGACCATGTTTTCGATATTTAAGGCCACACAATGTGACAGTGGTACCAAGGGGGCAACTTCTATTTACAAGAACTTCCAAACTTGACAGGTTCAAAACCTGAACTACAACACAACTTCCTGGTTTAGTAATTTAATTACAGAATTATCATAAAAATGAAATTTTTCAATCACCCAAATAGCCATTTCGTCGATATATACGTATATAGAATAAAACAAAGCATATGGCTTCAATTTACCACTACAATTACATTAAAAAGAATCCAAGAAGATCCCATGTGAGAATTAATTAAATTAGGGTGGCAACATAAAATATTTTTTTTTAAAAAAAAGGAGAAAAGCTTACATGCAGACATTTTAACAATTGTGCGCAGAGTTCGAAGCTGCGAAGTTATTCATGTATGAAAGTCCCACGTAGATATACAATATGTGTAACGATGTAATTGTGTACGGTATTAATTTTTTCGTTTTTATTACCAACAGTAAGGGTATTCAGTGAACATTGCAGTACTATCTTTAGCTAATTAATGGAAACTTTAACCTTCAAAATTAAAGTGTTGAAACAAGTTACATGTAACATCAGGTTTATGGAGATTTCATAGACTCTTCTAACGAAACGACCATGGCCTATAAATGATATGCAATCAAGCACCCCAAAAGGTCCTCGACTGTATGGACTAATTGAACTTGTGGAACACCAAAAACCAGCCGCATAAAATGTGGCAGCATGGTATAATAACTATACACCAGGAATCTTTGAGTTTTTGGAAGTCTCATTTTTTTTGTTAGTAAAAAACACAAAAATATATTAGGTATGTTGTTATTCAGCAAACGATTGACATTTTCTTCTCCTAGGAACCCATGTATTTTCCATTTGGTATCCAAAATGAGAAGCATGAACGAGGTAGTTATGTACAAATAGCCAAAGTTTTTTAGTAATAAGTGACGAGGTCTGCTAAAAAAGCTTGACATTGATAAATATACTAAAATCAATGACAACTAAAAGCGGACACTTCAATGCCACTGAACTCAAATGTAAATCCAAGAATCTCAAGAAATTAGCTCAGTCAATACATACATATAGCAAAAGAGAGAACTGGCACAAGGTTTTAATTCCATTCCAGTTATGACAAGATTACTCACAAGATGTTTTGGATGCAACATCAGCTAATCGGATGTATATTCTGCGCTCTTTGAGGAGAAGCTGCCCATTATTATGATAAAATACAAATTGACAAACACCTACACGTCATGTTAAACAGGTAAAATGTTCACTTTTAACTGAGACCTACATAATTAACTCTCAGAGTTCCTCGTAAGTTAGTTTAATAAGAAAAATACAGGGAAACAAGCATGCCTAGTATGAGAAATTGAATTACCGATGAGTTTAGAGCGACGATGAACGCTCGACTGATTGTTTCATGCATGATATTCTGTATGATAAAAAAATACAGGGAAACAAGCATGCCTAGTATGAGAAATTGAATTACCGATGAGTTTAGAGCGACGATGAACGCTCGACTGATTGTTTCATGCATGATATTCTGGTTGTCGATGGCAGCTGAAGGTTTTGCCAATGGGTTGGCAGGAGTAGAAAATGTCAATCACTTGCTGAACCTGAATGCATATAAGCCGAACCGAAAAGCAAGAGTTCAACCGCAAATATCAGTATAAACAAAGTCATAGATGATATAGATAAAATAGGGGATGGATAAAGATGCAATTTTATCTTACGTATAAAATCAAGAAACGAAGACCAAAGCTCCATTTAGGCGGAGCATGGAAGCTTTAAATCCTACCAAAACCATTGTTATACCTGCAAAATAATGAATTCTATAGCAGTCCTTAAAAACCAAAGAGAACTATAAAGATCCAATTTATTTAGACATATTATCAAACAAGTGGTACCACTCCATATTTGATACGGCTTCTTTGTTGGGCTGCATAATTGGGGCATGTGGATGGTACCAAGAACAACCATGCCATCTTCTTTTCGTTCCTTTTTAACAAATTAATTCAACAATTGATGAGGCGATCGTCGCAGGAGACGACGAACAGGCTAGAAGTGGGAAGGTTGTAGCTTTGCATCAATACAGATGCACGTACTGGTTCCTTCTTGCCAATACAGATGCACGTACTGGTTCCTTCTTGCAATGGTGAGTACTATAAAGATTTATTTAAAATATTTGGCCGCATAAAATAGAAAACTTCCTATTAATACAGATGCAGGTAGTGGTTCCTTCTTGCAAAAAACATAAGGCCTTTGTAGATAGTAAAGCTATAATCTTTTTTATATTCTAATTCAGGGCTAAACTACCATAACCAGTTTACAATACTAAATAGTAGTATCAAAAATGCATTACAGTTCACTACGTTTTGAGGGACTCTTTAGCCTCAATAACTCCCCTGCAACAGCAACTATCATATACAATTATTTTATAGGGATACAATTTTTATATGTACCTCTCTTTAAAACTCATGTAGTTCTTACATTCTTCTTCTATATCCTGTGACTTCTTTCTTATTAATATTTGTAATCCTAGATTAAAGTTCAACTTGCCAGCATTGCTAAACTCTACTTAATATTGCAATTGAAGTTCTAGAAAAGATAACCACCACATGACAGTAAAGATGAAGTATAAGCATGACAACTCTCACCAGAGAAATCAATTCCAATCGTGAGATTTTGCCTCCGTTGAAAACATTGAGGCACCTACAAATTTCCAGGTAGCGCTCTAAATTATGTAGTTACTTCATCCGTTTCCATCCTTCTTCATGCACACATGACTAAGACGCACTGATACAACCTCTGAATCACTAAGGAGCTAATTACAGGGGTCTGCCAGAACAAAGTAATATAAATAAACGGTTCCTTAAAAATATATTAACAGAGTAGCCATATAGATAGTCAATAATAAATAAAAACCCAAAACCAGTTAGAACTCTAAAATTACCAGGGATATCCGACACCAATCAAAGTGTACACAAGGAATGTGACCAGATTTACCAGAAACATATGAAGTACAAAGGCTGCTACATAGAAAGTTTGGTGGCCGAGGGAAATCCCTCAGTCGATTGCAAATTGATCATGTAGTATGTGTATAAAAGATATTCACATAAAATTCATGCAAATATTAGCATAAAATCGGATTCAACTACGATAAATCTTTGATGGCAATTCATCGGACAGAGGGCAGATTTGGGTAAGCTACACAATAATGACAAATTGCACCACTCACTCACGAGATAGTTAAACAATATGTATGTATACATAGGGGCAAAGATTCATCAAAAATCTATGTTAGTCTCCTATACATATTCTCACATTCGCTATGTTACCGACGCTTAATTGCGTATGGGAGATAATCGGAGATTGTATAGGAGGAGGCCAAAGTTGGATCAACGAAGATTGTATATGTATCTACGTGCAGGCTTATTAGTCCGATCCACCTCATGTTATTCAGTGCTGATGTTGGCGGCGTCATAGTTCTGCGAGAGGTGAAAGATTAGAATGAGATAGAGAGTTACAGCACTAATACATGTACTGTATAACAAGATAACAGGGTTAAATTTGTAATTTAATATAGAATAAAATCATTCACAAAGTAGTATGTTGCAGTATAAGATATATAATAGATAGATCACTAAGTACCGACCGTCCGTCAGTCCGATTACCAAACTTTTAATGTTTCGTCTGTAATAATATAGCTTAAAACTCGTGTGATACACAGATTGTTTTTAATAATTGTTAATTTTATTATTTATATTTTATATTTTATTATTTGCATTTATTAAAAAAATAAGTAAGCGTATTAAACATTTTTAAATAATTAAAAGTATTAAAATAAATTTTAAAATAAATAAGTAACGGTTTGCCCGTGATAATTTGGAAAAGAGGGGGTTTAGTAAGAAAAATAGAAAGTAACATGTTTTCGTTGAATTTTAAAATATAAAAGTAACGATTTGCCCGTGACTTTTTTGAAAAAAGAGGGGTTTTAGTAAAGAAAATAGAAAAGATGACATGTTTTTGTTGAAAAGAAGGTAATTGTCAATTAAAATTATTAAAATAGATTTTAACGTAAATAAGTAAGGGTTTTCCCGTGATATATTTGGAAAATGGAGGATTTTAGTAAGGAAAATAGAAAATATAACATGTTTTAGCTGAAAAAGGTAATTTCCCGTGATTTTTCTAGAAAAAAAAAGGGGAAAGGTAATTGCCAATTAAAAGTATTAAAATAGGTTTTAAAATAAATAAGTAAGGCGTTGCTTGTGATATATTTGGGAAACGAGGGATTTTAGTAACGGAAATAGAAAGAGTAAAATGTTTTGGCTAAAAAGTAAATTGCCCGTGATTTTTTTAGAAAAAAATGGTAATGTATTTTAACTGAAAGGGTAACTAATTATAATAATTAAATAAATAATTAATTAAATAATTAAATAAGACAAGTACCGTACCAAAAAACATGTATCAAAACTTTCAATATTTCGTTTTTAATAATATAGTATAGATAGATAGATATATTTATAATATTAGTATTTTATGCTACTAAATGGAATAACCTTGATATTTTTAAGGTTTTAGTTAAGAGAAATATTAGTTATTTTTTTTAAAAAAGAATATACGTTTTGGGAAAAAGCTAATTGGCTAGTCATTAATAATTATAATATTATTATTTTATTTTATTAAATAGATTTGTTCGTTATATTTTTGGAAAAATAGAAAAGTAGAAATTTTAGTTAGAAAATATAAAAAAGAATATACACTTTGGCTAAAAATGGTAATGACTTAGTTATTAGTAATTATGACCTTATTATGTTATTTTATTAAATGAAACTGTCTGCGATATTTTTGGAAAATGAGATGTTTTAGTTATGAAAAATAGAAAAGATATTATATATAATAATTTTAATATTTTATCTAACGGTTCTCATCGATTTGATCAAAAATATCTAATGGATATTAATGAAGTGACCAAACTACAAAAATTTTGAGAACCAGACTACAAAACTTCAATATTTCGTCTTTAATATAATAGCATCAATATTATTATATAATAGACGAAACATTAAAAGTTTGGTTGGTCGGTATGGTACGTTGTGATTTTACTTAATTGCCTTAGTGTTTTTACTTAATTAACCTTACTTATTTATAGAAATATATTATTAAATAATAATATTACCTATTTATAACCAATTACCTTTTTCACCTAAAATACATTATTTTTCTAACAAATTCCCCTAAGTTTTCAAATATATCACGGACAATTACCTTTTTAAATAAAACATGTTAGTTTTTCTAGTTTTCCTTACTAAACCCCTCCTTTTCCAAAAATATCACGGACAAACATTTAGTTATTTATTTTTAAATCTATTTTAATATTATAATTATTTTTTAAAAGTTTACCTGTTTTAATATGTCTACTTATTTTTTTTAACAAATGCAATTATTAAAAATATTAAAATATAAATAATCAAAAACCTATTTATAACCAATTATCTTTTCAACTAAAACACATTATATATTTTTTTTAACAAAGTCCCTACTTTTTTAAATATATTACGGGAAATTGTCTTTTACAATTTACTTTTTCTATTCACTAAAATCCATTATTTTTCCAAAAATATCACAGGAAACCCTTTACTTATTTATTTTAAAACGTATTTAAATACTTTTAATTATTAAATTTTAAAACCTCATTTTCCAAAAATATCACGGGCATTTACCTTTTTAAATTAAATATATATTATATTTTTTATTTTTTCTTACTAAAACCCCTCATTTTCCAAAAATATAACGGACAAACCCATACTTATTTATTTTAAAATATGTTTTAATGTTTTTAATTAATTAAAAGTGTTTAACTATTTTAACATGCCTACTTATTTTTTGCACAATTACAATTAATAAAATATTAAAAAAATAATAATAAAATAACAATTAACAATCCGTCCATCGCACGGGTTTTAAGCTAGTAGATTATTAAAGACGAAACATTAAAAGTTTTGGTAACTGTTTTTTGGTACGGTACGCTACTTGCCTTGTTTATAGTTTTTTACTTTTTTTTATTTTTTATAAAAAAATCTTTTTTTTGCAAAACTATCACGGACAATTACTTTTTTTATTTAACTAAAACATGTTATTTATTTACTAAAACATCTATTTTTCCAAAAAATATCATGGACAAAGCCTTAATTATTTATTTTAAAACATATTTTAATACTTTTAATTATATACAAAAATTTACATATTTTAATATACTTATTTTTTAACAAATAAAATTAATAAAATATTAAAACATAAAAAACAAAATAAATATTATTAAAACAATTGGTGCATAGTAAATAATAAAATTTAATTTGATTAATTAATTTAATTTAATATTAATAATTTTGGAGAGCCGTCCATTTTACGTGGCTCAACAGAATCAGACCTAATATTAGTCGACCTCTGTGCTGGCCCCTTTTCAACGAGTTAATTTTTTCCCTCTTGCCGGGGTTTTATATACTCCACAGATTTGGGAACCTCTTCGATTTCATCTTGACTCTACAACTCTCAACAATTATCAAAAGCTGCGATCATAAGGTATTATTTCTGTTTTTTTCTAATTTTTTTTATTTTTTCTTGATTCTCCATTGCAAAGATTTGATTTTTCTTCAGATTAAGCTCATGTAATTGACTTTTTCGATGACCCATTTGGTTCTTTTGTGCAAATTAGTGTTCTTTTTTCAGTTATGATTAGTGTTAAATTAGGTTAATTTGATGCTTTATGTTTGTTAAAGAACAAATTTTAAAATGAGGGGTGGTGTTTTTTGTGATTATAGGTTTTGGGGTGGTGATATATAATTTATTTATAAGGAGGATGGTAAAAGAAGAAGTGGAATCAAAGGGATTGCAAAATTTATGGATAGAATCGGAGTCCGGTTCGGGTAAATCTTCAGGAGTTAAATTTGATGGAAGTTGTGTTTCTCTTATATCGGATTCGGTGTTGGGGACACAGGGGAGTGGAGAAGTTTGTGTGCCTCAGCGTAAGGTTGGTGATGATAAAAGCACTTCTGGTGGGAATTTAGGGTTGATTGAGAGAGCTTTTTCTGCTGCCGGGGCTGCTTTTCTTTCTGCGATTATTGTTAATCCGCTTGATTTAGCCAAGGTAATTCATGTTGGACAGTGCTTTTTATTACCTGCTGTTATAAGTTAATCTGCTTTGGTGTTCTACAATCTATTTTCTAATGTTTGCAAGTTGTTGTTTTGAACTTTTCTCATATTCAGTTCATTTGACGTTTCTCGTCTTTGATGGTTTATTTTATGATATCCTATCATTTTTTTCACATTAGATAAGTCTGATTATATGAATTGTTAGCAATTAAAATATACTATATAATGCTCATTTGCAATTTGCTTGTCTTTTGAGTGATTTCGAGGATAAAAGAGTATAAAGGCATCAAGACATTTTAAACAAATATGTATTGTTTTTTTTTTGTTTCCCTAGTTTTGTATCGTTTATTAATACATATTATGCTATTAGTTTTGTCTTTCATTTTAATGCTAAATATTTAAGCTAAAGTCGGACTTTTATTGTCATAGTGATGGACACAAAATGCTTCCAACTCCCCCCCCCCCTTTATATTATGCTGTTGGTGGATCTATGTTTGGACTATCGCTGAATCACTTTCCTTTTCAGACAAGACTGCAAGCACAGGCTGCTGGAGTTCAATACTCACATCCACTGAGCAATCTTACAAGCCGTATGGCTTTCTTTGGACCAAACATGGTATGTGTAATTTTATATCTCTTTTTCTTTTTCTGTAGTTTGTAAGATGACATTACTATTTTTATATATCCTTTACACCAAAATGTGTAGGACAATATTGTTTGTGTGCTGCATTATGATTGATAGTTTGATTCGATGGCACTTTGTAACATATTATGCAAATTGATCTATGTTAAGGAAGTTTTTTAATTTGATCGACCCTGTGTAGACCTCAACCGCCTAGTCAGGGGTGGCAAGCTTGTAGTTGGGAGGTAATATATAGGGTTCACCTAGTAAAATATAGTTGTGATGATTAAGGCAATCATTGATCACTTTAGCTAATAAGATGTTGTATGTACTTGATGTCCATTTTGCATGTGCATTCTTAAAAAAGAATTATTTGGTACGTGAATTTACAATGTAAACATTTATCTGCCTTGTCCTTCAGATGTTTGCAGACTTGAGATGTTCAACGTCATGCACCCGTGCCGGCGTTCAAGGTACTGTATCTATTTGTCCTCCAGACTGTTTCCAGTACAAAGGCACTCTTGATGTCTTCTACAAGATCATTCGACAGGTGTGTGTCTTTATTTGTTATTTACTCAGATTGTGACAAGATTTGCATTGTTTTTTGTCCATGCACTGTCTTCTTAGGTTAGACTAGTTGGGGTCTATGTTGGAATTATTTAGAACTTAATGCAAATTGATAATCCTTGGGGTATTTTTGTAGTATTAAATTATATTATTACATGAATGCTTGTATCTCAATGTTTGTCTTTTAAATTGTTGTCAGATATCTAACTGGGAGTATTTTACAGGAAGGAATTTCAAGACTATGGAGAGGAACAAATGCAGGTCTAGCACTAGCTGTACCAACTGTAAGCTCTTCTCTAGGTCATTGTTTTCTTATGGTTGGATTTCGTTCTTTTACTTATTGACCATCTGTCATTTCAACCGAATGTGATGCAGGTTGGAATCTACTTGCCGTGCTATGACATATTCCGTAACTACTTAGAAGATTTTACATCAAAAAATGCTCCAATAATGACACCGTATACTCCTCTATTGGCCGGTTCATTGGCTCGCTCATTAGCATGCATAAGTTGCTACCCGATTGAACTTGCTAAAACACGAATGCAGGTACATTTCCATGTTTCTAGTAAAAATGTTTTTTTTTTACTAAAATCAAATTTTGTATTAGTTGTGTAATTCTTGTTTTTCTGTAGGGAGATTTCTATTAATTAACTTTTCTACGAGTCATTTCAATTATTCGAAATGGATTCATGACTTGTTTTAATGTTTTGAAAATCGATATAAGATTGATTTGCATATGTAAAATAGAAGTGGTTTGCATAAAAATCTACTAATCTAGCGTCTAAATATATTTCTGTTATATTTGATTGCACAATCTATAGTATTTGTATATATATCTGTAATTTTTTTTTAAAGTAGAAATGTAAAGAGGTAAAATGGTCACAATCTACTTTAGAACATAAGGAGGATTCCCCTGATAACCTACTGCATGTTGCTTGTGTAAAAGATTGTAGCTTCTATATAAGTTTGGGAATTGGTGGTAATGAAGTTCTTAGATTTTTCGTGCTACTTTGCAATACATTGATCATTTCAGTTATACATTTGGGGTGCACTGATTTTCTCTCTACTCCTTAATAACTCTTCTTTGTTGGCACCAATTCTCTTGTGCATAGGCGTTCAAAGAGATTAATCGCAGTAAGAAGCCTCCCGGGGTTTGGAAGACTCTTATTGAGGTCATCTCCAGTGTCAAGAGCACAAACGGTCTTCAAAGCTGTAAGGATTATCTATATGACGTTTGACTGCTATATATATATAAATATTGAAATACCTCTGTCCCAAGATAATTTTGATGTTTCTGTTCCATCTTTGTCAGTCAGAAAAGTTTGAGTAAATATCCTTTTGCTGGCATATTATCGTTTTTGATTGTGCATTTTTTATGTTATTGCTTGTAAAGACTGGTGTATTTTCTCTTAAGCAGTGCAGAACTACCGTGCGCTCTGGACAGGTCTTGGGGCTCAACTTGCTCGAGATGTACCTTTCTCTGCCATTTGCTGGGGTACCCTTGAACCAGTGAGTACTTTTTAATTGTTCTATTTAAGAAATTGTGCATATAATAATTTTTTATTAACATAGTTACTTGAAAAAACTGTACAGATCAGAAGGAGACTCTTAAGCGTGGTTGGAGAGGATTCTAGTGCAATCGGTGTCCTTGGGGCAAACTTCTCTGCTGGGTTTGTTGCAGGGAGTCTTGCTGCAGCTGCTACGTGCCCACTTGATGTTGCAAAAACGAGAAGACAAATAGAGGTTTATCTTTGAAATCAATATTTGACTTTGAATTTGAATAAGTAGCTTTATATATCGTACCACAGTTTATATGCATTCAATTCTTTTTCTCTTCTTGGTTAATACAATGGTATGTCAAAGTTGAAGGGGCTCCGGTTAGTCATCAACGTCGACAAGTAATTTATATTTAATCCTAACATATACTATATGGTGTATTATTGTATATAACACTATCTAATTTATTGAACTCCTAAAAATAAAAAAGTGGTCACAGTTACATTGTTGAATAAACTACCAATTTCTATTGCACCCAAGTATGTGAAGTACAAATGCGACTATGGTTAGGATCATGTAGAATTACTCCTTTCTCTGCAACAGGCAAGCTTGCAAGATGTTAACCTGACGCAGGGAAAGATCTAAATATAACCATTATGATACAAATTAACAAAGGATGGAAAGATGCCACTAAAGTGAACTTCTGTGACAGCAGAAACCCACTACCTACAGCTTATCAACACATAAGACAAAGTAACTATTATTCTTAGCGCAACCTATGTAACAAAGAACATCTCAAATTTAGTAATGTATAATCAAGTCTAGTTTTGTATAGGGATCAACCCTACAAATCTAATGGACTAAGCCTGAAAGATAGGGCTTCCTACAGGTGATCCAAATAAACGTATCAAAAAGTCCTATTGAGACCCCCCCCCCCCCCCAATATTATATATATATATATATATATCTTAGTTTTTGCATCGTAACAGAATGTGATCCTTGAATTTATTAACGAGGAAGATGGAAGCATGTGTACATCACAAATTAGGTTACGTCATTGTTAGTGAGGTACCAGAATCCAACTGTGTTTATTTGCCAATTCCAAATTATGCCTATATTGAACTTCACATACATTTAACTTTTTTTTTACCAAAATATTTTTGTAATTACTTTCGTAAGATATGAAATACTAATAAAATGCATTAATAAATTATAATGTCTTAGACAATCCATGCTTAGACCTAGTAAGCCAATAAAAGATATATTTATTTGCAGTTCCTATCCGTGTGATTGTTACGTTGCCGGCAAGTTTTAACGTTTGAAATATCTATTGTTACAGAAGGACCCTACTAGAGCATTGAGAATGACGACGAGGCAAACTCTTGTGGAGGTTTGGAGGTATGTATATAGTTATTTAGTCATAATAATCAATGTCAGAAATTGTAATTAGCACATTAATCTGCTATGAAGGTAGTTTAGAGGGGGAAAAGTACCTAATTGAGGAACTTGTTTGATATTATTAGTACAGATAGACGAAAAAGTGTATGGTATGGTCGTATCTCTAGTTGTAGCATACTGCAATACTACCTCACTAAAGGGCACAACTTCACACTTTTTAGTTAGAGAAGCAAAGAGTAGAATGTAGTCACCAGTTTCTCTGTTCCTCGTCTTTTACGTCAGTTCTGTGCGAATGTATTTAGGTTTGTGTTTTGATCCTGAAAACTACCATACTGTTGGTGATTTAACTATGAATAAGTTGTATAAGTTGGGACAGTTGGCAATATGTTTTAATGTTTCTAATGTTGTCAGTATTTATATAAACATACTCTTTATATCACATTCTACGTTATTCTTTTTCTAAATTATGGGGTTATTGAATTAGGGATGGAGGAATGAGGGGCCTTTTCACCGGTGTTGGTCCTCGTGTTGGTCGGGCTGGTCCTTCTGTTGGAATTGTAATTTCCTTTTATGAAGTTGTAAAGTATTGTCTACATCATCACTATGCGACTTCGTGAATTATATGCTGCAGTTAGATCAACAATTACTAATCTTAATGAGCCGTCTTGCTTTCACCTTCGTGGAAGGGGATTATGTATACAGTAGTTTACAGATGGGAAGCAATTTTGGTCACGATAGTATAGATGCTCTCCTAAACTCCTGCTAACACTGATATTTTTGTCCTTTTTGCATCCAGTTTTGGATGTTAAAATGTAAGTAACATGCTGATTGAGAACAGATTTTGTAGTATTTGGTTAATAATTTTGTAGACAAACCTTTACTGTGTTGATCTTAGACTTCTTGCAAGGTTCATTTATTAGTATTTTCCTACGGATATTGTAGGTGAAACTTTTGAACCTACTATTTCAGCAAATAAAGATATGGATGTTCCCCCTACTGAAAATATAGTTTTCAAGGTTACTGTAAAAGATGATTTTTTTTTCTTCCAATGTAGGATCTTTACTTTTATATCATTCCCAAATTAGGTTTATCTCGGAATCTGCTAAAAATTTAATCATATGGAAGAAAACAATGGTCTGTTTGAAAATAAAATGAATTGGGACCGTAATTTGACCAAATTTAAGCAAAATTTGAAGGTCTTGGATTACGGCTCTGTTTGGTATTGCTGGTGCAGACAGCAACAACAGTTTTTTTCTGAAAAACAGTTAAAAAAGTGTTTGATAAAATTTAAAAGTTGTTTTTTTTGAAAAGCTGTTTTTAGAGAAAGCAGCCCCTTATGTTTTTGAAAAAAACTACTTTTCAGCTTTTGTGGGAAGCATCTGGTTTCAATATCAAAACTCACAAAAGACATTAATTTTTTATATTATACATCAAAACATGTCCATATCAAAAATATTACCAAACAGTTATCTGATTTTCACAACAGCACTTATTTTAACAACACTTTTTTCAACAGCACAACAATTTTTAACAGCAATCCGAAACATAGCCTACATCTTAGTAAAGTTGTAATACATTGGTTTTTATTTGAGCGAGATATGTTTGTTTACTCCATTGGAATGAACCAAGTGGTTTGCTCTATATGTGCAACTTCTTAACAATCATAATGGTCAATTGTAAAATAAATCTATCTCATTAATCTATCTTTATAAATCTAAGTTTTGAAAGTTACCTATGCTACAAAATGTATATGTGCACAACAACTCTATGACAAACAAATATACATAAAGAAACTTGACAATACAATCATTGTTGTTTCTTTTTATTACACTTGCATGAGAGAAAACGATTTTATCTGTGAGTTCGATCTGGCACATAGGTTAGAAGATTGGACCTAGGAGTACACCCACTAACATAAGGCCGATGACTTAATGAATGATATAGGTGACAATCAAAGCCAATAACATCAGCACACACGCAATCCCTTGATCAACTGTTGTCCCTGCATTCACATTAGTTTTGCGTCAATAACAATTTCTCGACATGTTACAATACAAATCATTTTATAAATCATCGGTCATAGTACTACAAATCATCGGTTTTTACTTGGTAAGCTAAATTAGTTTGTATTTGAACGAATACGGCTACAAATGATAATAAAAACATTAGTACCATCATTAGTTGGAACAGGAGCTGGGACAGGAGATTGAGAATCATCCATTGCGGCAGCTACAGGCAGAGAAATGGTGAAGAGGAGAGCCAAAAAGAGGACTGCAATCAAAGCAGCTTTTCTTGCGATCACCTCCATTCTTCTTGATTCTATTTTTCTTAAACTCTCTCCTCTTCACTATTTCTATCGAATTCAATGGTTTTTTTTTTATATCTTTTATATTTGAGAATACTTTTAAATGTTAGTTTTAAAAAACTCAGCGTCGCCTCTGAGATTAGAGACGACGCAGAGCTTAAAACTTGAAGACAATTTCAACCGACGGAAGAGAAGGAGCTAAGAGGTGTGTAATATGTCTTGAGCATTCCATATATAGAGAAAGAATGAACGAACCACTTAGAGTTTAGAATTGAGGCATGGAGACAAATACGGCAAGACAATACCACAAATTAGCTTTGATATTTGGTGATGTGTTTGATTAAAGAGCAAAAAGAGGAGTCATTTGTTCATTTTCTTCCTAAAAAATATGGTATCATTCATAAATCATTGTATGGGACTATGGGAGGTCATGCATTTTAATTTCCACATTATTTAGGCTTTTTCACGTATTATTCTTCCATGGGAGATCGATCATAACTCAATATCTTTAAATGTACACTCAGGCACTATGATGACGAAATTGCAAAATAGCAAATTATTTTTTGTTGAAACAAACGAAATCAAACTAAACCAAACCAAACCAAACATATCAAGACGGAATCACAATGTGACAGCGTAAGATACATGCTAACAATAAGAAAAAGCAATTACTACTACTATTACACAACAAATTACAAAACTAATCTCTTTGTTTAAAGCATAATCAGAACATTAATCAATCCAAACGGAGATCAATTTTCCGAAAGTAAAATTAGCAAGGCAGCTAATAACTAGTTAGTGCCACAGAAAAGCACCCATAGCATACTTCTTCTTTTGTTCTAAACTTCCAGTGCAGGGGAGGCCGTATTGAGAGAGCAAGCGATCAAGCTGCCATTCAGGCATGTTTTCGTAGTCCGATTTCGAGTACCTCGGATAGTGAACAGGCATCTGGAAGAAGCAAGATGACCTTGATACATGGCCACCATTATTTGTAGTAACTTTTTCCTTGTTGTGATCAGCCAATGAGCCTTTGCTTGACCCATCCACTCCCACCGCCATTATTCTGTACAGAGAATGGCGAGTAGTAAGATGTTGGTAGCATGATATTACGTTAATGAATAATGTATTTATACGAGACTAAATACAAACCCTCGTTAAGTCGGTCACAAAACTAGGAATATTCCTATGTCACAGTAACCCGCTAGCTGTAATGTAGAGTTCTACTTCAACAACAAGTAACAAATTGTAGGTCAAGGAATCAATTTCACTTGTTATTTGCATCTTCGTTTTTCTTATGCAATAAGCTAGTAATAATTAATAATAAAGTTTTGTGAAATATTTAAAACGAATCAAATCCTAGTTTTTTTAGAAGAACGATAAAATTTTGGTTTTGATTAAAGGCAAAAAAAAAAAAATGCCATTTGACATTTCACGCTATCTCTCATTCATCTCTTATTTTCATCAGTATGCCACTGGCTTATAAAGTACATGTTACTTTTTTTTTTTTTTTTTTTATAAAGTACATGTTACTTTTAGATATTTTAATTTTAGTTTTTATAATAAAATAATATATGTATATTTGACATAATTTTAATCATACTATATATATACTCATATAAAGAAGAAGACGGGGGCGGTGAGGTGGCGCCTCTAGAATCGTTCCGTTCTATTTTTCTAATTTTCTCAATTTTTCACAATTTTTAATTTTAATAATTACAACTTCCTTTATTATTTTCGATTTTGTAGGAAGGAAATTGAAAATTACACTTTTATTCTTTTCAAACTTGATAGAATTTTCTTTTATTATTTTCAAACTTGATAGAACTTTCTTTGATTTAGAAAATTACAACTTGCTTATTATTTTCGAATTTGTAGGACTTGATAGAACTTTCTTTGATTTAGAACATTACAACTTCCTTATTATTTTCGAATTTGTAGGCTTGATAGAACTTTCTTTTATTATTTTCAAACTGTTGTGAGGGAAATTTGATAACAACACCGAGAGAGAATATCGCTGGAATAATCAGGTTTTGCCCTTGATTATCGGGCGGAGCTGCAGGTTCACAGTCCACAGCTCTGCTAGAGCTTCACGTTTCCATTGCCGGAGCAGATGGTGATATGTGGTGTTTTTGGGGGCTGAGTTGACAAAACCACCGGATTAAGAGGGCGGAGTAAATCCTACTCGGCCAGCCAATTCACCGGAAAATGTATCACTGAGGGTACACGAGCCTTATGCGTGTAGAGAGTGAAAATCCGAATCCTTTAGCCAAGTGCCTACATATCCTCTTTATAGGAATCAAGCCCCATGTAGTTCTATTAGGTTTATACTTCTCAATCCTTGCGAATTCAACCACTTTAAGATAATCCATCTTAGAGTTATAGTCGAATTATGCACCTGTAGCTGAGCTTTCCAGTGTCCTAGTCCATGTCCATCACTAAGTCCTACAAAACCTCATGTATTTAATGTATATCCGAAATAACCAATATAAGTCCTATATTGTTTGTAATTGTCCCATCCACCACGTTTTATTAAGCCTAGAAGTCCTTTTCCAAGAGTAATTCTGTGCTCCTAAAGTATAGGAAGCTGAGTCCTTGTCCAACTCTGATTCTGTCCCGGAGAGGTTCAGACCACCCTGAACCTGAACCTGTGCCTGCAGTCACAACACCCTGAACCTGCTCCTGTAGTTAGAACACCCTGAACCTGCTCCTGTAGTCAGAACACCCTGAACCTGCTCCTCAATACCGCGAACCTGAACCTTGGTACTATGAAGCTGAACCTCAGTACATCCAACCCTCACCATATCCATGCTAGTTGGGCCTATATTACATGTGGACCTTAAATTGAGCCCATGTGAGATTTTGGGCACAACAACTACCCCCCGGTTCCTTGCAGTATTGAATACAAGAGGAACCAAAGCAAGACAAGGTTCAATCCTTCCTTATCCTTCTCAGAGAAATACATAGCTTCAGCATCATGCTTCCAAGATTACATGAGCTAACTCAGCGTAAGAAACAGAAAACACAACGCCTCCGCATATGTACCTCAATCTGAATCCTTGAGTGAAAAATTCCTTGAATATCCTTTAGACCAGGTGTGACCATCCAATTCCAATTACGAGCTTCCTAGCTGAACCTACTAGCGACCAGCCTTTTCCTTTGAAAACCATAACCTGACTCCTCGAGGTGTTCCTCTTGTCCGTAAATCTGCTCTTCATATGAAAAGCTCTTGTAAATGATGTCGTGAAGCTTCCGCTGCCAATGAGCTTCAAGTCCCCAGAACCTGCGCTACTAAAACAACTAGAAAAGATGATAAGTAGCATGAGCTAAGTAGCTCACCTATGTTAACCACGCCACTCGTACATATATAATGCATGTATGCAAGCAAGTATGTATGGTGCAAAAACGATTTTTGAATATTTATATGTATCTGTTGTTGCCTCTACAATCAAGTAGAACTTTGGCGAACACACTCTTCAAGACATAGTGCCACGATTTTCAGAAA
The DNA here is from genome assembly GCA_030848705.1 of Heracleum sosnowskyi. Classification (NCBI taxonomy): domain Eukaryota; kingdom Viridiplantae; phylum Streptophyta; class Magnoliopsida; order Apiales; family Apiaceae; genus Heracleum; species Heracleum sosnowskyi. Next base: position 109,884,866 of record CM061243.1, on the reverse strand, counting down.
TTTCCATTATCCCGACACATTGGACCTCGTTGTTTTCCAATACCGTGGAAAACATAAACCATTGAGTTTAACGAAAATAGCCATATACCGTGAAATACCATGAATAACCTTGAATAACCATATACCGTGGAATACCATGAATAACCTTGAATAACCATATAAAATGTCGTAATAGGAGCCAATGGAAGGTTGTGAAGACATCCTCAATCGCTGCCATGTCTTTTCGAGTGGTTACATAATGGGGCATATAGCATGCCTAGGTACCTACTCAACATCTTCAGCTAGCAAGTTTGAAAAATATTTTTGTAAACCATGCATGATGATGACCTTTTGTTTATAATTCCATGCAAGACACCTTCCTTGAAATCATGTGATATGCACATTTAGGTAAATATGAGTTCAAGTATGGCTAAAAATAATGAACTGTTTGCAAACATGAGGTTCACACTGAAGCTTTTCAGCTAAATGCTTTGAATAATTTCTTGTATGCACATAAAACATAGATGATTATGAATATGTAAATCATAGGAGTAAAACTTATCTTTGTCCTTATGGTTCCACTTTAGGTTCAGGTTCGACCATTGAACCTACCACGTGGAAGCTCCCTCCTGAGCGAGCTGATGTTGAGAACCTCCTTTCCCTTATGCAAGCTTTTCCATGGGAAACTGATTTACCCCCCGAGCCATCAGGCTTCCTTTCCATTTGACATGTGAACCTCTTCCATCTTGAATCCTATCATGTTGAGAAGCTCAGCACCCGCTGGCTGAAGTCTGTAGCTGTACCTAAGAATCAATGAACCTGCAAGCTAGAAGCTACACACTTGAAGTTGTTAGGTGTCAACTACGAGTTATAAGTAAATATTGAGGGACCTCTAAGTTGGAATCTGATAGCTGGAAGCTATTTGCAACAAATAACTGACAAGGAACATGCTTGATGTATATAAGTATGGGTAAACCTGTCAAGCACATATGAGGTTCAAAGTGAACCTGTTAAGCACAGGTGAGCTCCACGCGAACCTGTTAAGCATAGGTAAGCTCTAAAGTGAACCTGTTAAGCACAGGTGAGCTCCATGCGAACCTGTTAAGCACAAGTGAGCTCCAAAGTGAACCTATTAAGCACATGTGAGCTCCACGCGAACCTGCTAAGCACAGGTGAGCTCCAAAGTGAACCTGTTAAGCACAGGTGAGCTCCACGCGAACCTGTTAAGCACAGGTGAGCTCCACGCGAACCTGTTAAGCACAGGTGAACTCCACGCGAACCTGTTAAGCACAGGTGAGCTCCAAAGTGAACCTGTTAAGCACATGTGAGCTCCACAGTGAACCTGTTAAGCACAGGTTAGCTCCAAAGTGAACCTGTTAAGCACAGGTGAGCTCCACGCGAACCTGTTAAGCACATGTGAGCTCCAAAGTGAACCTGTTAAGCACAGGTGAGCTCCACGCGAACCTAGAAGTTGTTTGCTTAAAGTGAATGATCATGAATCTGCAAGTTGTTAGTCACATACATATAATATAAAATCTTTCAATAACAGGTGTGTAACGTAGAACCTGTGAGCCGTAGGGTGATACCAAAGGACATGTAGATGCACCTGTATAACTTGTTAGCCAGTTCATATAAAGCACATAGTATAATAGTCCACAAATTGCAAGTTCATACATGCGCGTTTAGATATGCAAATTTCCATGCACCTAAATCTACCCAACTATCCATTCATGCAATCCATCGTCTGGTTGTGTGAATCAAAAATCGGTCATGGACCTTCTCCAGGTGCGCGCACATTTCATCTACACCTCTTCTAAGAGGGTGATTTATCCACCTACACCTCTTCCAAGAGGTTTCTTATCCATCTGCACCTCTTCCAAGAGGTGTTTTATCCATCTACACCTCTTCCAAGAGGTGTTTTGTCCACCTGTACCTCATCCAAGAGGGTAGTCTTGATTCGCACCTCATCCAAGAGGGCATTAAAAGGATCATAGTCAGCCATGTAAAGGGCTACAAAACTCTGGGCGCACTTACACATCCCAACTGAGATGGGTACCTGATATTTACTCATATGAGAGCTATACATGCCTAGGCATCTAGGTGCATATATATGCAAGAGTTTACATGCATCCAGCTCCGTGGATTTGGCAAAGTCCTAAAGAGTGCGCGCCTGAAGGTACCTTTCCATGCATAGTCCAATCCAATCCAATTCAATCCAATCCAGTCCAATCAAATCCAATCCAATCTCATAAGTGCAGTACTGGAGGTTCGAACCTATGTTGCCCAGTAATAATCTATTGTAGAAGGGGGGTTGAATACAATAGTATAAGATAATCGACTTCTTAATGTATATATCACAAATATGAAAGAAAGATAACAGCTTTATTAAATCTGATATAAAACTGTTACAAACTCTCTCAAGAAATTCTGATGTTCTTGAGAGCTACTAGCTTACAAAAACTCTCTCAAGAAATTCTATGTTCTTGAGAGCTTCTATCTTGATTCACAAATATTCGATTATGTTCACGTACATAAATCGAAACCAAAACTGTGTTTATATATGTTCGCACAAAAACACGCAAGCGCACGTGGTCACAAGTAGTATATAGATAAATCAAGTTCGATCCCACAAGGACTGGTTCAGGTTGTAATAGTCTGTACTTATGCACCAATGTTTAGTTATTACTCACTGCTAAGACAAGTATCAATTTGGTGTTTTGATTAACTACTAATTAGCACTTAACAAGTCTATAATTAACTGAAAGAATTACTAGTGAATTACTGATATGAATAGGCATGGGATCCTAACATCATTAAATATTTCATCTAGAGTCTCTTGTTCTTAGTCTCTGTATGTGACAGTTGTGACAACTAACCAGATAACACGAATTTAGTACACGCTACCTTTCAGTATACGTATACCATACCACTTAAACATCCACAGATAGATAGAAGTTAAATGGACACCAGATATGCTTAGTCCCTATATGTCTATAGAGATTGAAAACATAGTGGTTGAATGAGCAGGTTATCTATTCAGATTACATAAGGTAGATGAAATGGTTAAAATCACCCACAAATTACGCATGATAATCATACATAAACTTATGCTAGCATGGCAAGTTCTAAATCCCTAAATCCACTTTCGCAATCATTAAGGATTAACAAACAATCATGAATGTTAGCTACGCATTCACATTGAATAAGCACAACCATGATAGGAAATCAATTCGCCACCACACACAGAGTATATAAAACAATTAACCACTAAACTCCACAAAAACTCTGTTAGAATCCCACGATAATGATTAGTTCATAAATGAACCGTTCATCATCGCGGGTTCTAATGAAAACATGATATAATAATTAAGTCTTGAATAAAGAATTGCAAAGAGTATCCAGAATAACAATGTTTAGAAAACTAGAGAAGAAGAATCCAAGTATTGCTTAATTGAGAGAAAAATACAAATAAAAATGTAATCCGGCTCCTCAATCTAAATCTCTATGTTCTTCTGTATTATTCTTCAACCTCCCTCCAAAATTAGGGTTCTCGCCTTTAGAAAACATCCACCATAAATGACAAAAGCCCAAGACATGACCCGCTACCACTCTAAGCCCACAAAAACAAAATACAGAAATTCCACCAGTCGGGGACGCGCGGCCGCGCGCTAACAAGCGCGGGCGCGCCTCATTTCCTGCCAACTACGCGCGGGCGCGCTCTAGGAGGCGCGGGCGCGCCTGGTTCTCTGGCCAGTTTTCTGCTTTGCTGCTTTATTAGATCACTACCTCGCCAATTGCTTGTCTCCAAAATCATTCAACTCCTAGAGCAAAAACCACCATTTTCAAACACGACGACCACCGCTCGATCCCATTTAGCTTATCTGCACATAAACACTAAAACTCATCATAACATCACACACTTGAGGCCAAAACAACCAATTTAAGCTGATTTTAAGGCGTTCAAAGTAGATATAAAACCGACTTATCACACCCCCAAACTTAAACTGATGCTTGTCCTCAAGCATAAACAGACTCGATATAAACTAATGCAATGCATGAATGCAACTAATATGATAATGCACGTGATCCCCTCAACCTAACCATAATCCATGAATGAGCCAACATCTCACAGAATGCAATCTTCCAAACAGAGTTCAACCAAACTCCCTTCGATCAACCATACAAACACAAGAACGTGAGTGTGTGCAATGCTCACCAATATACTCCCAAACCAAATCAAGACCATACCTATTCTTAGCTAAAACAACCCCAAGCTTATAAACAGAATATACTCTAGACTCAAGAAACCACTTAAAGACACCTCAACCTTCACTTGAGTTAGACAGGAATTCATGCTTTATTACTACAAACATGCTTATTTGACCGTGCAATGGCTGAGACCCCAAAAGGCTTATACAATAATACCCATGTAGCGAGCGTTAGGTTAGTGGATCCCAGACCGGAAAAGTCTTAGGTCACTAGGCACAAAGTCCCCTAGAACTTAATTGCTCGAGTATTAAAGAGCTCAACCTGGTCAATTCTGCATAAAACAACTAAAACAACTTTTTTTTTTCTTTTTCTTTTTTTTCTTTTTTTTTTTAATTTCGGAATGAGTGCACTTTGCCTTTTTCTCATCCCACCCTAGACTACTCATTTTCATGAGCCGGCTACTAGCCATTTGACGCCTAACCTTTATTGACAATTAGAATGAAATCCTTGTTTTCCCCCAAACTTAGACTTAAGTGCTTCTTTGAATTTCAAGAGAATAGAATACATTCTAACTATAAACAAGCGGTTAAATTCCAACATCAAAACAAGCATGGTCTAATCAGATTCAAAAGCAACCAATGAGACTTATGAAAAAGAATTGTTCCTATGCATGCAAACCAACCCTTAGGAGCTTAATCCGCCCTCTATTCATCACAACTACACTCCAATCAACATCGACTCACCACAGAAACAGTCAAATCTTACGGGATCATGAAATATGCTATGCATGAGCAACTACATGAACTAACATGCTAGATAAACTATGCAACAGAATGCTCTATATGACATATATATGCCAGAATATGAATGAATTAACTAAATATGCAACCTAAAACCTATATGAATCCTACATGAGACACACTAACACTACTATTCCTTGACTACCACCCCCAAACTTACAATATTCAATGTCATCATTGAAGGTAATAACAAGGAAAGTGCAGATAATACCTAAGCATCAGAATCATCACCACCTTCAATAGGTGGTGTCTCCGTTGGTGTCTCCGGTGGTGTATCCGGTGGTGGATAAACAGAACAAACTCCAAAATCTGGCCAAGCCACATCAACTCCAGTGGCACGGAATGCAGTGCCCAATGCCTGAGTCAAATCCATAGCAAAACGGCGGTTAATGTCATGCATAACATCAATCCGCCTAGTCAACCTCCTGTACTGAGCCCCTCCAAAACCGGCTCTATCTGCCTCTTGCTGTATCCCAGAAGCACCCTGAAACCCCCCCTGGCGGCCTCACGAGTGGGAGCATCCATGCCATCATCACCTACGTTCCCAAACCCTAAACCAGACGGATCTGTGGAACCACCATCCCAATCCTCCAACCGCTGAATCGCTGCATGATCAATAGGAGCACTAGGTAGCTGCAACTGCTCCACTTCCGTCCAATGGACTCCCACTGCAGTGCATAGCTTAGTAACCACAGCAGCATGAGGAATCGCCGCCGTGGTACTACCCCTCAAGAATCGCAAGAGACTCCTATGTAGGAGAGCCCCAAGGTCAACATACTTCCCATTTAGAATCCCCCACAGCACAATAGCCCTTTCCACAGTAACCTCATGCGTATGCGATGAGGGCATGATGTTAGCACACACAAATAAATTCCAGGCCTTAGCATACCTGTTCATAGCAGATGTCGGGAAAGTGACTGGCTCAGTGGTACCCGACCTGTACTTCCATGTCGTGCCCGACACACAAAGAACACCTACGATGTTCTCCAGATCCACATCTGCCCTGGTCTTCAAAGCCCAATCTTCTTCACCCTGTCTCATCCTCGGTAACCTAAGAACCCGAGAAATAGCCGCCGGCGTGTAATCCACTGTATAACCTCGAACCACAGAATACCCGTTCTTCTCCGCCTTGGCATTAGCATAAAACTCCCGCACAATACCCAAGGGAACCGGCTCCGGCGCTTCAAAAATACCTTCCCAACCTTTGGCGGTAATCATCGCCACCAAATTACCATCACGATGAGTAGGTATAAACCCTCTCTCCTTAGCCACGGCCTTAGACAGTAGCCGTGCATATTCAACCGAAGCTTCTGGAGATGAAAACTTCTCGCCTCCAAACCCCGCACTTGAATCATCAGATGACGAAGTACGTCTCGTGCTACTACTACCCGCATATCTTCCTCTCTTTGGTGGTGCCATGGAATTGGGATGAAAAGTGTAAGTAGGTGTATGTATAGATTTGTGGTTTTGGATGTGGAAGAGAGAAAAGAGGCTAGGGTTTTGATTAGATGGAATGGGTGTGGGTAGATGTAGGTTTAAATAGGTATTTACAACAACAAGGGTTTCTTTTTGGGGTTTTTGTTTTGCTTTTTCCGTTTTTTTTTTCTTTTTTTTTCTCTGGCAGTCGTCCAGGCGCGGGCGCGCGGTATAGAGCGCGGGCGCGCTCCTGTCCCTGGAATTCAGGCGCGGGCGCGCGGTGTAGAGCGCGGGCGCGCGTTCCTCCCTGCCAAAAAAAATATATATTTTTTTTTTCCTTTTTTTTTTCTCTTCTCACTGTACAACACGAATACTACGTGGGTTGCCTCCCACAAAGCGCTTCTTTTACGTCAGTAGCTTGACGTGATTCCAAATTCATTCTGAAGCACCAAGAACTGTGGTTTCTGCTTCACGATTCACACGTTCACCAAAGTAAGGTTTCAACCTTTGGCCGTTGACCTTGAACGCCTCAACTGGTGACCTATCATAGATTTCCACTGCACCATGTGGAAACACTGTTTTAACCGTGAATGGCCCCGACCATCTTGACTTAAGCTTCCCTGGGAAAAGTCTGAGACGAGAATTGAACAACAACACTAGTTGACCCGGCACAAAGGACTTTTGCACCAATTGCTTGTCATGCCATCTCTTGACCTTCTCCTTGTATAATTTGTGATTTTCATACGCCTGTAGACGAAACTCATCCAGCTCATTAATTTGAAGCAATCTCTTCTCTCCTGCTGCTGCCAAATCAAAATTCAACTTCTTTAATGCCCAATATGCCTTGTGCTCTAACTCGGCGGGCAAATGACAAGCCTTTCCATAGACCAGCTGAAAAGGTGAAGTCCCCAATGGTGTCTTGTAAGCTGTTCTATAAGCCCAAACAGCTTCATCAAGTTTCAAAGACCAATCCTTCCTGGAAGGATTTACCACCTTCTCCAGAATACGCTTAATCTCCCTGTTAGACACCTCTGCCTGCCCATTAGTCTGAGGGTGGTAGGCAGTAGCAACCCGATGATTGATGTTATACTTAGCCATTCTGGCTGTAAACTTCCGGTTGCAGAAATGTGTGCCTTCATCACCGATAATTACCCTGGGAGCGCCGAAACGCGTGAAGATTTGCTTGTGCAGAAAACTCAGTACCACTTTAGCATCATTGGTCGGTAAAGCCTTTACCTCGACCCACTTGGAAACATAATCCACTGCTAGCAAAATGTACTGGTTGTTGCATGAAGGAATAAAAGGACCCATGAAGTCAATGCCCCACACATAAAAAATCTCCACCTCCAGCAGCATACTAAGAGGCATCTCGTTCCTTCTCGAGATATTACCAACCCTTTGGCATCGATCACATCGCAACACAAACTGATGAGCATCCTTAAACAGAGTTGGCCAATAGAACCCAGCCTGAAGTATTCGAGTAGCTGTCTTCTCACCACCATAATGACCTCCATAAGTGGTGGAATGGTAATCACGCAAAACACCCTCTACCTCACTGTAAGGAATGCATCTGCGTAGAACTTGATCGGCTCCCTGTCTGAATAAAAAGGGTTCGTCCCAACAGTACCATTTAACATCATGTAGGAACTTCTTCCTTTGAGCATAAGAGAATTCCGAAGGAATGACCTTACTTACCAGATAGTTCACAATATCTGCAAACCATGGTTCGTCAGCCTGCACTCCAAAAAGCTGCTCATCAGGAAAGAATTCATTGATGAGAGATTTGTCCAATGAATTCTTACTGTGGTCTTCTAACCGGGACAAGTGATCAGCCACCTGATTCTCAGTACCCTTTCTGTCTTTAATTACAAGGTCGAATTCTTGAAGTAATAGAACCCAACGAATTAACCGCGGCTTCGAATCTTTCTTCGACATCAGATATCGAATAGCTGCATGATCAGTAAATACCACTACCTTGGTTCCAAGCAAGTAAGACCTGAATTTCTCGAAACTATATACAATGGCCAATAGTTCCTTTTCTGTAGTGGTGTAATTCAGCTGCGCATCGTTGAGTGTTTTGCTAGCGTAGTAGATCACATGAAATACATTGTTCTTCCTTTGCCCAAGAACAGCTCCAACTGCAAAGTCACTAGCATCACACATCAACTCGAATGGATCACTCCAATCAGGTGCGGTAATAACGGGTGCAGATGTCAACTTCTTTTTCAACAGCTCAAAAGCAGCTAAGCATTCTTCATCAAACTTGAAAGGGATATCCTTCTCCAACAAGTTGCACAAGGGTTTAGAGATTTTGGAGAAATCTTGAATGAACCGCTGATAGAAACCCGCATGACCAAGAAAACTGCGAATTCCCTTAACTGAATTTGGTGGAGGAAGATTTTCAATTGTCTCCACTTTGGCTTTGTCCACCTCAAGCCCCTTGCTAGATACCTTATGCCCAAGAATGATTCCCTCTTGCACCATGAAGTGACATTTTTCCCAGTTGAGTACTAGATTAGTCTCAACACATCTTTTCAGCACCATGCCCAAATTACTGAGGCACTCATCATATGACGCTCCAAAAACTGAGAAGTCATCCATGAACACTTCTACATTTATGCCAATCATCTCCGAGAAAATGGCCATCATACACCTCTGAAACGTAGCAGGTGCACCACATAGGCCAAAAGGTACACGCCGGAATGCGAAAGTACCAAAAGGACATGTAAAGGTGGTCTTCTCCTGGTCTTCTGGAGTAATACCAATCTGGTTGTAACCTGAATAACCATCCAACAGGCAATAGAATTCATGCCCCGCCAACCTGTCCAACATCTGATCAATGAAAGGAAGGGGAAAATGATCCTTCCTGGTAGCTTTGTTCAGTTTCCGGTAGTCCATGCAAATTCTCCATCCAGTAACTGTACGAGTCGGGATCAACTCGTTTTTTTCATTAGCCACCACTGTCATGCCTCCTTTCTTAGGCACACATTGCACTGGACTCACCCATGAACTGTCTGAAATAGGATAGATGATCCCAGCATCTAGCCACTTGAGAATTTCTTTCTTCACTACCTCCTTCATGATAGGATTAAGACGTCTCTGAGGGTCCACAGTTGGCTTGCTTCCTGGCTCTAGTGGAATTTTATGCATACAGTATGAAGGGCTGATACCCTTAATATCTGCTATAGTCCACCCAATTGCTGATTTAAACTCTCTCAAGATTCTGAGGAGTTTGTCTTCTTCACTACCTGACAAGTTAGATGAGATAATAACAGGTAATGTAGATGAATCACCTAAAAAAGCATACCTCAAATGTTCTGGTAGTTGTTTAAGCTCAAGAGTGGGAGCTTTCTCAATAGAAGGCTTGAGATGCTCTTGTGGTTTCTCCAACTCTGTTATGCCAAGAGAGTCAAAAGGCATGTCTAACCTCCTCTTCCATGGAGTTGCATTCAAATACTGAGCTTGTTCCTCTTTTTCTTTACCCTCAACATCAGATTCCCCCATAAGTGCTTTCTCCAAGGTGTCTGACTTGATCAATTTGTCAAACTCCTTGCTTACTGCAGAATCCACAAGATCTATAGAGAAACATTCTTCATCTTCTGTAGGAAACTTCATTGCATTGAACACATTGAAGGTGACATTCTGGTCATGCACCCTCATCGTGAGTTCCCCTTTTTGAACATCAATCAAAGTTCGACCTGTAGCGAGAAACGGCCTTCCTAAGATGATAGGAATCTTCTTGTCTTCTTCAAAATCCAGAATAACGAAATCAGCGGGGAAAATAAGCTTGTCAACCCTTACTAGGACATCCTCCACAATACCCCTAGGGTATGTGATAGACCTATCTGCCAGCTGTAAAGACATGGCAGTAGGTTTAGGCTCCGGTAGCCCTAGTTGCAAAAAGACGGACAATGGCATCAGATTAATACTCACTCCCAAATCACACAGACACTTGTCGAACGATAGATTGCCAATAGTGCAAGGAATTGTGAAACTCCCTGGATCCTTAAGTTTCGGGGGCAACTTCTACTGCAGAATAGCACTGCACTCCTCCGTTAGAGCAACGGTTTCCAAATCTTCTAACTTCAACTTTCTTGAAAGAATACCTTTCATGAACTTTGCGTAGCTCGGCATCTGTTCAAGAGCCTCCGCAAAAGGTATGTTTATATGCAGCTTCTTGAAAACCTCCAAGAACTTAGCAAATTGTGTGTCTAGCTTCTGTTTCTGAAGTCTTCTAGGGAACGGAGGAGGGGGGTAGATTACCTTACCCTCTGTTTCTTGCTTAGAAGTGGAATCATGAGATGCATTGGGGTGTTTGCTCACCACTTTCTCCACCCAATCCTTCTTTTCAGGCATTTTCACTTTTTCTGGCAGAAGTGCATGCGCGGGCGCGCTCTGGGCTGCGCGGGCGCGCTCCTGTTCCTGGAAATCAGGCGTGGGCGCGCTCTGGAAGGCGCGGGCGCGCTCTGCTCCTTGGATTTCTCCTTCAGCTTCTTCTTTTTCCTGACCTTCAGTGTTTTGGTCAGTTGTGACCTTCCCTGATCTCAATGTAATTGCCTTGACATGTTCCTTACTCTCCCGTTTGCCTGGATTAGTTTCCGTATCACTAGGGAGAGTTCCCTGTGGTCTGTTCAGCAACACGCTGGCTATCTGTCCAATATGAGTTTCCAAAGTCTTGAGAGAAGCCGCCTGGCTCTTGCACATCAACCTCAACTCTTCCAATTCTGACTTTTCATTAGAAGACTGACCATGGTGACCTTGAGGTTGTTGATGAAATCCTGGTGGTGGCTGATAAGGTTGTCTTGGAGCATATTGCTGCTGATAACCAGCAGGGTTGAATGGCTTAGCTCCAAATTGTTGACCTTGATACTGCTGCTGACCACCTTGATTGTTACTCCAGCTGAAATTTGGGTGGTTTCTGTTATTTGGATGATAAATATTAGGAACTAGCTGTTGTGGCCTCTGAAAATTACTCACGAACTGTGCTGATTCACTAGATATAGCACACTGATTAGTGTCATGAGCACCTGCACATAGTTCACAGACACTAGCCACTTGCTGCATTCCCATGTTAGATAGAGAATCCACCTTCATAGAAAGAGCTTTTAGCTGAGCTGCTAATGCTGTAGTCGCATCCACTTCCAGAATTCCTGCTGCCTTGCCATGTGATAACCTCTGAGTAGGATTCTGGTACTCATTAGCAGCCATCATCTCTATAAGTTCATAGGCCTCCTCATAGCTTTTGGCCCAAAGAGCTCCACCTGATGCTGCATCAAGCATTGGTCTTGATTGACCTCCCAAACCATTGTAGAAACAATTTATCACCATCCAATCAGGCATTCCATGGTGAGGGCACTTTCGTCGCATCTCTTTGTACCGCTCCCAAGCTTCACATAAGGTTTCCCCTGAAAGCTGAGAAAACTGCGTGAGAGCATTCCTTATTGCAGCTGTTTTGGCCATTGGGAAGAACTTAGTGAGAAACGTTTGAGCAAGCTCCTCCCATGTAGTGATAGTCCCTGCTGGTAGAGAATGTAACCAGCCCTTAGCTTTATCCCTCAAGGAAAAAGGGAAAAGTCTTAGCTTCACTGCATCCTCTGACACTCCATTGAACTTGAAAGTGTCACAAATCTCAATGAAATCCCTAATATGCATATTAGGGTCTTCCGTTGGAGAACTCCCGAACTGCACAGAGTTCTGTAGCATCTGAATCGTTCCCGCCTTGATCTCAAAGTTGTTAGCCGAGATAGCTGGTCTAACAATGCTTGACTGAATATCATTGATCTTTGGCTGAGAATAATCCATCAAAGCCTTTGCTCCTGCTGCTGCTGGTTCTCCCATAACTAGATTCAAGTTAGTTCCTTCTCCTTCCAGATTATTCTTACGAGATTGAGAACGTGTTTGCATACACGCTCACTAGAGTATCTGGAACACACCAAACAAAGAAAAATTGATGAGAAAAACAATCTGAGTTAGTGAACTTTAACTGTCACTAATGACAAGCACATAAACTATATTAAAACTACACCGAGTCCCCGGCAGCGGCGCCAAAAATTTGTTCGCACAAAAACACGCAAGCGCACGTGGTCACAAGTAGTATATAGATAAATCAAGTTCGATCCCACAAGGACTGGTTCAGGTTGTAATAGTCTGTACTTATGCACCAATGTTTAGTTATTACTCACTGCTAAGACAAGTATCAATTTGGTGTTTTGATTAACTACTAATTAGCACTTAACAAGTCTATAATTAACTGAAAGAATTACTAGTGAATTACTGATATGAATAGGCATGGGATCCTAACATCATTAAATATTTCATCTAGAGTCTCTTGTTCTTAGTCTCTGTATGTGACAGTTGTGACAACTAACCAGATAACACGAATTTAGTACACGCTACCTTTCAGTATACGTATACCATACCACTTAAACATCCACAGATAGATAGAAGTTAAATGGACACCAGATATGCTTAGTCCCTATATGTCTATAGAGATTGAAAACATAGTGGTTGAATGAGCAGGTTATCTATTCAGATTACATAAGGTAGATGAAATGGTTAAAATCACCCACAAATTACGCATGATAATCATACATAAACTTATGCTAGCATGGCAAGTTCTAAATCCCTAAATCCACTTTCGCAATCATTAAGGATTAACAAACAATCATGAATGTTAGCTACGCATTCACAATGAATAAGCACAACCATGATAGGAAATCAATTCGCCACCACACACAGAGTATATAAAACAATTAACCACTAAACTCCATAAAAACTCTGTTAGAATCCCACGATAATGATTAGTTCATAAATGAACCGTTCATCATCGCGGGTTCTAATGAAAACATGATATAATAATTAAGTCTTGAATAAAGAATTGCAAAGAGTATCCAGAATAACAATGTTTAGAAAACTAGAGAAGAAGAATCCAAGTATTGCTTAATTGAGAGAAAAATACAAATAAAAATGTAATCCGGCTCCTCAATCTAAATCTCTATGTTCTTCTGTATTATTCTTCAACCTCCCTCCAAAATTAGGGTTCTCGCCTTTAGAAAACATCCACCATAAATGACAAAAGCCCAAGACATGACCCGCTACCACTCTAAGCCCACAAACACAAAATACAGAAATTCCACCAGTCGGGGACGCGCGGCCGCGCGCTAACAAGCGCGGGCGCGCCTCATTTCCTGCCAACTACGCGCGGGCGCGCTCTAGGAGGCGCGGGCGCGCCTGGTTCTCTGCCCAGTTTTCTGCTTTGCTGCTTTATTAGATCACTACCTCGCCAATTGCTTGTCTCCAAAATCATTCAACTCCTAGAGCAAAAACCACCATTTTCAAACACGACGACCACCGCTCGATCCCATTTAGCTTATCTGCACATAAACACTAAAACTCATCATAACATCACACACTTGAGGCCAAAACAACCAATTTAAGCTGATTTTAAGGCGTTCAAAGTAGATATAAAACCGACTTATCAATATACTACACAGCTTCTCTATCAATGATAAGTCCTAATCAATTACAAAGATTGAAACCTATCCATAATTGATAGCTACATTCTACAAACCAGGAACCGACAGAATAAACTTCCATGTTTAACTAGACTCCAAATATAACTCGAAGTAGGAATCCTGATCAACTTCCAGTCCTGATGATCAATCCTGATCCCAGTCCTGATATGTATCTTGATCCTGACGACCATGCAATCCTGATGATGTCAGCAATCCTGATCAGTTGAGTCTAGCTCCTGACGATCATTGAATTCTGATCTAACAATCTCCCCCAATCTCATACTTTGTGAAATAAAGTATAGATTCCTAAGATTCAATGATGTCAAAAACATATATACAAAATGTACAGTATCTGCAGCAACAACTTATCTGTTTAAATTCTTTGATAGAACAAATTCATCTTCAAGAAGTTGGATAACAAATTTTCTTCTTTTTCTTCAAGAATTTGAATCAGTCTTTCCTTAAGATTTATGAGTTCTTCATCTTCCTCATTAATCTGGTAGATAGCTGCTCTGAGATTCAATATGGAGCTTTTCTGAAGACTATGCTCTTCAAGCAAAAGATAAACAATTTCCTTCCCATCAGGATTGAGAGTAAGTTGAGTCATGCCAAAAGTTACTTCTTTAACAGAAGTACCCCTTTGCATTTCCACATCCTGACCTCTTTGATTTAAGTACATGGGAGTATAATTACCATTGAAATTACTGTTTCCATCCAGTCTTCTTCTTATTGTTGACAAAATCATGTCACTCAATTCCTTGCACATTTGATTCTTCGATCTCAAAAGATAATGAACATATTTCAGTTCATGTGTAGTTTTCATCAGCAGATCTTGAATAGATAAAATCTTCACACTACCATCTTTCATGAAGTACAGAAGCTTTTCTTTCTTGTCAAAACCATCATGACAATCTATAACTATATCAACAGCTAGTAAATTGTTTAGGTTTTCAGAAGTTAAAGTACCTCCAATTTCAGTTAAGGAGTAAGGATCAACATATGACATATTTAGATATTCAGCATCCCTGTGTCCAATACCTCCTCTTGAATTACTTGTCAATTGCTTCAAATTTGAAAATATCTTTAACCAGAGTGCTTTTGATCTAACCATCTCAGATAAATCAACAACACTTGAAGCGCTTGTAATAATTCCTCCAGACTGAAAATTGATAAGTGTATCACACCTCAGTGTACTAATATGTTTCCACTTCTTATCCTTTTCCTTTTCAAAGGCATAGCTTCTTTCCAGTGAAGATTCTTGTCTGCTTGGGTTCCTCCACACTCTTCTGTTTGAGAGTTTAAGCCTTTGTACATAGAGATTGAAATCTCTATTTGTTGATCTTGTAATTTCACTTCTTCTGGCTTCTTCTTCTTCATCTACTTCCTTGTTGTGAAAATCAACCACAGTAGATAAAATTATCAAATCAATCTCTTGCATAATTTCAGAATCATCAGGATCTTGAATATTATCAGGAACAACATCAGGATTAGATTCTTCAATTTGATTTGTATTGCAGAGAGTTGATTTTCTTGATTTTCTTCTCAATTCAGGTTCTTCTTCAATATTTCCATCATCACCAAAAGTAGATCTGTCAGGAACTACTAGAGTTTGAATAGGTTCAGGAATTTCTTCAATTCTTAACCCTCTAGACCTTGTCTGTCGAGTTATTGTTTGAGTTGACGCGATATAGCCTTTGAAGACTTTGCGACATAGGTCATTTGATGACTATGCGACATAAGTCATTTGACGACTATGCGACATAAGTCATTTGACAACTATGCGACATAGGTCATTTTGATGACTTCACGATCTAGGCTTCTTTGACTTTGCTGACTTCAACACTTCACGACATGTGTCTTGAGGACTTCTCGACATAGACCAAAATGGACTATGCGATGTAGCACTTCACGACATAGATATTGGTGACTTCACGACATAGCTTTCTTCTGACTTTGCTATATAATGCCTTAGACAAATTTCTGCAACTTATTTCTTCATGGCCTTATTCATTTCTATCCTGCTGCATGAACATTACTGAACTTCTACCAGGACAATTATTCAATGGCCTATATACAATCTAGATGCAAGAAACTTTACTAAGCTCATTATAGATCTGAGCATACATGATAAAGCTATTGTTCATGAGAACAAGACAAGTACATTTAGAGACCTATACTATATCCCAGTGATAGAAATCACTAGGTCATGTAGTGTGACATAGTCACATAGTGTAGGCTTGTTAATAGTGGTATTCAGACATGTCTTGAGCCTAACAATCTCCCCCAAATTGTGAGTAAGATCCTTAGGCACAATTTCATGTCTGATAACAAGCCTAACTTACATAGAAGGAAATTAAGTAACTGAGAAGACAATTTATGAACATTGAGATCAGGAATTTGATTACATAGAAAAATTTGAAAGCTTACAGACTATCTTTGTTGCTCATCAGCTTCAGCTTCCAATTGCTTCTCTTGAAAATCATCATAAATCTTCTTTTTCCTTATCTCTTCTCTTCTTTTCATGTCTATGATGGCTTCTTGAAGTTCTTCTCTTGCAATCAGTTCTTCAATGAGAGGGGAGTCTTTTAGATCATCAATTGCAGCTTTAAGAGCACTTTCCACATATGAATCCAGAAACTTCATCCTTATCTTGCTCATGCCTCCATAAGAATTTTTGTACTCCACAATGTAAGGATTTTGTTTGACCCTGCACAGCCCTTTCTGCCTTAGCTCTTTAGCCCTCTTCTCCATCTCAGCCATTTCTTTCTCTCTCTGTATGTTTTTCTCTTCATTCTCTTTCCTCATTGTTGCCCAGTAATAATCTATTGTAGAAGGGGGGTTGAATACAATAGTATAAGATAATCGACTTCTTAATGTATATATCACAAATATGAAAGAAAGATAACAGCTTTATTAAATCTGATATAAAACTGTTACAAACTCTCTCAAGAAATTCTGATGTTCTTGAGAGCTGCTAGCTTACAAAAACTCTCTCAAGAAATTCTATGTTCTTAAGAGCTTCTATCTTGATTCGCTTCTCTTCTCTTCCGAATTCATAAATCGAAACCAAGACTGTGTTTATATACTACACAGCTTCTCTATCAATGATAAGTCCTAATCAATTACAAAGATTGAAACCTATCTATAATTGATAGCTACATTCTACAAACCAGGAACCGACAGAATAAACTTCCATGTTTAACTAGACTCCAAATATAACTCGAAGTAGGAATCCTGATCAGCTTCCAGTCCTGATGATCAATCCTGATCCCAGTCCTGATATGCATTCTGATCCTGACGACCATGTAATCCTGATGACGTTAGCAATCCTGATCAGTTGAGTCTAGCTCCTGACGATCATTGAATTCTGATCTAACAATCTCCCCCAATCTCATACTTTGTGAAATAAAGTATAGATTCCTAAGATTCAATGATGTCAAAAACATATATACAAAATGTACAGAATCTGCAGCAACAACTTATCTGTTTAAATTCTTTGATAGAACAGATTTATCTTCAAGAAGTTGGATAACAAATTTTCTTCTTTTTCTTCAAGAATTTGAATCAGTCTTTCCTTAAGATTTCTGAGTTCTTCATCTTCCTCATTAATCTGGTAGATAGCTGCTCTGAGATTCAATATGGAGTTTCTCTGAAGACTATGCTCTTCAAGCAAAAGATAAGCAATTTCCTTCCCATCAGGATTGAGAGTAAGATGAGTCATGCCAAAATTTACTTCTTTAACAGCAGTACACCTTTGCATTTCCACATCCTGACCTCTTTGATTTAAGTACATGGGAGTATAATTACCATTGAAATTACTGTTTCCATCTAGTCTTCTTCTTATTGTTGACAAAATCATGTCACTCCATTCTTTGCATATTTGATTCTTCGATCTCAAAAGATAATGAACATATTTCAGTTCCTGTGTAGTTTTCATCAGCAGATCTTGAATAGATAAAATCTTCACACTACCATCTTTCATGAAGTACAGAAGCTTTTCTTTCTTGTCAAAACCATCATGACAATCTATAACTATATCAACAGCTAGTAAATTGTTCAGGTTTTCAGAAGTTAAAGTACCTCCAATTTCAGTTAAGGAGTAAGGATCAACATATGACATATTCAGATATTCAGCATCCCTGTGTCCAATACCTCCTCTTGAATTACTTGTCAATTGCTTCAGATTTGAAAACATCTTTAACCAGAGTGCTTTTGATCTAACCATCCCAGATAAATCAACAACACTTGAAGCGCTTGTAATAATTCGTCCAGACTGAAAATTGATAAGTGTATCACAACTTAATGTGCTAATATGTTTCCACTTCTTATCCTTTTCCTTTTCAAAAGCATAGCTTCTTTCCAGTGAAGATTCTTGTCTGCTTGGGTTCCTCCACACTCTTCTGTTTGAGAGTTTAAGCCTTTGTACATAGAGATTGAAATCTCTATTTGTTGATCTTGTAATTTCACTTCTTCTGGCTTCTTCTTCTTCATCTACTTCCTTGTTGTGTAAATCAACCACAGTAGATAAAATTATCAAGTCAATCTCTTGAATAATTTCAGAATCATCAGGATCTTGAATATTATCAGGAACAACATCAGGATTAGATTCTTCAATTCTGCCATCTTTTGTAGAAAACTTCTGGAATAAATTTGATGCATCTTCAGGATTATCAATAATCACATCTTCATCACCTTCAGGAATTGTAGCAAGAGTATGTCCATGACCAGGTGTCAGGATTTGTTCTTCTGTCAGGATCTGAGATTGCACCAACGTTCTTACTGTCTTAACTCCAGAATCAGAAACATGAGTTGACTGCGTTGTTTGACTTTGTGAAGTTTGAATTGTAGACTTCATAACAGCAGCATCAGAGGTTTCTCCTTGTATCACTTTGTCACTACCATCATCTCCAGTATCATCATCATTATTCCTTAATACTAGATCAGGTGTGCATTTTGTCCGACTAACCTTCTCCCCCTTTTTGACATTAGGATTTGACAATAAATTCAAAATTAAGGAAAGAGAGGCTTGAATGTCAGTTACCTTAGTATCCAGAGAATCAATCCGTCTGTTGATAGAGGTTTGTTCAGAAATAACAGATTTCACTTGGGATTCTACTACCCTTAGCTGAAAAGCAGTAGGTACCTTTGTAAAATTTTGAGAAATATCATTCCTCACCAACTCAGTTGAATTCTTAATAGAATCAATCTCACTTTTTAGACTTTTGGATAACAGAGTTGTAGCCTTCAGATGATTCTTCAAGTCTTGATTCTCTATAGATTTCACTGCATCATAGGCATGATCCAAAGCAGAAGAATAACTTACAGATTCAGCAGATCTGTGCCATGAATTGTTCCATTCATTCTGTCTAAGTGCCTCAGCAGGATTAAAGGAAGGAATAGAAAAATCTTGTCTCTGATCTTTCCCAGTGGAAGCTTTGCCAGCCATATATGTACTTGATGAACCAAAATTAGTTCCAAGACTAATTTTGAGTGCTGTAGCAAGCTGTTCCTTCTCTTTTTGATTCTCATCATCATCACTATCATCAGAGTCATCATCATCAGTACTATGAGTATCATCAGGATCAGGAATAGCTATACCTTTCATTTTATCCTGTGAATCTGTGATAGGATGATCCATTGGTCTTGAACGAAGTGGCTGTATCAGGATTGGTTCAACATCAGGAGCACCACTAGCGTCAGGATGAACACCGTCAGGATTTGATATGCTTGCATCAGTATTTGCTACCAATGGTTCTTGTGGAGCTTGAGGTTCAGAAGCTTCTTCAACACTTTGAGTCAAAGGTTCTTGTGTGCTTCCCTCATTGACAGTATCCTCGACCAATCTTTGAACTTCATCTGCACCAGAAATCCCTTGAGCATTGTCAGGAAATTTCTCAGAAACTGTAGCTTGGCCTGCATCTTCACTTTGAGAAGATGGTTCTTGTGTAGCTGGAATGTCGATGTCTTCATTCTCCCTTTGAGAAAATGGTTCTTGTGGGACCATTCCACTAGCTAAGCCTTCACTCAAACTTTGATTGAGTGGTTCTTGTGTGGCTGGATCATCAGAAAGAGCTGCTGAACCACTTTGAGGTTCAGGTTCTTGTGGGCTTGATCCTTTCAGTTTCTTCTGTCTCTGATAGACTAACTCTTCTGCCTTCCTTAGATTTTCCATTGGATGTTTTATCCCAAGATTGGAAGCAGCAGCACCATACTTCTCCCATGAAATATCAACATGTCTTTTTGTTGGAGAATCATGTGCTGGAGAGTCTGAAATATTAACCACTTGACTTGGTGCAGCATCAGGAATACTAACATCAGGATTTGCTTGAGCAGTTGAAACTGATTGCTCATTCAGAATAGAAGTGTCCTGTACATCAGTATCCTGCTTCTTTTCTAAAGGAATATGATACCTGCTTTTTGATAACTTCCTTTTCTTCTGTGGTGTAGACAATGGAACCACAGCTGCAGTAGCAGTATCAACAACTTCCTTATTCACATTCATCACAGAGGATATAGGTAAATCATCCTCTGAGTCAGTCTCATCCCTGAGCACTAACTTTCTTTTAACAGAAATAACCTCACCTCTCTTTACAGCTTTCTTCACCAGGACCCCTTGTACACCTCGTAACTTCGTTTTAGTGATAGGTGTAGAGGAAAAGTCCTTTGAACCTGATTGCCTTCCTGACACATCAGTTCTAGCTGACTTCTTTGCTTTTACAACTAAAGTCTTTTGAGAGACATTAGAGGTGGCATTTGACTGTTTAGACTGTTTAGGATGAATGCTTGGGTTAGGAACAAGGTGTGATTGGCCATGCCCCATAGCATTAGAAATTAAACCATAAAGAGTAGGCATTTATTCTGAGTTGCACTTCTTGTTTGAACACCTGCATCAGGATCCCCAATTATCAAATCAGGAGTATGACTTGCAGTCCATTTCCTTGCTGGTGTTAAATTGTTTCTTGAA
Organism: Heracleum sosnowskyi; assembly: GCA_030848705.1. NCBI lineage: Eukaryota > Viridiplantae > Streptophyta > Magnoliopsida > Apiales > Apiaceae > Heracleum > Heracleum sosnowskyi. Next base: position 109,863,984 of record CM061243.1, on the reverse strand, counting down.
GTAGATGCTCTCCCTGGATTGGTGTTATCTTGATTTGAAGAACTTGCTTGTCTTGAAGCTCCCCCTGAATAATTGCTATTTCCTCCTGATAAGTTATCAGGATCATCACTTGAATCAGTATCTGAAGTATTCTGTCCTGATGATTGTGTTGACTCTGAACTTGTAGTAGAATGATGTTGCTCCCCCTCAACATTAGCACTACTAGAAGTATTACTATTGACTGCATCATCAGTATTTGCACCATCAGCATCTGGTGTGTCATCAGGATTTGGTGACCCATCAGGATCTGATGTATGGACAGGATCTGATTCTCTTTCTTCAGGTTCCTTGGTAGCTTCATTTTCAAAAATCAATCTATCATGAGAGTCTTCATTGATTCCAGCTATCTTCTTGTCATCAAAAGATACATGAATTGACTCCATGACAGTCCTTGTCCTCAAATTAAAAACTCTGAAGACTCTTGATGCAGGATAGCCTATGAAAATTCCTTCATCAGCCTTTGTTTCAAATTTCCCTAGCTGTTCAGGATGAGTTCTGAGAACAAAACATTTACAGCCAAACACATGCAGATGCTTCAGACTTGGTTTCTTTTCCTTGAGTGACTGATAAGGAGTAACACCATGTCTGTTTATTAATGTGAGATTTTGAGTGTAGCATGCTGTGTTGACTGCTTCTGCCCAGAAATATTTAGGTAATTTTGCTTCTTCCAACATAGTTCTGCCAGCTTCAATAAGAGTTCTATTTTTCCTTTCAACTACTCCATTTTGCTGAGGTGTGCCAGGAGCAGAGAATTGTTGAATGATTCCTTTGTATTTGCAGAACTCTTCCATCTTTGAATTCTTAAATTCAGTACCATTATCACTTCTCAGTATCTTGACTTTGTACTTTGTGGTTGTCTCAATCATTCTTACATGATCCAACAGAACTTCAGGAGTCTCATCTTTTCTGTGCAGAAAATACACCCAGGTGAATCTAGAATATTCATCAACAATTACAAGAGTGTACCTTTTCTTACTGATGGTCATGATGTTGACTGGACCAAATAGATCAAGATGTAGCATGTGATATGGTTCTCCAATAGAGGATTCTGATTTACTCTGGAATGATGTCCTTCTTTGTTTTGCTTTCTGACATGCATCACAGAGTCCATCAGGAGTATATAACACTTTTGGTAATCCTCTCACTAAATCTTTCTTAACCAACTCATTGATATTGCTGAAGTTGAGATGAGAAAGCTTCTTGTGCCAATTCCAACTTTCATCTACTGAAGCTTTACTGATCAGACAGGTATGGGAGTCATCAGTATTTGATTGAATGTTGGCTTCATATATGTTACCATGCCTGTAGCCAGTCAGTGCTGTCTTTCCTGTTTCTTTGCTGACTACTTCACAATGTGTGGAATAGAAGTTGACATGATAACCTCTGTCAGTGATTTGACTAATACTCAACAGGTTGTGTTTTAGTCCCTTCACTAGAGCTACTTTTTCAATGATGACATTTCCAATGATTATATTGCCATATCCCAAGGTTTGTCCAATGTTGCCATCTCCATAAGACACAGTTGGACCAGCTTTTTCCTCATATTCTGATAACAGGGCTTTGTTTCCAGTCATGTGCACAGAGCATCCACTATCCATGACTAACACATTTTTCTTTTTATCCTACAATCAGAATAGAAACACACTAGTTAGAACATTTAGGAACCCATACTTGTTGGGTTCCTTTTCCATGCAATTTATTAAATTTCACAGCATAAGACTTTCTGACCTTAGCAGTCCTGACAGGATTTACTCCATCAGGATTTGCTTTGTCAGTATCAGTATTAACAAAAGCATGTTCCAACTTGACATTCTTAATGCTACCAGAGTTTGCACTATTTTTATCAACTTTAGGCAATGGATCATAAAAGTTATAGTACAACTCATGATAATCTTTACAAGTATAAATAGAATGCCATATACTACCACAATGAAAACAGGACTTCTGTGGTTTATAAAATACTGATCTATTCCTAACATCAGACTTAGGAATATCAGTAATCTTCTTCTTACTCTTCTTACAATCAATAGCAAGATGATTAGAGTTACCACAGTTAAAACAACACTTTCTAGGTGCATTTGGGATATATTTATAACCATTCTCTTTGTTGATCCCAACTTTACCATTCCTGTTTCTCTTAACAGTAGCTTCCTTTTTCTTATCTGTCACCTCACAGATTTTATCCTTAAGCTGTTTCTGAGACAATAAACCTACATTCTTAATGACTTTATTCAAGACAGGTTTAGACTTTATGATTTTAATTCCTTGTGTAGAAGTAGATCCCTTTTCAAAAGTAGAATTGGAATCCTTACCAAAAACAAAATTAACAGGAGTAATCTTAGATTTGGTTGTATCTATAACATGTCTATAGGTCTTTGGACTGACTGTCTCATCAATGACAATTTTCTCTTTCAATTTCTTATCCTCATCTGACTTATATCCTAGACACTCTTTCCAATTCTTAGAGGTATTAATCTCATGAAATTTCCTACCAGAGTCTGTCCAGGTTCTGATTTTCTCATTAGCATATTCAAGTTCCTTTTCAAGAGCAGTACATTTGGATTTCATCTCTACATACATGTGATTTGCATTATCACATTCTTTTTGTACTTCTTGAATACGAGAAAATTCAGCTTCTAATATATCATTCCTTTTTCTAAGTTCAGACATCTCAGATAAGATCCTAGTATTTTCAGCAGTTTGACTTCTAAAGCTAATATGTAATGACTTTAGAAAACGTCTTAACTCAGAAGCATTATCAGTATCAAAATCAAAGATAGTATTTAGTACCTTATCATCAGGAGCAGAAGTTACATCAGCATTAGCCATTAGAGCATAGTTGACCACCTCAGTATCAGATTCTGAGGAAGAGTCCATTCAATCCTTGTTTGATGTTATAAGTGCCTTCGTCTTCTTGCACTCAGAAGCAAAGTGACCCATTCCATTGCACTTGTAGCATCTAACCTTTGACTTGTCAAATTTTCTACCCTTGCTGTCCTTTTTGATATACTTATCTTTGTTTGAATTGAAATCCTTTTTCTGAAAGTTGCCTTGTCTTCTATTCTTCCTGAACTTCATCCTTCTGAAGTTTCTGACAATCATAGCAACCATCTCTTCCATGTCTGAGTCAGAAGAATCATCATCAGTATTGGCATCAGCATTGCCATCAGTATCTGATGAAGTGTCATCAGGATCTGACTCAACTAATCTTGTTTTACTTCTAGAGACCTCCATAGATTTTCCTTTTGATTTAGCCTCTGCTTTCAAAGCAATTGATTTTGCCTTGCTTCTTTTCTTGTTCTTTCTCTATTGAACTTCAAGATCATGAGTTCTTAGCATCCCATAGACTTCATCAAGAGACACAGTGTTAAGATCATACTGATGTCTAATGATCGATGTCTGAGTGTCCCATTCTTCAGGTAAAGCTCTTAGAAACTTGGTGTTTGAATCTTCAGTTTCATATTCCTTGTCAACTAAAGATAAACTGTTCAATAGTGTCAGAAATCTATCATATAGATCAGTTAGGCTCTCATCGGGTCTTGCATCAAATTGTTCATATTCTTGAATCAAAAGAGCCCTTCTGTTTTTCTTGACAGATGCAGATCCCTGGCACTGAGTTTCCAAAGTATCCCAGATTTCTTTTGAAGACTTGCATGCAATCACTCTGTTTGACATGACAGCATCAAGACTACTGTGTAAGATATTCTTTATCTTTGGTTCCCTGAGTACATGAGCTTTTTCTTCTGGAGTCCATTCACTTTTAGCCTTGACCACATAATGTTCAGGTACTGTATCTGTTCGTTCTACAATTCGTGTAGGAATATATGGTCCATCACGAATCCTGTCCAAATAGTCAGGATCCATAGCCTCCAGGTACATCAGCATCTTTACCCTCCATGTTGGATATTCTGATTTCTTCAAGATGGGAATCTTCATGCTTTCATACTTGGTTGTCGACATCTTTAGATCGTATCTGATTCAGAATTAAATCAGTTTGCTCTGATACCAATTGTTGCCCAGTAATAATCTATTGTAGAAGGGGGGTTGAATACAATAGTATAAGATAATCGACTTCTTAATGTATATATCACAAATATGAAAGAAAGATAACAGCTTTATTAAATCTGATATAAAACTGTTACAAACTCTCTCAAGAAATTCTGATGTTCTTGAGAGCTGCTAGCTTACAAAAACTCTCTCAAGAAATTCTATGTTCTTAAGAGCTTCTATCTTGATTCGCTTCTCTTCTCTTCCGAATTCATAAATCGAAACCAAGACTGTGTTTATATACTACACAGCTTCTCTATCAATGATAAGTCCTAATCAATTACAAAGATTGAAACCTATCTATAATTGATAGCTACATTCTACAAACCAGGAACCGACAGAATAAACTTCCATGTTTAACTAGACTCCAAATATAACTCGAAGTAGGAATCCTGATCAGCTTCCAGTCCTGATGATCAATCCTGATCCCAGTCCTGATATGCATTCTGATCCTGACGACCATGTAATCCTGATGACGTTAGCAATCCTGATCAGTTGAGTCTAGCTCCTGACGATCATTGAATTCTGATCTAACACTCATGTTTTCTTCATAATCAGCATGCATTTTCAAGTACCTGGCAATATCTATCTTCCATGTCCTTTCTTCTTTTTCTTCAAAATTCAGTAAGGCATTTATCCTTTCAAGCTCATACTTATAGAAATATTGCCAGCCTCCTTGCTTCATTATCTTTTCTCTTCCATCAGTGTACTTGATCTCTAGATGATCTAGCTTCACCTTGACTTCAAAGATTCTTTGAGCTCTCAAGAATGCTAGGGCATCTTCATCATAGTCTTCATCAAGAGGAAGCACTTTGATCCCTACAACATTAGTGATTATCCCATTCTTCTTTGTTATCCTTGTCCTCTTAGCTGCCCTCTTGATCTTCATGTGCTTCACTTGAGGTAGCTTTGTGGAGCAGGGAGAATTAGTCTTCAGTGCCACATCACTTGGGAGTAGCCTCATTCCTTTTCCCTTCATCCACTGTAACACTCCACCAGCTGTGACTTTGTGGAAGTGTCTTTTTGATGTTCCTTTTGTGGCTCCTTCTTTCTTCTGTGGCAATTCAGGTTCAGAAGTCTTAGATAATGATTTTGGAGGATCATTACTAACAGTATCCACCCTAGACTTAGAGTCTTGTGTTGTGGTTAAAGTACTGCTAGCAATGTCCTTGACTTGCTGAATTCCACTTCTTGTTCTCTTGGTTGTTTCCTTTGTCCCCTTAGAATCCCTCTTGTCATCATCAGCACCTTTTGTCTTCTTTGAGGATTTGCTCCTGCTACTTTCACTTGGTCCATCCTTATCACTCCTTGAATGAGATCTCCTTCTATAGGTTTTCTCCTCATCATCATCCTCACCATCCTTCTTCTTGCTCTTTTCTTTGACAGATTCAGGAATGACTCCATGAATCAGAAAAGATTGTAGAGTGTGAATCATTTCTAGTTCCTCAACTGTCCTAACTCCTCTCTTGGCTCTCAGCATTTGTAGCACCTGATTGATCTTTGCATTGTTCTTCATTTTCAGGTCTGAGGGAATGACAAGTTGGTTAATGCTGTTATCTTGAGATAGACTTTGGTAGATAATTTTCCTTGGTTTGGAGATAACCTCAGGCAATCTTTGATTTTGATCTATCTTCAAGTCATTGTATAGACTTTCATTGTTCACTCCATGCTTTTCAATCAACTCCAGAATGATTGACAGCTCAGTAAATCTCAGTCTTTCCAGAGTTTGAAATGATAGATGCCACAAGCAATTGTCCTTGCACACCATGATAACCTCTCTTAGATGAACATCCCTGATTTTCTTTACTGCAACTGTGAAGTACTTGATGCTTTCCTTGAGCTTCTTTCTGTAGCTTCTTGCATCTTCATGAGCATTTCTGTAGATGGCTTTCAGAAACTCCAGGAAGGCCTCATCATGATAGATGTTTGAATTGGCAACTTCCTGTAGCTTGGCCTCTGTGATAACTGTAGCTTTGACAGGTTGAGCAGGTTGAGTAGCTGAAGTGTCTTTGGGCATCGTGGATGGATAGTAGGTGGTTGTGACTGTGCTTTTCTGACCTTGTGCACTTATAACCTCTACAGGGGGTAGGATTATTGGTTTGATTGTTTCTTCAGAAATTTTGCCCTTAAGCTTCTGTTGCTTGGCAGGTACTCCCCCTTTCTTTTGCAGAATGACCTCCTTTTGTTTCTCCCCCTTAGGCTTGGAATCATACAAGATGTCTTGAGCTTCCCCAGGGATAGGCAGGTTCATTTGTCTCATCATAGAAGTCAACATTTGTTGTTGCACCAGCAGGATATTGGAGGTATTGTTGCCTTGGTCATCCAGCTTGTCATTGAGCTGGTTTAGAGATTGAGCAAGTATCCTGTTTTCATCTTTCAGAGAGGCCACTTCTCTTTCTAGACCATCCACCTTGGAGAATAGCTGTTGAGACTTGAAAGAATTTAGAGATTGATCCTTGATCTTGGCAAAGTCAAATTTGGAGATGTTTGACATAGGAACTTCATCCACCAATTTGTCACCATATTGATTCCTCCAAATCACATTCAACATTGCATTAGAGTTGATGTTGGCCTTGACTTGATTTTCCAATGTAGTAGCCAGTTTCTTGATGTTGTCAGTGACCATGGCTAGAGAGATATCCATCCTGTTGACATTAGAATTTGTTTTCTGGATTTCTTTGAGGATGCCATCCACCTTGGGAAAATCAGAGAGATATGAGTTTCTTAGCTGAGTGAGGGATCTATCTGTCTCCTCCTGGATTGAATAAATCTCTGATTGAAGCCCTTTCCCAAGATAGTGTAGAGCCTTCAATTGATTCTTGTAGATGTCATTTACAGCATCATAAACTGCAGCAGGAGAGAGATCTTTTGCATTGGAGCCTAGAGAGGTGAGGTAGTCTTCTCTCAGAAAGGCTAGGGCATCCTTGAGTTTGATAGACCTCTTAGAATCCAACCAGGCATCCACATTTCCCTCTGGTTCAGCTGCATCCACTATCTTCTCCTGCTGGGCTGCAACATCCTCCTTGTGGCAAAGAAGAATAGCCTCATAATCAGCATTTGGCAAGTTTGAGGTGAGGAGGTGTTGAGCTATTTTTGAGAACTCATCAATCTATGCCACATGTAGATCTTGAATGACTTCTTCTGTCATTTTAGAAGGCACAGTTGATGATCCTGAAGGCCTGTCATGTTGCACAGGCTTCAGCCATTCTGACAGAGTGGCCTGAGCCAAGTGAGAGCTAGTGCTAGGCACTTCAAGGGATGAAAGTTTTTGAGTCTCCTCCAGCCTTGGAATGGCTGTAGAGTCTGATGTTGTCTCCATTGAAATGGGATGTGTTACAACATCAGCCCTATTTGTCTGTGAAGACAGTTCCACATCCCTAAGGATGGGAGAATTTGGCATAGAGTCTCCAGTGAAAACTGGTGAATCCTCCATGTTTGTGTTGGTGTCATTAGGATATGCCCCAGCATGCATTCCCTGACCAACTAGATGTGGTTCCTGGGTGGTAAGCACAGTGTCATGCACTATGTCACTAGAGGTTGGCTCAATCACAGTGTTGGATTGTGATTGATCAATTGCAGAAAAGTCATGTGAATGACTAATCTGTTGAGAAGAAATGTTAGATGTAGAATCTGGAAGAGAAGTGTGGTGTAGATTAGAGTTTGTCAACTCCCCCTGAGAAATAGGAGGAGTTTCAAGTGTGATGTGCTCTCCACTCAATGTGTCAGCATCCTTATTTCTCCTAGGATCAAGAGTGAGTTCTTGATCCTGTGCAGATTGTACCTGCAGAAGAGATCACCGTAGCCGTCCTTAAGGAGGTCACCGGTGGTGCAATGGGGCTTCGCAAGTCCCCGTCCTTGGATAAACCAAGTTGCTGATCATCCTTAGATGATATATCCGTTGTAGGATCTAGAGTTTGAATCTCTAGGGGGTTAGAAACAGGCTCTTTTAACAACAGAGATCCCGAATCTTCCCCGTGAGTCTGTAAAGACTTCACCTCAGTTGACTCCTCAATAGTAATTGATTCACTGTCAACGAGTTACCGATCTGCACCTACGTCAGACCCTTTACCCGCAGGATCCAGATATGTTCCATCTGGGGAGGTAGACAATGACCTTTTAGATTGTGCATTTAGGTCAAAGCCTTCTCTCGACGTCTGTGAAGACCCTTGGTTCTTAGAACATTCAACCAGTGAACCTGACCGTAATATGGTCGGAACACCAGTTGCTTCCGTCAATTCTTCCTTACTTGATTGAGCTATTGGTTCAGATATTGCTTTCGTTAGCGTAGCCCAATCAGCATCAGAAAAATCAGTAAAGGGCGCTTTGGATGATAGAAATGAAGTATCAGCAGTTGCCTCAGTTTCTGTTCTTCTCCTTTTAGAGGAAGGCAGAGCTGTTGTTGAAGGGTGTATCTCCTTATGTGGTGCTGCTTTGGCACTATCTCCCTCTACACTCATGGATGGTTCTTTAATGGGTATAGTAGGGGAAGGAGGTTCGTTTATGTTTTCATTTGGCTCTTCCAAAGGCTCTTCGACCGTGGTTAGAGGTTGTGGGTTTGCAACCTCCTGGTCAGGAATGGCCACTAAGGGCTCTGGATCAACATCCATTGGTTCAGGTGCCATTACAGGTTCAGGTTGTGGAATATTACCTTGAATTACCTGTTCCCCTGGGGGTAGAAGTGGTATGGGCACCGTTCTTAGATATTCAGTGAGAACAGTGGGTACCCCTGGAAGATAGTTGTTCTTCCTAATGAGAGCGGTTATGGCATTGCTCTTCATTCTCATGCACTCCTGGTTGGATTCACCTTCAAAGATCTCCCGTTCATTATCTGTTAAGATATCATTGAGAATTAGCTGTAGGAACCTAGGATAGAAACAGAGCACATCTTCATCTATGCCCGTTCTTTCATCCAGTGGTCCCATGCATATGATTACTTGATCAATCAGTAACCGTCCAATGTTAATATGCCTATTGTTCGCAATGGCAAACCCTATCTTTTGAAGGAATAAGGGAATACCATGCAGATTTGTTAGCTTGGCAGTAAAAACATGGATTAGGGTATGAAAGAAAAAGTTCCATGCTTTTGGCAAGTAATGCTTAAGGAACTCTCCCACAAAGAAGTTAGGTTGTTGACTTCTAATGAGAGTGAAGAAAGCATGTATCTCCTCATTCGTGGGATCCGGAACAAGGTTTTCTGTTGGAAACTGAAGTATTCTATTAAAGTCATGTTCCGTCACCCTTATTGTCCTGCCCCCTGGCACAACAAAACTGAAGGATCAAATATTATTCTCACTCGTATCCGTGGCGGTTGTGTACAACGCAGTCAATTGATCAATACAAAGGACCACGGGAGTACTCACAGCGTATGCCACTAATGAACGTGTGTTCAAAAACTCTGCCCATGCACGAAACTGTAAGTTCGTTATGGATTGCAAGTTTTGAAACGAGACATGATTAGTTTTGGTTACGATAAATTCTCCAGCCATTATGTTTCAAATTTCCAGAAAATAAATTTTAAACCAAAACTAAAATTTACCACTTAAATTTAATTAATTATTAATAATTAATCAAACTTATCACAAAATCCCTTAAAACTAAAATACCCCTTTTTCTTTGAAATACACAAGTTCGAACACACTCCAAAATTAGAACCCTAATTGTTAATATTAACAAATCAATTAGATCAGAAGAACTCAATTGTTTAAAAACAATCAAATTCCAAGAAGTGTACTGTTAACAATTTTCTTAGGTTCAAGAATTTGGTTCGATAGATTCTCCAATAGTTTGTACTAAAAACTTAAAATAATCAAGTTTTCACCGTCAAAAACGAATTAACAGTGAGAACCAGTAACTTTTTCAAGATTTTCTTGGTGAAAAAGAAGAAACTATCGAATTGTTCTTGACTGTGTGTATGTATCTGTGTATATATAAAAGCCTTTCTTAGATCTGAGAATAGAAAAGTAAAAAAAAAACGTCTAAGGGGTTCTTATATACACTGTAAAACTCAGGGGCAAAATGGTCTTTCTACAGTTTGATAGATTTTAAATGTATGTTCGATGGTTTTCAGTTGGGGGTAAAACTGTCATCTTCCTTCGCTAGTTTTTGGAAAACTATCGAAGTTCTTTGAAATACAGAATTTTAAAAGTTTTTTCTGAAAACTATCGAACGTTATTCTTTGCAAATTAACAAAACTATCGAAGGGTCATTTGTGAGAAAAACTATCGAGAATTTCATTATTGAATTAATTAATTCACTTCGATAAATTTTTCTACTAATATTTAAAATACATCGAGAATTTAAATATTAATTAGGTAAATTCCTTCGATATATTTTAAATTAAATCTCAAAAACTATCGTGAAATGTTTTCGATAGTTTTTCTTTTCCTTTTCAAAAACCATCGAAAATAAATTTTGATAGAATTATCTATGTACTTGAAAAACTATCGAATTTCCTAAATTCGATATTTTTGCTGCTGTCTTCATTTTAAAACCTGTTCTTGTTTTAAAAATCAGAATTTTTATTTCCTGCCTAGTTTTAATTCTAATAAATCTTTTCAAATTTACCAAAATCAATTCTCAACAGAAAATTCACAATTTTCTTAGAATAAAATCAATTAAATATCATTGAGTGATATTGACCAATTAAAATCTAATCAATTATGCTGCATTAATCTACAATGTTAAAAACAAAGTAAATTAATTCAAATTAAATAAATGCTTGAATATTTAGAACAAATATTAGCACTTAAATAATTTTTAGAATTAATAACTAATTAAATGCCAGAAGATATATCATCCATAATTATGACATAAAATTAGTATAATAATCCTAACTACGAGAATTCCTCCAGAAAATAAATTCACGAGTCCTAAGGATATAACAATTCTTAAACTCATGTATTCACCAGGACTATTTGCAGTTACTGACTTCTAATCAAAATCAATTAGAAAGATTTAACTCCCAAGTTCACCAACCAGGTTATTGAAAGTGGATTCATCAAGCGGTTTAGTAAAGATGTCTGCAATTTGATCCTCTGTGGGTACAAAATGTAACTCCACAGTTCCATTCATGACATACTCTCGGATAAAATGATACCTGATGTCGATGTGCTTCGTCCTCGAGTGTTGCACTGGGTTGTTTGAGATTGCTATGGCACTTTCTATGCCAGGAAACTAACCTTCTTCCAAGAAACTGACAGCTTCCTGAAGTACTCTTCCGATCAATCTTACAACCTGCAAAATCAGAGTCTGTGTATCCAATAAGATCAAATCCTGTATCTTTAGGGTCCCAAATTCCAAGATTTGGGGTCCCCTTAAGATATCTAAATATTCGCTTAACAACTATTAGATGAGATTCTTTAGGATCAGACTGAAATCTAGCACACAAGCATGTTGCAAACATTATATCTGGTCTACTTGCAGTGAGATAAAGTAATGAGCCTATCATACCTCTGTAGCCTGTGATGTCAACCTTCTTACCAGTTTCATCCTTATCAAGCTTAGTGGCAGTTGGCATAGGAGTTTTGCTGTAGATGAGTCTTCCATTTGATACTTCTTCAGAAGATCCTTGATGTACTTGGACTGACAAATGAATATACCATCTTGTTTTTGGTATACTTTTAGTCCAAGAAAGAATGACAATTCACCCATCATGCTTATTTCATAACGACTCTGCATTAACTTAGCAAATCTCTTGCATAGATCATCATTAGTAGAACCAAATATTATGTCATCCACATATACTTGCACCAATATCAAATCATTTTTATGCTTTTTGACAAAGAGAGTTTTGTCTACAACACCTCTTGTAAAATCATTTTCAAGTAAGAATTCAGAGAGAGTGTCATACCATGTCCTCGGAGCTTGTTTGAGTCCATAGAGAGCTTTGAATAGAAAGTACACAAAGTCTGCCAGTTTTGAATCCTCAAAACCTGGAGGTTGTTCCACATGCACTTCTTCTTCTAACTCCCCGTTCAGAAAAGCACTCTTCACATCCATTTGATATACCTTGTAATTGGAATGTGCAGCAAATGCCAGAAACATTCTGATGGCCTCAAGTCTTGCTACTGGTGCATAGGTTTCATCATAATCTATACCCTCTTCTTGAGAGTAACCTTTAGCAACCAGTCTGGCTTTATTTCTCGTTACAATGCCATCTTCGTCCAACTTATTTCTGAATACCCATCGTGTTCCAATAACAGATTTTCCCTTAGGTCTGGGTACCAGCTTCCAAACTTTCTGCCTTTCAAACTGATTGAGTTCTTCTTGCATAGCAATCACCCAATCTGGATCATCTAGAGCATCTT